>CM028136.1:411662500-411987500 GCA_016271365.2 Neoceratodus forsteri
GCTACTGTGCCCTTGCGCAGCCCTGCCTATGTTCCCTTGGGCATGGTGCACCTTGCTCCACCTACTATTTTCAGCATATACACTTGCTTCTGCACAGTCCAGGTTGCTCTGGCGCATGTCTGTTTGCGCAGTGGCACATTCGTGCTATATTCAGTATGTTTTGTGCAGGTACATTTCTGTGGCTCATCTGCTAAATATTGTATAATTTTCCTATGGCGCAACTGGGTTGTGCTGCACATCCCATTGCAAATGTTTATGGTGCACTTTTGAATATCTAGCACTGACTGTACAAACTGCACTAAATATTTTGGTACCAAAGACAATTGTCCCACAACATGCGATTTATGCGGCACTGATTATGATATTAGTAATAACTTGAGAACAGCTTGTTTTTTTTATGGTAATGCCTTTGGGAGATCAAATTAAACAGGTAATCGAAGACCATGATGTCACTCTGTCCCCCAAAATATATGCAGCTGATTGTTTTGTGGATATACAGTCTGAGAATGAGTACAGATGCTTTGTGAATGATAGCATTTTGGCAGATGATGATTTCACCTTGTTGTGAAATTGTGATTGTATTCCAGTGTTCAAAAGTTCAAAAGTTCAAAATTTCAGATTTGGCCAATACAGTGTCAGATTATTGAGTTACATCCAGACAAGCGTAAAGATCATATCTTAATCCCTACGTTATGGTTTCTGCCCAAAAAAACAAATATACTGACATTTTTAATACAATTTATTAATGACTTATTATCCTTGGAACAACAAGGCTTAAATTGTACAGATCAGAAAGGAAATGTTCAGCATTCCAAGGATTATGCTCTCATTTGTAATTCTGATTTTGTTGCAAGGCCATTACTTCATAATACAGAACAATGTAATGGTAAATATGGTTGTGATTTCTGCTACCATATTGGTGGAGCAACTTACCCATACAACATACCTGAGCCTATCATTAGGACAAAGAGTGAACATTATGAGCATGCAATGGCTGCAACAGTAACAGAACCAGTGTTTGGGATTAAAGGCCTCGCTCCAGTAATGAAGCGTAGTCATTTTAACATTGTTAGTGGATTTTTTACAGAATACCAGCACAGTGTTTGCCTTAGAGTAACTCAGCAGTTGTGTAGTCTGTGGTTTGATTCAACAGATCATGAAAGTGAATGATACATAGGTACAAAAAATAAATGAGGTTGATCAACTATTAACTGAAATTAAGTCACCAACCGAAATAACTAGGGTACCTGGATCAGTCAATGAAAGAACATTTTGAAAGGCTTCTGAATGGAAGGCCTTTTTAATATTTTATGCTCTGCCAGTGCTAAATGGAATTCTACCAAGAAAGTTTTGAAAAAAACTTGTCCCTTTTAGTATTTGGTGTTTACACTCTACTAAAAAAAAAGGTGCTACAACGAGATGTTAACTTGGCAGAGTTGGCCCTAAAGAAATTTCTTATTGAATTTCAGTCACTGTATGGATCAAGGATTATGACTTTTAATATGCACTTACTAATGTACGTTCCACAGAGTGTTAGAAATTGGGGTCCTTTATGGGCAACATCAACACTGTCTTTTGAATCAAACAATGGGAAACTGCTTACTTACAGTACATCAATGGAGCAAAATAAGTGCCTCAACAAATCATAAAGACCTTCCTGTTATGGAGGAGCTTACCTTGGAGAACAAAACAATGCATGAGTAATGCAAGTGACCAGGTGGAAAGGTTTTTCAAGGAGCTTTATCATTGCAAATCTGAATCAGAAAAGTCTGAAAGCATTACAGAGAATGTATGAGTGTTTGGCAGCCCACCTGTATTACATAACATAATGCTTGTTCACAGACTAGCAATTGAAAACAGTGTACATGACACATTAAAAAACAGATTTACTCCATAAGTCAGCCTTTCTTCTTAATGCGTACAAGTACATTGCAATCAGCACAGTCAATGAGAACTTCTCGGCCAAAGCATGTACCTAGCTCCTCGACACTCATGTGGGACTTTTAGTGCGCACCACCATCTTCTGGATCTCAGATCTGCTTTAGCTAGCACTGTTGGGCAGGGGACTGCACACATGAAGACATGACTGACATCAGCGTGACCCTATATAGTGGGCAGTCCCCATGCCTGCCCTCCTGTTCTTTACCTCCATTGACCTGCACACGTTGGACTATGCGCTGGATGCTGCTACAGTTGACCACCATTTCAGATGAGTATTTTTTTCACTTCTTTTTTTATCATATCATGAATAGTAATTTTTGTGCATGTCTTCTCTTTTGCCTTTAGAGTTGCATACAACTAATTTGGCATGCTGACCCTCACAGTTCTGTTCCCTCTGCTGCACCAGGGACATTGGCTCTGTGCACTGGACATGCAGGATGCTTACCTGCATATCCAAGTTTTTCCTTCCCACCACTGCTACCTCAGGTTTGCCTTTCACGTGGAACTTTGCTGGTTCAAAGCTGTCCCCCTTTGCCTGTCCTCGGCACCCAGGGTTTTTACCAAGTGCCTAGCAGTGGTGGTGGCAGCTTTACACCAACAGGGCCTATTTCTCTTACTGTACCTCAACAATTGGCTTCTATAAGCTCTGTCAAAGGACTGTCTGGTGGCCTCCCTGTCCATTACCCTTGACCTGTTTCGGCAAGTGGGTTTCATGGTGAACTACCCCAAGTCTTACCTTACCCCTTCTCAACACCTTAAATTCATTGCAGTGGTGTTGCTTATGGCTCTGGGTTAGGCCTTCCTATCTCTGGACAGGGAGGAAACCCTGAGTTAGCAGGCCAAGTAAGTGGTCTCCAGACATTGGACCATGGTCTGGTCCATTTTACACCTTCGTGGTCCTATGGCAGCGACCATCCCCACTGTTCCCCTGGCCAGGCTCCAAATGCGAGTCTTGCAGTGGACACTATGGGTGCAGTGGGATCAGAGGTCAGATGATACAAAGGGGGAGGACAAGAGGAACTCTGGGTCACATTGGAGACAGGGAAGGGAATCACAATCCACACAGGGGTTGTATACAGACCCCCGTCTCAAGGGGAGGAAATGGACAAGAAAATGATAGAAGGCATTCTCAGAATGGCTGAAAAAGGGGAGATACTGTTGATGGGGGACCTGAATATGCCAGATGTTAAATGGGCAACATGGACTGCAGCCACATCCAAGAGCAGGGTCATTCTCGGTGCCCTACAGGGAGCATGCCTTAGACAGCTAGTGGTGGAACCCACTTGGGAGGGAGCAATATTAGACCTGGTACTCTCAAATGGAGAGAGGATCACAAACTTAGAAGTCAGTAGACACCTGGGAACAAGCGACCACTGCACAGTGTGCTTCACAATAAACACAACCATGGAGACAAGCCATACAAATACAAGGATACTTTGGCAAAATGAGTGAATACCTGAGGAATGCATTAGCAAATGGCCAGAAAGGAGGGGTGGAAGAACAATGGAGAAAAATCAAAACTGCCATCATGGAGGCAACAAGTCTTTGTGTGAAACAAATAAAGAAAACAAAGCGGAATAAAAAACCACTATGGCTCTCAAAAGAAGTGTCAGGAAAGGTTTAGGAGAAAAAGGCTGCATTCAAAAAGCATAAGGAATCACAGACAGAGCACGACAGGGAACTGTATCAATTAAAGCAGAAAGAAGTGGGAAAGGCAGTCAGAAAAGCAAAGGCCCAAACCGAGGAAAGGATAGCCAACTCCAGTTAAGAAGGGATAAAACCTTTATAGGTACATTAGGAACATAGAACGTTAAGGGAGGATTGGGAAGATTAATAAAGGAGAGGGAGGTGGGCAGAGGGAGACAGTGAAAAGGCAGAGATAATGAATGAATACTTTTGCTCAGTATTCACAAAAGAAGAAGAGGAGGAGTTACCTAAACCAAACAGTAGAAGCACTCTGGATAGTGGGGTTGATACCAGTCCATTTAAAGAAGAAAGAGTACTGAAAGAACTTCTAAAACTCAAGGTGGACAAAGCAATGGGCCTGACGGGATTCACCCTAGAATCCTAAAAGAGCTAAGGAGGACCTAGTGACACCACTAACCACACTTTTAACAAATCATGGGAAGATGTGGTGGTACCTGAGGACTGGAGGAGGGCAGATGTGATTCCCTTCACAAAAGTGGGAGCAAGGCAGAAGCAGGAAACTACAGACCTGTTAGTTTGACCTCAGTGGTGGGAAAATGATGGAATCACTTCTGAAAGAAAGAATTGTTGAGTACCTAGAGGCAAGGGGCACTGGACCCAAAGCAGCATGGATTCACAGCAGGAAGGTCATGTCAGACAAATCTAATTGATTTCTTTGACTGGGTGACCAAAGTAATAGACCAGGGAGGCTGTGGATATGGCCTACCTAGACTTTAGCAAGGCATTTGACACAGTCTTGCACAAAAGATTAATAATCAAGTTAGCCAGCCTGGGAGGGGTCCCAGGGTGGTAGCCTGGTAGAAAACTGGCTGCACAACAGGACACAGAAGGTAATAGTGAATGGAACACATTCTGAAGAAAGGGGGGTTACTAGTGGAGTACCTCAGGGCTCAGTACTGGGTCCAGTCCTCTTTAACGTCTTTATAGGTGACATTGCAGAGGGTCTGGAAGGAAAGGTATGCCTCTTTGCGGATGACACAAAGATCTATAACAGAGTTGATACACAAGGGGGGTAGAAAGGATGAGAAGGGACTTGGCAAGGTTGGAGGAATGGTCAGACATATGGCAACTTAGATTCAATGCAAAGAAGTGCAAAGTAATGCACCTGGGAAATAAAAATCCAAGAGAAGAGTACACAATAGCAGGGGAGGTACTAACAACAACAATAATGGAAAGGGATCTGGGTGTAGTCATATCAGATGACCTAAAGGTGGGTATGCAATGTGAGAAGTCAGTAGGGAAAGCCAGGGGGATACTGTGATGCATAGGGAGGGGCATCACAAGTAGAAAAAGGGAAGTGGTTATCCCTCTATCGAGACAGTTGGTGAGACCCCATCTGGAGTACTGTGTGCAGTTTTGGAGACCTCATCTACTCAAGGACATAGACAGGATGGAAGCAGTCCAGAGGAGGGCAACTAAAATGATGCAGGGTCTACATCAGAAACCATATGAAGAGAGACTGAGAGAGCTTAATATGTATACCCTTGATGAAAGGAGGGACAGGGGGGACATGATAGAAACTTTTAAGTACCTCAAGGGAATCAACAAAGTCCAGGAGGGTAGCATCTTCAGAAAAAGAGATGTGTAAGAACAAGGGCAGACAATTTAAAGTTAGAGGGGGATGGCCTAGGGTAATGTGAGGAAATTCCTTTTCACGGAGAGAGTGGTGGACCCATGGAACCGCCTTCCTGGAGAGGTTGTGGGGTCTAAAACAGTGGAGGAATTCAAACATGCATGGGACAGACATAAGGCAATTATAGTGGGGGGTTGCAGGAAATAGGCTGTTGGTAAACTAGAAACTGCACCTTATCCAGTAGGTAGGGAAATGGGCAGACTGGGTGGGCCAAGTTGTCCTTATCTGCCGTCAAAGTCTATGTTTCTATGATATGGATCATAGGATCCTGGTGTCTAATCCTATATGGCAGGATCTCCTGTGGTAGCAGGATTTGACCAGTCTCTGCCAAGATCTTTCAGTCTACCTCTCCTTCTCAGACCCTGATGACAGATGCCTCCAGTCAGGGTTCGGGAGCTCATCTGGGAGATGGCAGGACCCAGGGATCATGGTCTCAGTGGAAACTCTCTCTGCACATAAAAGCGTTAAAGATACGTGCAGTGCTGTATGCCCTTCAAACCTTCCAGACCCTTCTCCTTACGGGCCCTCTGTTTGGTCCAGACAGACAACATGTATATGGTGTGGTACCTGAACAAATAGGGAGGAATGCACTCGTATCCATGCAGCAAGGGAGAGATGTGCATGTGATATTGGGTGGTACAGCACAGCCTTCAGCTCAAGGCTGTGCATGTCCATGGAGCTCAAAACATCTTGCAGAGTCTCAGCCGCATTCAGGCAAGAGCACATGATTGGGAAGTGACACACTTTGTAGCGGAAGACATCTTCAGTCTGTGTGATCACCCAGATCTAGATCTACTTGCCTCCCCATCCAACGCAAAACTACCCAGTTTATGCTAGCTCATTCCCAGGCATGATGTTTTCTGGTGAGATGTGCTGTCTCTCTGCTTGACTTGGAGGTTTGTGTATGCCTTCACTCCCTTCCCACTATTGCAGAGGATTCTTTTGAAACTGCAGGAAGAAGTGGCTCACATGATCCTGATTGCCCCTTACTGTCCTCATCAAATTTAGTCTCCTCTGTTCCAGCAACTGATGGTGGAGACTCCGGTTCCTCTACCTCTCTGCCATGACATTCTGATACAGGAGCAGGGCAGGCTGGTCCATCCAGGCCTCAGGTTCCTTCATCTTCACGCATGGCACCTTGTGACATAGGTGCTATGCATTTCAGAATCTCTTCTAGGGTTGCACAAGTTCTGGTGGAGGCAAGAAAGCCATTTACAAGAACCACCTACACTATGACATGGAATAGGTTCTCCATGTGGGCATCCTCCAAGGGTTGGGATCCTTCTCCTGTCCCATTCTGCAAGTTGTTGAGTACCTGTAGCACTTTTCTGGCTTAGGCCTTAGCTATTCCTCTTGGAAAGTCCATTTGTCTGCCATTTCTGCCTACCACACTCTGGTGGATGGCAAAACCTTAGCTCAGTTGGAGGTGTCGAAACCCTTTCTAAAAGGAATCCTCCACTTGAAACCCCTGTTTGGGAACACAGTTCCTCCGTGGGATCTGAACTTGTTTCTTAAGAAACTCACCTTGCCTCCTTTTGAACCATCTGCAAGTTGCGGCATGTGCTATCTTTCCAGGAAATTGTTCTTTTTTGTTGTTATTACCTCTGCTCGAAGGATTTCCGAGCTTCAGGCCTCAATGCGTAAGGAGCCTTATTTGATTTTTGATACAGACCATGTGGCTCAGCGTACAAATCCTAAAATTTACACCCAAAGTGGTTTCTGAGTTTACTTTGATTTAGACCATGGACTTGACAGTGTATTTCCTTAAGTGTTCTAATCAGGGGAGGCAATGCTGTATACCTTGGATATTCACAGAATTTTGCGTTACCATAAGAAGAATCGGATGAAGTCAGTCTGTAAAATGGAGCATCTTTTTGTTTCCTTTGCACCTGAAAGACATGGTGCTGCTGTTTCAAAGCAGTGTTTGTCCAAATGGCTAGCAAAGTACATTGTGCTCTGTACCAGAAGTACAACAAGCCACTTTCGTGGAAAGTTAAAGGGCCTTCAACCAGAAGTATGGTTGCATCTACTTCTTGTTTTAGGAATATCTCTGCTGCCGATATTTGTGTGGCAGCTACTTAGAGCTGTGTCCACAGTTTCACTAAGCATTACAGTCTGGACATTGCCTCTTGGGACAGGGCTGGATTTTGCCTAGCTGTTTTCAGGGCCTTTTGTCCTAAGCACCTGCTGTATTCTGAAGACCTTTGCTACCTCCCATGTTTCAGCTCTCAACTGATGTTTATTGCTTGGGACTTAGTCCTCAAATTATTACCTACTGCAAGAGTTCTCTCGAAGTAAGATAGTACAGTTACATAAGAATTTCCTTAACAGTAGATCTTTGAGAGAGGCTCTTGCAGTACGGGTATACCTTTCCCTCCCACCTTCCCACTGCTTCTGCTGCTTCTTTTCTAGCCTTCTTCTTTCACTCCAGAAGACCACTCCTTCTTGTGTTACACCTTCTCATGTCTCTGGGAGGAGAACTGGACGACGGGCTTAGGGATCAACCGCTATAAAGGGTAACGCTGATGTCAGTCACATGACATCGGGTGGGTGGTCCCCTGCCAGACACTCTTAGGAAAATGTTTCCGTGTGGTCCTCATGCCTGGCAGCTCAGTCCTCAAGGTTATTACCTTCTACAAAATCCTCTCGAAGATATACTGTTACGATAATTTGTTACTTTACTGTGCTTTTCTTATCTGTCAACACATTTTGGAGACAAGGGAACCAATACACATCTTATAGTGTATGAAGACGTGCTGTTCAGTATGGATTTCAATGGAGACCAAAACATGATTCTCCTGCAGTAGTGACGTCCGTAGTGCAGTACAATAACTTTTTGTTCTGCTGCACTAGCTACATCATACTGCCATGCCCGCATGCTTCAAAACATGCGTTTAGTTAAGCCACCTACCACGTGGCACTCTGAAAACACAAATGAGCAACCAAATGTATTTGAAAGCACCCATCGTCAATTTATTTTGAAGCAGGAGAATCTAAAACCAGTTAAAAAAACAGAAAATGTTCTGAGACAAAAATGAAGTCTACCAGAGATCAATCATCCCTTTCCCCCTTCCTTAGTTTTGAAATAGTAGCAGTGTCATGGGTCACCAGGTAATGCAGCAGGGACAATCTCATGCTTCTAGGGCATCCTGTATTTGCTTCCATTTCTTTAGTGGCCGATGTTGTGTTGGTTGAGGGATGAAGTAGCTCATCAAATGGCAGATGTTTCAAGACTGCTAGCAGCATGAGATTGTCCCTGAATGCTATAATGCAGATCATCAACTCTTTTCCTGGCAATGTTCTTAATGTTTTTTTCATCCCCTTTCCCTAATTTATCTCATCACAGGCGTCAGGCTGATGGAGCTATAGGAGAATTACATCATACATATGATTGGCAGCAGATTAGACCCAGTCATCTCTCTTGTCTGCCTTTTGCAGCTCACTGTTAGAGTACAGCAACTGCCCTCCCCAATGTTCCCCCTCCCCCTCCCCCCGGTCCAATATGGTGTTCGCCAAACCACCCATTCTTACTGTGCCCCTGTGCCTGTCCCAACCCTTTTTGAAGCTTCCCACTATTCCCAATTTAACAAAATCCTCTGGCAATGTATTCTATGGTGCCACAACCCTCTCAGTGAAATAGTGCCCCCTCACCTCCCCTCTTTATGCTCCCCCTATCAACTTTAGTCTGTGGCCTCTTGTAATCTCCCCTCCTTCAACTGAAGCAGACCTTCCACGTTCCCTCTGTTGAACAACTTCAGGTATTTGAAAGTCTCTATCATGTCCCCCTAGCTCTACTGTCCTCTAGTATGTACATGTTCAGCTATCTGAGTCTATCCTTGTATGTCAACCTCTCCATTCCCTGAATCATTCTTGTCACCCTTCTCTAGACTCTCTCCAATAGTTCAATACTCTTTTTAGTCTGGGATGATAAAACTGCACACAGTATTCCACATGTGACCTCACCAGTGAATTGTACAGTGGCAGTATCCACCTTCTGGACATTATACGCCTGGTTATATATCCCAGCATCTTGTTAGCTTTGGCCGCTGCTTTTCCACACTGCTCCAAGTAGTTCCCATTTTCATCAACCATCACCCCAGGTCATTTGCCATTGATGTAACAGGCAGCTGTATCCCCCACCCACAGTGGTATGTAAACCTAGGGTTCCTCCCTTTCAGATGCAGCACACAACATTTGTATGCATTAAACCCCATCTGCCACCATTGTGCCTTACTTCCCAGCCTCTCTAGTTCATCCTGTAGTACCCTCTTCCCCTCTTCTCCATCAGACACTGCCCCCAGCTTAGTGTCATCAGGAAATAAACTCATTTTGTTGTCAACTCCTTCCCTGATATCAGCAATAAACACATTAAAGAGTACAGGGCCCAAAACCCAGCCTTGTGGGACTCCACTGATGATTCCTCTAGGTGTTGATACTTTCCCATCCACCACTACCACCCTCTGCTGTCTTTCCTGAGCCAATTTTCAACCCACTTCACCAACTTCTCCCCCATCCCCAGTTTACTCAGTTTCCAGATCAGCCTTCCATGCAGGACTGAATCAAAAGCCTTGCTGAAATTCAGATGCATGATATCAACTGACTTACCTATATCCAGGGATAGTGTCACCTAGTCAAAAAATCCAACCAGGTTGGTTTGACACAATTTCCTCTGGACAAACCCATTCTGATTTTCATCCTGAAAACCATTTTCCTCCAGGAACTCCACCATCCTTTCCTTTAAGATGGCCTCCACAATTTTTCCTATGATGGATGATGGCTGATCTGTCTGTAGTTCGCTGGAGCCTCCCAAAGTCCACTCTTGTGAAGGGGCACACTGCATGCCACCATCCAGTCTAGAGGGATACTGCCTGAATGGAGGGAGGAATTGAAAAGTTCTGTCATTGGAGTTGCCAGGATATCTGCCAGTTCCTTCACAACTATGGGGTGGATGCCGTCTGGCCCTGGAGCTTTATCTGTTCTAAAGGACCTGAGAGCCTCCCTCACCCTCCCAACCTGGATCACCACTTCAGTGAGATCCCCCTTACCCAAACCCTCTTTGTTGCCCCCTTCCTGAGGCACTGGCCCATCCTTTTCCCTGAAGACTGAGCTGAAGTAGTCGTTCAACTACACTTGCTACCGGAGATCAGTTGTCAGTGGGCTAATTCTGAATGTGCAGATTGTTTCTGTTTTAATCAATAAATACTGCCTGAAAAGTTTAACTTCTTGTATTGTGTTTTTTTTTCCATCAATGCACACAATCTATGCTCAAGACACTGTGTAGAAAAGTATATATCTCCCGGTGTAAAACAAGGCTATTCTCTAACCTCCTAGTTACTATGGCAACTGTTAGACCTCTCAAACTGTGCTCTTGAGGTCAACAGTAGCCATTGTCCGTGGCTCAGTAGGTAGCACACTCGCCTCTGAGGCCGGGAGATCAGAGGGCTGTGGGTTCAGTTCCCACATCTGGCACTTGGGTTAATATCCCAGTACTGTCACTGTAGTGCAGCATGAGAGGGGTGCTGCACTTCTGATGTGCCGCCTTTCGGATGAGACGTAAAACCGAGGTCCCATCTGCCTGGATTGGTGGTAGCTCAGGTGTATGTTAAAGATCCCATGGCACTTATCGAAAAAGAGTAGGAGAATTTCCCCGGTGTCCTGGCCAAATTGCCCTCATTCACTAAAAATACCACCAACAGCTTCATCTGGTTCAAGGTCTGTTGGCATTCATCTGTATCCGCCTCCCCCAGGTCGTGCCTGAAAATAGACAGGATTTGTCTAGTGCACTTACCTGGTCAACAAAAAAAACCTAAAACTAAACTAAATTGCAACTGCTCAGTTGGAGAAAGCCTTGTGCATCAGGAGACATACACTATCCTACATGTTGTAGGATACTTCACTAAAATGAAAAATAGCTACAAAAAAACCTGGGGAAATTTTATAAAAACAACTGTATTGACCTTCACATAAAAAAGAACTGCACCGAACAGATCATATTTCCCAATACAGACTGTTTTTTCAGTACTGGTTGTAACTCCGATATTGTTTCATCTTTATCATCCCTTTAGTCATGTACATGGATTTTTAACATGTACACAGCTTATGTTGCTTGGATTGAACTGTATATTGTACTAAAATTTAGACTTTCAATTTCTATTTTTACATATAAACTCACCTTGCAATTATTGCTTGTAGGTTAAAACAGAAACACAGTTTTATAAGAACAGTAACATGCAACACAATGTGCATTGTGCTAAATTTTTTTCCAGTACTATTTCTGGTACTTCTGCCAGGGTGGGATGTACCCCATATCAGCCCCAGTCCATGGAAATACCCTCCAACATTGCACTCCCCTTCCACCTTCCTGGTCTGGGAGGAATATGACTTGACCCTCACGGCAAACCTGCTCAAAAGGACACAATTGGATTACCCTGGGATCACAGATGACATGCTGCAGGGTCAAATCATTGGGAAGCTACCACCAGAATCTCTTAAGCTTCAGAGAGCAGACTGAGGGAGGAATTTTTTTACTTCTATTGTATCAAGAAACATGGAAGCATTGACATTGTCAGCATATAAGGACTGCTAGGCCCATCCAGTCTGCCTATAAGCCTGTATGTATACAAACCACTAGTTTTCAGGGATCCTTCTGCTCAGCAGGCAGATGGCATGGGACGCACAAATGCATGTTTCGCCAGTCAGAGGTTTTATACCTGCCATTTGTTAATCAAGTGATGGAGCTGTGAATGCTGTGTTATTGGCATATGTGTGACAAAGCCCACAGGATGCTACCAGTGCCATAGCAAATTGTCTGACAACAAACAGAGATGATGCTCATGCATCCAGTATGACAGATCACAGCTAATACTATGTCACACACCGCAATATGAAGCATAACACCTGACATGAATGTTTTTAATGTATTGATTTCAAAAGCCAAGAATGTTTACAGCATGGTGTTACATTAACACTCTATTAATGTCCACCTAGCAGCATATGCGGCAATACATGAACCTGAGTGCTATATTATCAATAGGTGGTATCTGACTGCTAGTTAACTCCTCTGAGTACATTACTAAATATTATTCATTTTGTTATTTGTTCATGTATTTTTGGCCTCTGTCACTGCCAGGGGAGAATACCTTATATCCACTAGGACATAGCACTTGGTGGGATATGGTATCATGGGGCTCACACCAAGGTTTTTTGGCCTTTTGCACTCACCCTCTCTGAAGCAAGGCCAGAAGTGCAATTACCTCAGCACACTGTTGGGTGCATTCCTGCCCCCGACATGCAGAGTTTCATAAGTACCCGAACTGATGAACGCACAGCATGGTCCCAGGCTGCTGTACCTTCCAGACAACACTAGAGGATGGTATACACTGAGTACTGGATCCCATCCATCCCCGGAGAAGACAAACAATCCTGTGGATGCTTGGTCTCATCCTCCCGGGCCAACCCTACAAGGTCTGCTCCCGAACCATGGCCGTCAGTGCTACAGGTGGTAGCGCTACTGCTGTGACTGCAGAAAGGCCTATTATGTAACATTCTTAATTTTTGAAATATTCCCTTAAGCATGGGGAGATGTGTATAACAAGAATTTTGCAAACATCCAAGGTGTTGGATGCTATGAACCCCAAGAACAAAGTTTAAGGGATTTATTTAGCATCCCACATTGAGGATATATGTATAAAATTCACATTTTCACACCTCACAATTGTTTTGTAAAATCGCTAGGTTACATTTTTTAAACACACAAGTACTGATAAAGAAATATGTCTGTTTCTGTGCATTTATTGGTCATACACATTAGCCTCAGGAAGCTGTTGTATCCCTCACTTGCTTCATCATCACAGTTTCAATCAGTTTGCTGTACGGTGGCAGTGTAAAAAAAGAAGTTAGGCTGTAGTTGCGAGCCCTGGCAATACTGTGGATGTTCCTCAGGAGAAGAGAGCAGAAAGGTTGGTGTTGGTTTATTGTCCACTATTTGGCTGCTGTTGGTTCTGACTCTGGGGAAACTGAGGAAGGGGCCAAAAAGAACTTGTTCACAATTCAGAACAATACCTTAAACTGAAGCATCATCTCCCACCGTGTGGAGCAGGTCACAGTCTGAGCTCCATATAACTGAAAGTTTAAAATGCAGCTATTTCACTTTCAAACTGCATGATAGAAGTAGTGAAAATCAGTGCAGAGGGATCAGAAAATTTCAGTACAATAATTCAGTTGTAGACAGCTGCTTGACAAATTATGGAGAGGTGTCCCTATGGAAAAAAAAGAAAACAGTTATTACAAAAAAAATTAAATTGTTCTAAAGAAAAAGTGTTAGAACAGTAATTTTCTATGTTTTCTATGATTTTCTTGCTCAGATAGGGACATTTCTATTCAAACAGTTCAACTATGTAACAATACAGGTTCAGAATCAGAATGCAATATTTCAATCAATCAATCAATTAAATCTTTATTTATCCAGGCGATCAACATTGAGCAAAGTTCATTTAAAAGATGGACCTGGTAGCACAGGTACACAGGATACACAATATATGAACAGTTGCAAACATAACATCTCAGAAATATTATACAAAACAGATGAACAATAGTTAAACAAAGTCATAAATGGAGAACAGTTTGGAGCAGTGGTTCAATTTCTTCATAGTGTATAATGTGTCTAGTACAGAAGCTGGACATACTAATGAGGACAATTGATGGGTAATGGTGTATTACATACAGTGCCATAAGATACAAGACAGACGTAAGTTAAGAGAGAAAAGAACAAATAGAGTAACAGGACAGAAGGAGAGAGTGTGCAGTCAAGGCGAGATGGGGACAGGTAGAGTGGTAGGGGATAGACAAGGGAAGGATAAGGCCTCGGGAGGACACATAACAGAAGGATGGGGAGCTCAATTAGAAATTAGAGAATGTGATGGAGAGGCCACAAGGCCAGGTGTAGCGGAGAGGACAATGCTATTGTAATCCACCATAATGCGGGGAAGTTTAGGATCGGGAGAAACAGTTGCAAATTTCCTTGACCGAATGGTCATATAGTGTCTTGAAGGAGGATAGACTGACTGGAGAACTGAGCTTTAGTGATTTTTGTATTTTGTTCCATAGGGACGGCAGCGCAAAACTTATAGCTGTTCTCCCAAAGCGTGTTCTTAGCTTAGGTACCTTTAAGTAAATAAAGCAGTAGCTTCTCAGAGCATAGTTCCCAAGCTCGCATAGCAGAAGACAGTCAGAGAGATATATAGGGGAAGTTTCTTGATAATAGCTCTGAACGTCCAGAGTGTAGCATTTCTGTTTCTCCTGTACTGAAGGGAGGGCCACCCCACGGCAGCATAAAGGGCACAATGATGGGTGGGAAAAGGTAGTCCAGTAATGAATCTCAGAGCCCTGTGATGCAACGTATCCAATTTAGCAAGATGAGAGACAGGGCAGTGACTATAAAGAAAGTCAGCATAGTCTACTAATGAGAGAAACATTGTTTGTACCAGCCGCCACTTGGCATCGCTAGTAAGGAAGTTATTAATCCTGAAAAAGAGTCCAAGCCTCTGCCTCAGTTTCTTTAGAAGACCTTCAATGTGGTCCTTAAAGAAAAGTCTGTTGTCGAACCACACTCCCAAGTACTTGAATTTGTTGACAAATTCTAGGTTTTCTCCCAGGATTGTGGTGATCTGTGCAACAGAGCCAGCACTGGCTGGGTTTGCATCATGGAGAAGAGAAGTAAATAGCATAGCCTTAGTTTTGTTTTGCATTTAATAGGAGCTTTTTGTTTAGAAGTTGGCTTAGAAGTAGACTGAATTTAACCTGTAGATCTCCACAGACAGCTTCAGGTGAGGGATGACTTAGATAGAGAACCGTGTCATCTGCGAAAAGATGGATATTGGCCTTAGTTATGTTATTGTCGATGTTGTTTATGTAGATTGCAAACAGTAGCAGACCAAGAATAGATCCCTGGGGGACCTCTCTTTGCAGAGGTTTAAGGGGAGAAAATTCACCTTCTGCCTTGACTTGCTGCCACCGGTCAGAGAGGTAGTCAGCAAACCAATGCAGGGATAGTGAGTCCAGACCTATTGAGCTCAGGGAGGAGAGGAGCACGCCATGGTCAACGGTGTTGAAGGCCTTGCTCAAGTTTAAGAACACTGTACAGACGAAGTTTTGATTTTCCAGGTCACACTGCCAATCACTGGTCACTTTGGCAAGGGCCGTAATAGTGCTATGCTGTGCTCTAAAGCCAGATTGCATTGGGTTTAGGAGGTTCATAGTTTCTACATAAGTTCTCAGCTGCTTGCTTACAATGTTTCCCAATAGTTTAGACAGTATAGGGAGTAAATAAATTGGTCTGTAGTTTTTAAGATCACAGGGGTCCCATGATTTGAACAGAGGTATAACGTGAGCTGTTTTCCATAAGGGTGGTAGGATTCCGTGAGACAGTGAGAGATTGCGTAGGTGAATAATTGGTACAGCTAAAGCATGGTAGGCAACCTTTAGGGAGTATGGGTCTAGAGAGTCAGCACCCGTGATTTTTTTTGGTATCCAACTCTAATAGGAGTTCTTCAGCCTCTTTCAATGAAGTAGGCTGGATGGAAAAGACTGAGTTGGTTAGAAGAGGTTCAGAGTTTTGCACACCCAACGTGGAGCATAAAGAACATGCAGGAGAGTTGTTGAATGCAAGATCTGCGGTAGCAAAGCGTTTGTTAAAGTCATCGAGGATCTCCATTTTTTCGCAGCTGGTGACACTGCCAGAGGTAATCTTTGCAGGCAGGGAGTTCCCCAGGGTATGACCAGACATATCCTTAATGGACTTTCAAAATTTAGAGGAGTTCCTGGCAGCAGAGTCCAGTTCCGAATGATAGAAGGAGGCCTTAGCATCTCTTATCATCTTGGAGCATGCATTCCTGGCTTTTCTGAAATAGCACCAATCCATCGGTGCCTTAGTAGTTTGTGCTTTTTTCCATAGCTTGTCCCTGTCCAGCAGTGCTGTTTTGAGTTCTGAAGAGAACCAGTGACAGGTTCTGCTCCTTACCCTAACTTTTACGAGAGGGGCATACTTATTTAATGCCCCAGTCACAATTTCAGAAAAATCTCATAAGCCCAATGGACCATTTAAGCTAGGTAAAAATGCTGCCAATGCAATGAGTATTTTAGCTCATGAAGGTAGGCAAACTGATCAAAGTTACGTCTGGACCTCTTAGTGGAGAACCTTGATGAGGATAGTGGGTTCTGAACCGATCTTACGCAGGTGACGATACTATGGTCACTAATGTCAGAGAAGAAGACTCCTGCATGGCAGAACAGGTGCAGTTTACTTACTAAAATGACATCAAGCAGTGTACTATTAGCAGGGCTCTTTCTATTGGGGTGCGTTGGCTCACCAACAAGTTGCCCAGCCCATGGGCATCAAAGAACTCCTTAAGTGGTGCAGTGGACTTAGACATCCGATCAAGGTTAAGATCCCCAAGGATAATTGTTTTAAGGGAGCCATTCCCCATGATAGCAGTTAGATGGGTGAGGATTTGAGAGCCAGCAGAAGGGGGTCTAGAGCATCCTATGACAGAAAGCACAGTGGAGGAGGATATCTCAAGCTTTAGTGCTAGGCATTCAAATTGGTTTGCAATGGATACTGATTCTAGGCATGTAACTGAGCATTTATCCTTAACATAGATGGCCACTCCTCCGCCCCAGTGAGCCTGTCAGCTCTAAATAATGAATAGTCTGGGATGTTAATTTCCCTGTCAGGCGTAGAGGGTCTAAGCCATGATTCAGAAATCACCAAAACATCCAGTACAGTATGATTGACCCAGGCCAGAATCAATGAAAGCTTTTTTCACAGGCTGCATGCGTTCATATGCATAAAGCACATTCCTTTTATTTTTGCTAGGTCCGATGGGGAAGTAAGAGCTTTAGCTGAGCCAGGGTTAAGCTCAATGTCTCCTGAGCACAACAGAAGGAAAAGTAAGAGATTCCTTATTGCAGCAATAGTCATTATGTAATCCCTTGCCCATGTGCGTCTACAAGGGGTGTCAGGCCGAGTAAATAGAACCCCATATTTAGATCTGGTCTGTCCTAATACAGCAATTACCATGACCCTGGCTGTGAGATGTAGAGGGAGGTAAGTGCAAGGAAGAATGATGGGTATGCCCTGTGGGGGCAGTTCAGCCACAGTCCTGCCTCTAATAGTAGTTAGAACAGAGGGTTGTAGGTGGGGGAGTCTGAGAGCACAGAGATAATTAATGGATGAGTTACAGTGTACATGACAGACCACCAGAAGGCTATGTTCCCCCCAGCTAGAAGACTGGGGGAGCTTGGGAACTGTGCATGGCACAAGGAAAAGAAGAAACAAAAAATGAAGCCAGTGGGGGACCCACATGGTGATGCCTTGTATGGAGCAGATGCAAATGAACACTTGGACAATCCAAGTGCCTCAATAAAGTGGGGGGGGGGGCTGCAGTATTTGCTGTACTGAAGGAGAGGCAAAGTGGGCATGGGTATGCGGTAGGGTGGGGTGCAAGTGTATTTAATAAGTGGAGGGGTGGGGGATGGGAGGGTGGGTGAAAAAGAGGCCTTTGCCGTACCTTTGCTAGGAAAGTGTCCGCATGTGGTCTCGGCTGGAGGGTGGTAACCCTGAATGCAAGATTTCAGTCTTTTACTAGTGCTATGTGCAGGATGGAACATTGACAGGAGAAATTCAAAAATTCAGGCAGCTAGTGACATGATGTGGAAATCTAAAAAAGCATCCTAGCAGACTGAAGCATTTAGGAGACCCTTTGAATAATTAAAAATATCTAATTTAACAAGTTTTAGAGTGACAAAATATTTCAAAAGACACTGGGTCACTTTAAAATGGAAATGCACTCATGAATTCATGTGCCGGTCACAGGACAAAATCAAGTATACTGAAAGTATAGTTTGCAGAAGTACAAAAAAATTCAAGTATAAAAAAGTGCAAGTATACTTGGGACTGGATATTCAAAAGGGTTGGCAATGCGCAATAGGGTTGCGCCAGCGCAAGTCAGAAAATGCGGCATTCTGCGATATTCAGCAGGAGGTAGTTGCGCCACTGAAAACATGCTGAGCAACAGCGCAATGATAATGAAGGCATGTGCAACTGAAGGGGGTGGAACCATGCATAAAGTGCGCAGTGTGATGTTCAAAGACTTGCGCAATGCGCAACAGTGGAGCAGGCGGAAGTTGCGCCATAGTGGAAATAAGCCAAAATAAAAAGGAGCAAGGAAGAGGCACAAGAACACTACAGGGAAGCCACATAAGGCAGGGAGAGAGACAGAGAAAGAGGGAGAAAGAGGGCAGGCCAGGGAAACAAAACCACAGAATAGGGGCAAGGGAAGGTGTGTGGGGCCACAGAGTGCAGAGGCCAGTAGGTGTACCCGGTGCAGTGGAGGTAGCAGTCAGGACAGCGGGGGGAACAAAGCAACAACAGTTGGGGGACACAAGCCAGGGACATGGACAGTGCCACCTTCCACATGGAAGCTGTAATGAGGGGGGTGAGAAGGCATGCTGCAGGAGGACGTGGCCGTGGAAGGGCCCATCTGTGGTATGCTCCCAACAGGCAGTACCGAGCCTGCACCAGCTTTGAGCTGTACATAGATGTCGAGATTGTGGGCCGGTACCTCCTGAACAGGGCAATACTGAGGTGGCTCTGTGAGCTGTGCAGTGATGTGATGCAGGCACCCACACGACGGAGTCATGCTCTGTCTGTGGAGACAAAGGCAACAGCCTGCATGTGCTTGCTCACCACGGGTACCTTCCAGAGACCAACAGGGGACACCACAGGCATAACACAGTCGGCCACGTCATGCATCCTCACCCAATTCCTCAGCGCACTGCTGTCACATGCTGTGGAGTACATCCATTTCCCCAGCACCGCGGCGGAGCACACAGCAAAGATACAGGAGTTCCACAGGGTAGCACGTATGCCTGGCATGCAAGGGGTGATAGCCTGCACCCATGTGGCCATTTGCATGCCACCTGGCCCCGATGGGGCCGCCTACATGAATCGGAAGGGATATGCCAGTGTCAACTGCCAGGTGGGGTGTGATGCCAGTGGACGCATCATCAATGTCTGTGCCACGCACCCTGGGGGAGCACATGATTCCTTCATCTGGTACCAGTTGGCACTGTGCCATCGATTTGAGAGTGGGGACATCCCCACAGGTCATCTAGTGGGTGAGTATGCATGTAGAACTGACAAATCGTGGGCAAGGGAGGGTAAGTCAGAGGTGCCATGGGTGTGGCACACAGGGTTTGGGGCAGTCTGAGCCTGAACAAGACACTAACCTCCACTATCTCCACACAGGTGACAGTGGATACCCACTCTGTCCCTGGCTGCTCACACCCTACCGGTGGCCCATGACCCCATTGCAGCAACGCTTCAATGAGGCACATGCCACCACATGCAACATCATTGAGCGAGTGTTTGGGATGCTGAAGGCGTGGTTCCGTTGCCTGGACACCTCTGGCGGTGCCCTACAGTATAGCCCCTCAGAGGCCTGTTGGATATTCCTGGCCTATTGTATCCTGCACAACATGGCCAAAGACTGTGGGATAGCCGTACAGGTCGAAGAGGGGGACGGCGATGGGGATGCCGGTGATGCCGGTGACGATGGGGATGGGCAGCCCTCCCTTGGCCGACGGGACCCCCGACTGATCTGGCTGGCCCAGCTACACCAGGACACCATCACAGAGGAGCACTTCAGCCAACACAGGTAAGTCATGGGGCCATGTGCAACCACCAGTGGCTAGGGCACAACCCACGTACACACATGGAAACATACCAGGGGTGCATGCTGGCAAGGGATGTGGCAGGACACAGAAGCAAACCCATACAACCAGGGAGGGGTGAACAGTAACACGCCACATGGACGGACACACATGCACATGCACACACAATAGGCACAAAGTGCACAGGGGTCAGGTGCAAAACAGAGCCGGAACACAAACACTAGCAACACACATGTCCACAGGTCACCATGTCCACTGACTGTCTATGTGCGTGTGTCAGATGCTGGGCACCATCGCACTTTGGTGTACAGTGCAATGCAGGAATCAACATGCATGCATACCTGTGGACAGCAGTCGGGAGGGTGTGCAGGTGGACTGTGTGTCTACGTGTAGGGCTGGGTACCTACCGGTGCACTGCCCACCAAAACACACAATGCACACAGGGTAGCACCAGACACTGCCCGCACTGGGAGACAGGTCAGTCTTGCGACACAGTGCCATGTCCACCTCAGATGCATGGGCAGCCCCGCTGAGACCCAGCAGCACTGGCAGGATGAGCATGGGCCTCATGGGGTGGCACCGATGGTCCACCAGGGGTTCCACTGTGCGAACGCGACCGTGCCCACACAGGTGTCTGCAGCACACCGAACATACCTGCATCAGGAGTGCTCGGGATGCCCACAGCTGAACCCAGCGTTGACAGGGTGGGTGTCACAGGACGCCGGGAATGGGGAGTGGATAGCGAACTGTGCAGTGTGAGTGACACATGGGCACCTGACTGTGTGCCCATTGTAGCCATGACAGCGACTAACGCCTGTGTTTGCCTGTCAATGGCAGTGGTCACATCCTCCCGCAAATGGTCAATCTGTGACAGGATCCCATCGGTGTCCCTACTGTGTCGCTCCTCGACCCGCTCCAGAGCCACACACTGTGCCTCCACGGACGTTGCAAGCCGCATCTGCTGCTGTACTGATGCCTGCAGTAGGCGGGTGTGCTCGTCAAAGAGGTCGTCTGCCACCTCGGCAACCTGTCCCTTAAGGTATGGAAGGGCTTGATGTTCAGCACCCTTTGAGGGTGGGCGCTGCTCACCAGGACCAGGTATGGGCAAGTCCACAGGTGGCACGCAGATGCCACCGCTGAACCCTGAACCTCCAGTCCCGGTGGGTGAATGCTCCTGCTGCCCCTCCACCTGCTGTGCCCAAGGGATTAGTTGTTCCGCCGCTATGGCCGCAACAGTGCCACTGACCTGACCAGCCACAGTGCTGCCCCACCGGTGCTGACAGGCACAGCCTGGGACTGTGCTGACATGCTGGCACACACATCGGAACCAGCCATGTCCATGGGCATGAGCTGGCCTGCTGTGTGTCCATTCCATGACACACACATGTTACTGCCCATAATGGTCATTGCATCATCAATGGTGCAGGTCTGTGCCACAGCCACAGTGTGCTGGCATCCTTGGATGCCAGTCCGCTGAGACACAGGAAGGGCCTCCCCCACACCTGTCTCAACGACATCAGTGTTGACAGCCAGGCGGACCCACTGTTGCAATGCACGCCGGCTACCTGCAGAGGTGGATGGTCCCTCCTCCAACTCCAGATGGCTGTCTGCAGTGGACAGGCCCTCCACCGCTGACCCCTGTAGATGTGCAGGATCTGTAACAGAAAGTAAGGACATGTTAGTGCATGTGATCTACCCTCCCTCCGACAGACCATGACGTACCATGCAGTGATGGGCTACCACCTGTCTGGAAGCCACCTCCTGGAATGCCCTCAATGGCACTGCACTGAATGCTTGCAGCAAGCCTGTCCTCTGCCAGAGTCAGCTGCACCACCTCCGGCTGGCCCCCGCCTGTTGCAGCACGTGCTGCCCTGATGGCAGCCACCTTCTCCTTCACCCTCCTCCTGTTGGTACCCATCTTCTTCTTACACTCCTGCACACAGCGCTGGTGGCTGCTGTGCAGGTTGACAGCATGTGCCACCCCTCCCATGCAGCAGCACGGGTCTCAGGGGTGCCCCGCCGTCCACTGAGCAGTGGCTTCTGATCGATGTAGGCCTCAAAGAGTGCCTCCATCTCGGCCTTGGTGAAATTAGGCCTCCTCTTCTGCCCACCATCGTCCTCCTCACCCTGTCCTTACTCGGTCATTTTTCAGCCTGTATGGGTGACAGTGGTTACCTGTGACTGTGCAGTACAAAGCAAGTCCCTGATACCACAGTCCAGAACACCACACAGCATGCAACTCACCTATAAACTGCAGTAACCGAATATGGCCACTGCAGAACAGTGTCGCATTTTTATAGCGCAATCCATGCAAATTAGGTGTGGAGCAACTTTAATGAGATGCAAATTGTGCTGCTGTGCCATTGCATGGCTGATCAGATGATTTGCATATGACAGCTGAATATCGCACTTTTGCGCTTTGCGCAATTGTGTTGAATGTGCTGAGCCAATGACGCAGTACTGTGGCCTGCGTAGTATACACCACACTGCTCATGCCCAGGTAGCTTACGCAGGCATCTGCCGTGCTGATGACATGCTGTGCACGGTAGGCAATTCAGGGCACGGCCACCATTGTGCCAGTGGCGCTATGGTGAGGGTCACTATATGGCGCTGTGGTACAACTGCGCAATAGTTTGCTGTGGCGATGGCACATAGGCAACCAATCACGCTAGATGCATAGACGTCTGATGGCACTGTGTGTGGCCTTGTGCCAGAGACCCATGACCCTGTGCCCGACTTTTGCCCCTTGGCGCTATACGTCTGGCATGGCTGCACCTCTATCGCGCTGTTCGGTGACAGCGCGATAGGGAATGTCGGCACTGCACCAACAGCGCGATAGGGAATGGCGGCAATGTACCACGCAGCACTTCCACGTGGGGTTGAAGGTGCTGCAGAGCGCCATATTGCCTACTATACCGTTAGAGATGGCACGCAGGAGAACCCCTCAGTGGAGTGCCCTTGAGCTGGCCAACCTTGTGACCATTGTGGAGCCACAGTATGGCCCACTGTTTGGTGAGGTGCCACTGGACAGGGCCAGGACCCAGGTCTGGCAAGAGATGGCCACTAACCTGGAGGTGGCCACTGGCCGCAGGAGAACGGCCGAACAGTGCAGGCACCAGTATGGGGACCTTAGACAGAGGGAGCCGGAGCTACTTGCACGTCTGCGGTCGCATGCCAGGAGGGGCATGGTGCCTCGTCTAGGTGGGTGATACGTCTACACACTTGTATGATCCATACGGGTAACACTGTCTTATGTGTCCAGCACATAGAGGAGGGATAGTCTAGGGTTGGCTGTGGCGGTGTTTACAGGGTATGGGATGGGTGGGTCTGGCTGGGTGGGTGGGCACAAACATTGGGGCAGGGGGAATATGCTTTGGGTTTGTACTGATGTGTTTCTCTCCTTTTGTCTCCCACAGGTGTGGCCGAGCAGAGGAGGATTTTGGAGCAGCAGCAGAGGGCGGAGGATGCTGCATGGGGGCATGTCGGGGACCAACCCCAACGCCATCAACATCCCGATGAGGGTGAGTGCCATGACACCATGATTGCTATTGCATGCTGTGTGACAGGGTGGGAAGCAGGGCATGGCCACCATCCATGGACACCACTGCCATGCACGCGACATGTGACAGTCAGCACTGTCCAGTGGCACTGCATGTCTGGGAGTGCGTCAATGGTGGTCTAATGCATGCACTGGGCACATGGCTGTGGCACTGCCTGCTCACTGCATAGCCATGTTACTGTACGGCCTTGGTTGTGCTGTGCTGGACATGGGCGGTGGGTGTGTGAAGTGGTACACATGGCTGTTGCTGCCTGGTTGGGCATGTCTTGTGGACATGATCACTGTGGGTGGGCGCACACCATCACAGGAGCGTGGCACACGGCTGTATGCCATGCATAATGGGTGGGCTGCAGGGGGGATGGACAGTCACACCCATTGACTCTGATCCCTTGTCCTAGGTGTGCGGATACTCCTGCGAATTCAGCAGTCCATCCAGGATCTTCTGCGGGTGGCGCAAGAGTCCCTCACCATCCTAAGCGATCTTCAGCAGCATGGGGTGAGGAGGAGGAGGCGACTCAGGCAACAGCCCCAAGCAGCAGAGGACCAGGCTGGCCGCTAGTGATGGCAGACAACCTCCCCCCTTTGACCAACCCTCACACCCCGCCTTCCCTCTCCCATATGTTCACCCCTGCCCTTTACCCACCCCCACCTTGTTCCTGTCCCTCAACCCCATATTTGTACATAGTTGTAAATAGTTGTTGTTATATTTTTGAATACAGATATTTTGATATGAATACTGTGGTGGTCTCTGATTTGCAGCTGGCTATAGGTGCTCAGTTGCAGTGGTGTGCATGGCATCTGGGGTGGTTCAGTCATGGGTATGTGTGTGTGTGTGCGTGGGGAAGTGTCTCTGGTGTGGAAGTGGCTATCAGTCGGTATCTGTGGTGTGTGTGTTGTTCTCTGTGCATTGCATTACTGTGTGCGGTGGTCCATGGTGCCTGCTCTGTGTCCATTGTGCCCCTGTCAACCCGTCCTTGGCCTGTGCAGCTGACACCCTTGCATGTCTGTGGCCTGTGAGGTCTGCTGCCTTGTCAGTGGTGGCTGTCCCTGCAGGTCATCCACTGTGACCGTCACAATGCTGGGTTGCCTCCTGTCAATTGTGTGGTGCATGTTTGCCCCGGGTGACACTGTGGCCTCCGCAGTTGCTGTCCCACCTCCATGCTGTGGCTTGTGTGTGTTGCAGGGGCTGTGCACCACTGTCTGTGACTTGTGCTCCAGGCATATGCTGGTGGCATACAGGGCCACAGTTCATGCACAGGGTGGGTGTCACCCCTGTGCCATGGAGGACTGCAGGCTGTGTGTGCACAGTTTTCATGGGCCCACACTGGGGGCTTGGTTGCCACACTACTGCATCCCTGTGTTAGTGTCCCCATGGGTATGGGTGTGTGTTTTCCCCTGCACTGTGTTGCATCCAGTGTGCTGCATGCTTCCACACACCACTTTGGGTGTCTGTGCTGGCTGCTGTGGCTCGTGGTGAGTCGGGCTGTGACACTTGCCTACTGTGCAGGGTGCTGTATCAATGGCAGTGGTGTCAGGGGCATGCCCTTTCCTGTGTGGGGTACCGCTTGTGCCGACACATGTTCATTCTCTCAGATGTGCCTCGGGGGGGTTGAGCATTTTGGCACTGTGTCTGCCATTGTTGCATTGCCGTGTGCTTCCACCCACTGCTGGGTGCTCATGGTGGGTCTGGCTTGTATGGTTCTGTGGTACACGAGGTTGCAGTGTGGCAGTGGGGGTGGTGGTATGCATGGGGATTCCTGCAGTGGTGGTCACTGCTCATGGGGGGTGTCTTGGGATCACGGTGCAAGGTGTGCTGTGCACGGGGGGCTGCTGTGCCATGGGGTGGTCCGCCCTCCTTGTGTGTCAGTCTCAGCTTGCCGGTGGGTGTGATGGGGCACCATGGCCCAGCTGTGCTTTGTTTGCTTGTCCCCATGGGCCGGTGGATATTCCAGCCCTCCACCAGTTGTGCTGTGCTTGGGGTGTGGGAGTGCATTGTCAGTTCTGCAGTGTGTTCCTGTGCCCATCTGTGGCATGGGTGGTGGGCCCCTACCTATCTCCCTGGTTGTGCAGTTACATTGCTCTGCTGCTGGGGGTCTCTCTGCTTGCGCTATGGCACCTCTGGGCTGCTCAGCTGGGCAGCCCTTGTTGCGCCATAGCGCATCATATCTGTTCAGCTTCCTCTTCCTAGTTGCGCTATGGCACAAATTGTGCGATATTCAGACGTTGGCTGTTGGCGCAATTTGGCTTGCTCCTTTTTTGAATATCGCATCTATTGCGCATGGGCACAATGGACTTGTGCTTGCTCCTGCTATTGCGCACTTTTTGGGCGCAGTTTGAATACCCAGCCCTTGGTGTAAGTGTATAGAAAGTATGTGTTATGCAACTCAGTATATTACTAATATATTTCTTATACAAGACAGTACAACAGTGTATAAGTATACTACATATTCCTGTATATGAATTATTATTCAAGTACATCAGTTTGCATTCAGCATATTTATAGTATACTTCAGTATACTACTTTTTCATAAGGGGAGTCATGCAGGATCCATAGGAAGGGAAGCCGAACAAGCTTACCCTCCCCCATACCAGCAACAAGTGACTTAGGGACAGTTCAGGTTGGGATAAAGGGTTAGCAAGTGGGGAGATGGGGGAAGGAAGTGGGGTGGAGGGTGATAACCTTGAATGTTAGGAGTCTAGGGAACAAAACAGTAGAGTTACAGGCTCTCATGGCAAATGGGAAGGTGGACATGGTGGCCATCACCGAAACATGGGCTATTAATTACCATGACTGGGACCTGAAAGTACCAGGGTATAGGTTATTTCGGAGGGACAGGTTAAAAGGGAAAGGGGGGTGGTGCTGTATGTGAGGGAGGGATTGAAATGTGTCAGAGAGGAAGGGGAGATGGGCAGCACAGAGTCTTTATGGATGTAGCTCCTGGACTCCAAAAATAGGACACTCCAGATGGGAGTGGTGTACAGGCCACCCTCTCAGACTGAGGAGTTGGACAGGGAGCTAGTGGCACAGATCAGAAGGACCTGTGGCAAGAGAAATATGGTGATTGTGGGGGATTTCAATCTGCTGAGAGTGGATTGGGGTATCCCACCCCTCATGAATAGGAGGGAGCAGATACTTCTGGATGCCTTCCAGGACAGCTTCCTAGTGCAAATGGTCAGCAAGCTGACCAAGTTGGGGAACACCCTATATCTCATGCTGGTTAATGGAGAATTTGTGAGGGAGCTAGGGGTGGAGGAACCGCTGGAGGGGAGCAACCACCACTCTGGGTCATGATTAACATGGGAAAAGTGGGAGTTAGAGCAGGCACAAGGGTGTTAGACTTCAGGAGGGCCAACTTTGGGAGGATGCGGGAAATTGTACAGGGGTATCTGGCCAGAATCCATCCAAATATGGGCACTGACCAGAAGTGGGAGGTCATTAAGCTGGGTGTCGAGGAGGCAACCAAAACATGTACCAGAGTCCAGAGTAAGAGGTCTAGGGCCAAGAAACCTAGCTGGGTGAGTAGTGGGTCATGGAGAAAGTAAGGAAGAAAAGAGCCACCTTTAAGAGGTACAAAAAAACAGGGAGCAGGAGGACAGAGAGTAATATCTGAAGGAGTCGAAGGAGGTGACAATAGCACTCAGGGCAGCCAAGGCATCCAGGGAACTCAGGCTGGCACAGGGCATTAAGGAGAGGAAGAAGGACTTCTTCGGGTACATCAGGGAGAAAAGGAGTTGTAAGGACCAAACCATAAGGATTAAAAGGGATGGGGGCTGGGGGGTGGAACCGGGTGGAACAGGTGGAAGCATTAAATGAATACTTCTACTCTGTATTTACTAAAGAGAAAGGTGGGGCTGTACCCAAGGGGGGTGGTAAGGTAGGCACGGGGGGGGGAGGTGACAGATGGGGAAATCCCAGTGGGAAGGGTGCTGGAGGGCTTGAGGGCACTGAGGGTTGACAAGGCACCTGGGTCAGATTGCATACGCCCCAGGGTGCTGAAGGAGCTGGCAGAAGTCCTGGCAGAACCCTTGGCAGACCTGTTCAAGGCCTCACTGGACTCAGGGAGGGTACCTCAGGACTGTAGGATGGTGCATGTGGTACCCCTCCACAAGAACAGCCCCAAAGATGAGCCAGGGAACTACAGACTGGTGAGCCTTACATCCATCGTGAGTATGCTGATCAAAACAATCCTGAAAGAGAGGCTGGTTGCCCTCCTAGAGGCTAATGGGCTGCAGGACGGTAGACAGCATGGGTTTGTCTTGGGCAGATCCTGTTAGACCAACCTGGTGAATTATTATGGCTGGGTAACCAGGCAGTTAGACAGGGGTCATACAGTGGATGTCCTGTACCAGGACTTTAGTAAGGCATTCGAATCAGTGCCACATGGGAGTCTAGGATGTAATCTGAAAAGCACTGGGGCAGGGGCGAAGACAGTGGGATGGCTGGTGAACTGGTTGCAGGGGAGAGAGCAGAGGGTGGTGGTGGGAGGGGAGCACTCATCTCCAAGGGCGGTGACAAGCTGTGCACCACAGGGCTCTGTATTGGGGCCGGTGTTCAAGATCTTCATTGGAGACATCTCAGCAGGTATTGAAAGCAAGATTAATCTGTTTGCAGATGACACCAAGATGGGAGCAGCAGTGGATGACTTGGGCAGGTGGCAGGGGTTGCATGATGATCTGGCAAAACTGGAGGTCTGGTTGGACACTTGGCATCTAGGGTACAATGCCAAGAAGTGCAAGGTGCTACATTTCGGTGCAAAAAAACAAGGAGGAGCTACCAACTTGGGGGGAGGTGGGATTCAACTAGCCAAGATAGAGGAGGAAAAGGATCTGGAGGTGATCATAATGGGCACAATGAATAACTCAGTACAGTGTAGAAAGGCAGCTGCAAAGTCCAACAGGATGCTGGGTTGTATTGCCAGGGGCATATCCTCCAGGAAGGGGGGAAGTTATCCTACCACTATATAGGTCACTGGTTAGACCACACCTGGATTACTGCGTGCGGTACTGACGATCGTACCTGAAGAAAGACATTGGGTTACTGGAGGGAGTGCAGCACTGGGCAACAATGATGATCCAGGGGCTAGGGGAAATGCCCTATGAGAGCAGGCTGAGAGAGCTGAACATGTGATCCCTGGAGGAGAGGAGGGATGGGGGAACATGCCTGAAACCTTCAAGTACATGAAGGGAATAAATAAGATGGACACGAAGCTACTTTTCAAGTTAAGATGGGGGACACTCGTGGGCATGATTTGAGATTGGAAGGGAAAGGTTTAAGAGGAAAGTGAGGAGACATTTACTGAGAGGGTGGTATCTGGGTGATATGCATTGCCAAATGAAGTGGTAGCATGTAAAACAGTGGGCTGCTTCAAAAGAGGATGGGACAGGGTAAAGGGAAGGGCCATGGAAGGGGAAGGGGAAGGGAGGGATGGAGGGGCAGCTGCAGTATAATGGCCGCTAGCTGCACAATCAAGCAGACTTGATAGACCTTAGGGCCTTTATCTGCTGGCAATTTTGTATGTTCGTATGTTCATATGATGGGTACCCATGGCTATGACATGCTGAGAGGGGTTAAAGAAAATTAAAAAAGAGAGGCTATTTATACTTTCAAGTGCTACTGAAACTTACTAGAGTGAAAATACTATTGTGTGAAGACAGTTGCTATGGTGGGATTGAAATACTGGTGACTCCAGTTTTAACAGACAGTGATTGACTTGCAATGAAGTGTCAGTTTCTGTCTGTGTGACTGAGCCTCCTATATATAGGGACACTGAAATTCACAACATTACTCTTCCTTCTTTTTGGAAAGAGACATCCACATATTTTTAAATTATACCGTTCACTGTTTAAACGTCAACATGCATTTAAAACTGGTTTCAGGGGAGACAAAAGGTCAATAGTTTTAGTAATTAATCATTATCTTTGACAATGAATAAAATGGAAATGAAATGGCTACTAATGCAGAACAGAATAATAGTAAGGAACTCTACAGTACATTGAGGTTGTTGGTAAAGGGGCACAAATGTCCCAGACCTTCATTTCCAAGGGGGCTATCAGTAGCTAGTGAAAAGAAATAAAACAGAGAAGATTAAGTCTGATACCTCTGTTCTAAGGCCCCAGGGGACCTATTAGCAGCCCTGGGGTATAGTCTTCCAAATTCTTCCACGGATGTTAATGTCAGTTCTCATCCTTGGGTCAAATGAAACTGCAGCCTCACTGAAGTGTCTTTGCAATTAATTTCTCTCATATTGTGCAGCGTTCAGGAGGTTGCATATATGATTGTATCTCAATAAATATAAATGTCAAAGGGTATACTTTCAATTTTTCCTATTGACACAATATAAATAATTTATGAGAATAGCGACATACAAATATTATATGAATACATTATCTATCTGCTGATTTTAAACTGATGTCACATCCAACTGAGACTGGCTTAAATGGATACAAACAAGAATTAGTAGCTTATTTTCAACAACCCAATTGAAGTATAAAAATGTTCAGATGACTTTTGGGGGCCCCATTCTGAGTTGCTATTAGTGGTGCTGAGAAATTATTGCATCTGTTTAGTCACCCCTCAGTGCCACTGGACCAGTTTATGCAATGCTCAGCTGAGGTCACAGTACCTTCCTGACCACTCTGAAAAGGCACTGTAAGCAATTGGCAAAGGGATAGAGGCTGCTATGCAAATGGATTGCAGGGCCATGATTAAAGACATGACAGTCTTTACAAGTGGAGTCACAACCATCTTAGTCTACCCCAGGTTACTCTTTGTTAAAAGCAGGCAGGAATGGAAAGGCAGCACTGCAACTAGGCATTAAACCCAGGAAGATGGACAGTAAGTGGGTGGGGGGATGACACTGGATTCCCAGGTAATGATGAACATGGGTTATGGACAGGCGTACCACCTGATTTTTAGACCTCTAAATCTTTGGGGAAACAGGTGAGCAGTTCACTGGACCACCAGTAAACCAACAGTCATGGCTATGGAGGGACCAATGGGACCCATTATATGTGAGCAGCTTAGGGGGAAGTTCTGGGTAGTATAGGTACCTTTATGCAAGGAGCTGATACCATTGCATGATATACCTGGTACAGCATCTTGCTATGACTTGACTGAAGACACATGACTTGTTGCATTTGCAGCTGTTAACAGGTGGATTTCATGTTTGTAGTGAGTGTGCCTCTGTTGCAGGAGAAACTCCTTCACCACTGTGAAATACAAAGTAACATAGTAATGATAGGTCAGAAGGTGCTCTTGGTCCATCAGGACCCCCCCACCCAAAAATGAATAGTAGTAGAATACTAGTCGATATGTAACTATTTGTATGTATAACTCTTGTGTGTTTGGCACACTGATGAATCCAAAATGCACCTTTTTTTGAACTGCCCCCCTCCTCCCAGGAACTGAGAATCTAGCTCTAGATATCAGCAGTCAATACTGTATCCCTCAGTTTTACCCACAGTTGCAGGACTGTGATAATCGTGTTTGTGGAAAGTGGAGAACCTCAAACGGTATGACTACAAACATTATTAATTTCAAACATTATTAACCCAGATTTTCTGAGGCTCTTGAATTGGCTGCCCATCCCCAGAGCATGCCATTAGTAGGCACATTTTCACCCTGAAAGGCCATGTTAGTTTTGAATTGCAATCTCATGTACCAAAGGCATGTTCTTAGCCCCTTCTTCAATTATCATACCTAGTTCACTGGTTCTGTGGAGTGCTGGCAAAACTCAAGCCATGCTGTTAACAACTAGTATAAGTGACTTGTTAAATGTCTTAGTCTATCAGCTATACTTGTTCTATTATGGTAATCTTTTAACTGTATTTGTTGTTCAGCTTTACCTAGGATGTTATTGTTACAATGTGATTTTTTCACATTATTTATTATTCTGTAACAATGTAACATTTTACAATTCAGAATTCCACTGAAAAATGCACAAGTCCTATTTGCATTATTGTCAACACTCACTGTTTTTAATAAACCTATGAGATGATGATGTGTCCTAATCACAGTAATGCTAAATCCTAATGTTTTCTTGTTAGTATCCAGGGTTTCCCGGACTTCAAAAAATAGTTTCAAGGAAAACTGCACTGATTGATGAGACTCCTCCCTTAGCCTAAGCTTATACACCGATGAAAGATGTTTAAGCTATGAATTAAATTCTTTTTTTTTTGTGTGTAATCTATTTTTTCGCCCCCATGCTCGCTGGTCCTCCACTCCTTCGGGCTCTACCAAGTTCCCCCTGACCCCTTCTGTCCTAACCCAGCCCTCCTCTGATCCCCAAATCGCAGCTGACCCCCAGGATATCCCAGTGTATCCCTTCACCAGGCAGGTCCCTCTCCTCCGAGGGGGATAACCCCAGTGCACCCTTCTAGGGCCCAGGGATGCTGCTGGGGAACAGGAGGCACCGGGAAGCTGGGGAACAGGAGGCACCGGGAAGGCACTGGAGGCCCTCAGGAACAGAAAGCCATCATCTGGAGGCCAGCAAGTGATTTTTCCTGGCTTTCTTATGGTGCATGACGTCCGGACTTCAAGGCAAGAGCCGACGTCTGTCACCGTGGTGCACCCCTAATGACCCCGACGTACTGCTCTACCACCGGCCTCCACCAGTGGTCGCTTCAGCACTGGGTCATGATCCCTTTCCTCCCTGGAGACAGCAAGCAGTCATGGGATGCTCAAGCTGCCTCCCCCCCAGCCGGCCCTCCAGCGACTCAAGCTCATTTCTGAACCCGGGTCGCTGGCGTCGCAAGTGGAAATCCAACCGCTGCGCCGACGGGCCGGCAAATTAAATTCTTTAACGTACCTCAACATAGTTATTTCTGTCTTCTTTTATTGTGCCATAAGTCTTACTTCAAAGGATGCCCATCACCATCTCATGGACAGATGCGTGCTTCTCTCACTCACTCTATGACATATGGCATAGAGCAAGTGAGGGAAGCAGGTAGCAACATGTGTGATTGTGGCTGGCATCATTTCAAGTAGACATTGCAGCCTAATGAAAAGATAATAACTATGTTAACACACTTCAAGAAATGTTCATTCTTGACTTAAAATGCTAATGGGGGTGATAGGCTATGTGTTGGGGAGTGCTCTTCAGTTACTACAATTTTTTATGTATTTAATGTTTTCTTCTTTTGATCTACAGTGTATAGCATTTACAGTAGATGCTAAACAAACCAGAACAAGTCCAGTTAATTCTAAAATTAACGTTCCTGAATCCACAAGGTGACATAACAACATCTAATGAATTAGCACTGGCAAGGTATGAGCAAGGATTTTCAATCTCTTCTTAATATTTGTACTGAAATTCTTTGTATAAGAGCAAGTCAGCTTTGAACTGATTGAAACTGGGCTTAACAGGCAGTCATTCTAGAGGGCATGCTAGTCATCCTTATTGAGTCAGTACAGTGTTAAATACCAGTACAATACCAGAAACCTTGTTAGCCTTATGATTTATTTTCCATTAGTCATATCAGAAAAGCACGTGTTTCCCTGTAAAACAGCAAAAGATTGAGTTATTGTACAATGCGATCACCAGTTGAAAGAAAGACAAATTATGTACCTTTTACTTTTTTCTTACAGCTTTTTCTCAAGGCTATGCTCATCATCCCAGGGTTATACCCTGTTCACAAGGGATATACCCTGTTCAGATCAGTGTTCCATCTTCTCAGGCTCTAGTACCCACCAGTTACCCTGATGGCTTTACCCTTCATGGTAGAGGCTCTGGGGAGAGAGTTGTCTTTCACCCAACAGGTCACTGTGGGGACTCGGAGCTAGTGAAAATAGGCACTAGGACCCAGAGGAATCCAGAGGACCAGACTGTTATAGAGATGGACATGTTTTTTTCTGACGTGAGTGCAGTCTTCTTGGAGTCGTGACAAATACCCACAGCACAACCCTGTGGCAGACTCAAGCTCCCTAGCTCAGATGCAGATGTTGCGGTGGTGCTGGAACACACCATTGACCTACCATGATCAAGGCAAACTACCTGAGGCAGCTGACCCATCCTGGCTTGCCTCCCGATGCTGTGAATTGAGTTCACACCTGATCACAGATTGCTTGCATGATAGCGCAAGCTTTTCTGAGGTCCCCCGTGTAGGGTAGAGTAGGAAGAATGGGAAGGATAGCGTGAGGAAGGAAGAAACTGAGGAGTTTAATGGATGGCTGAGGGGATGATGTCAGGAGAAGGAGTACCACTTTAAGCAGCACTGGGGGCTTCTGGGACAGAAGGCACTTCAAGTGTGGTGGCCTTCTTCTAACAAAAAAAGGGACCAGTGCACTGGGGCAGAAGTTTAACATCTACATTGGTGGATAGTTAAACTTACTGTGGAGGAGGCTGAGTTTAGGGAAAGCACTTAGAAGGAAGAGGAACTAGGGAACCTAGCTAGGCTCCCACTGGCCCGAGGGCTTGAAACACTAGGGAGGGAAGCAACAAGGATCAGAAGTGTAGAATTTAACCAGATAAGGGAATTAGTCTGGGACAGATTAACTGCAGTGGACAGTATCACAGGAGTGGAGGAAAGATGGAAAGAAATAAAAGGGGCCTTTCACAAGGCTACAAAGTCATGCATGAGAATGGTTGCTAAGAGAAACAGGTACAAAAGGCCAATATGGTTCTCTAAAAAAGTCAAGGAGGCAGTGAGGACCAAAAAGAAGGCCTTCATCAGATACAAGGGGAAGCAAGGAGATGAAGAATGGTGGAAGTGCCAAGCAAGAATTAAAGAGGCAAAGAGGGCAGTGAAGGACACAATGGCAGACACAGAGCTGTGTATTTCGAGGGGTAAAGGGCAGGGAAAAACAATTTTTAGATACTTACTGAATATAAGAGAATAAACAAAGACAGAAGGGGAAATTGTTAAGCAGAGGGAGGCAGGCTAGTCAGGGCTGGATTTGACGTAACGTAAACTATGCTAGTCCATAGGGCACAGAGTTTTGGGGGGCCTGTTGTCTGCTGTCGTAGTGTGTGTGAAAGCAGCATGATGCTTTTTTTCTTTTTGAAATGTATGGAAGAGTAGGAGCCAGACCCAGATCAGTGAGGTCACTCTGGTGGGAGGAGTGTCAACAGTCAGTATGAATCTGGGCGTGGGGCTTGGCACCATGATTTTGTCCAAATACTCACACTCCCAACCCCCACCACCACTTTCAGTGTAAGTCCTTGCATGCATAGAGTGGACCACACTACTATCACCTGCTTGGTGTATATCATAGGAAGCACCTCAGTTTTTGTCACTTTTCTTGTTGTGAGGGTGAGGTTGTCAACTCGTGTGAGGGAGAAGTGGTCAAATTGTTCTGCAGTTGAGAGAGCCAAGCAGCTGTCAGGTCAGGTATGTAAGCCTGGTGGCATGCTGCTGCCTGCAGTGCAATGTGTGCAGACCAATGTGTGGAGTTGTGGACAGTGGTGATGGAGCACCTCAGGTCAGTGGCAGCAGGCAAGAGTAGGACTGTGTGAGGAGGACCAACTGAGGAGATCAGTTGCGGTACATGTATGTTGCACTGTCCATGATCACAGGGCATGTGGGCTGCAGTGACAGTCAGTATGCTGTTATCTAAATCTGAGGAAGCTGCAACTCCAAGAGTCCAAGCAGATGAGGTGAGCAGTGGTTGTGTCCTTTCTTTGAGTGCAAAAGGGAAGCAAAGAGGTACTTATGGCTGGCCTACTCTGCTGACTGAGTGGTCTGAGGGTTTGGATTTGGTCTTTGGGAGGAGCCTGAGTCCCTCAGAATGCTCCCAGCTCTGAAGAAGAAACTGGTTAGTGGGACTCAGAGGTAGTTTGTCTAGTTGCACACTACCACAGACAGACCACTGAGACCAGGGCTGCCACAGACTGCTGGAATGGAATGAAGCCAAAGTGTGGCCAGAGTGATATACATGTATGAAAAGTGCTATATAAATGTGGATTCTTCTTCTTCTTCTTCTTCTTCTTCTTCTTCTTCTTCTTCTTCTTCTTCTTCTTCTTCTTCTATGTTTGAGCCACGACAGAGGGGGGCCTTCCTACTAAGGAGAATGAACACAGAAAGGGGACAAAAAAATTCAGATTGTTAAAAACCAAGCCAGGCCCAGCACAGCAGCAGCAGAGGAACAGGATGAGCTCAGGCCACCTCGGGCAGCAGCAAGCCAGCCAGGCAGTGAAGAAGCTGAAGTAGGGAATGCACACTGCACCAGTATGCTGCAGCACTACATAGTTTGCCAGTTGCCAGGCCACTGGCCAGTAGCTACTGTGTTACTTTAAGACCAGCAGAAGGACCTGCAGGCCAGTGGCAGACAAGTCCAACTTGAGGGCAGCAGCCACCCACCAGTAGCCTGATAGTCTACTACTAGGAAGATTGAGGAAAATTTGAAGTGGGTGGTGGAGTCAATGGCATCTTTTTGAAAGCGAACACTCTGAATGGACTCTGCAGTTGGAGCCACAGCCTAGGATTCATCTTCTTCATCAGTAGCAGCCTGAAGAATTTGGAGGAGGGACCTAATCTGAATAAAAAGGTATATGACTTTTATTATTAATGCTCTAGTTTAATGATGTGATGATCAGATTCCAAGTACAAATAAATTACATTGTGGTGGCCATAAACTAATTAGAAAGGCTTTAAAGCCTTGGAATTTGAATCCGTAGCAGTCCATTCTGTCAATTCAGAATGAAAGAAAATTTGGCTTCTTCAAATGGGTGTCTGATCTGCCTGCGATTTTTTTTTTTTTAATTGGTTATGCTTTTTTTTCCCCACTGTGAAACCACCTGGCACCTCTGCCAGGTCACGGACCTTGGCTTCCACCTCCACATATGACCGCAACCCTTGGATACCCCCTGGCTTGTCCCTCAGGATGGGGTTTACAGTACTGACCCCTAACAGTGAGATATTGACAGGACTAGGTTGGAGGGCAGGTCTGGAGGCTAATCAAAGCCAAGGCGGTCTTCATCAAAGGTGGCCGGCAGTAAGTATTTTCTCTGTGTGTGTTTCTTGGGGGCAGGAATGTGCAATGATGTCCTACGTCTGCCCCACCCCCTGAAGCGCTTTAATGCCGGTCTCTGCAGTACCCCTGGCCTCCACCAGGGGTACATCAAGCACCAGACATTCTCCCCACTTCCCAGAGAAGGAGAGCAGTCCTTGGGACACTCCATCCTTCTTTCCCCGTCTGGCCCTCTGATGACCCGGGTCCATTCCCAAACCCAGGTCACCAGCGTCACAAACAGAAATTCAATTGCTGCGCTGATCAGCCAGCTGCATCTGACTGCAATTTGTGGTCACTAGTACCATGTTGCCACAGCCCACAGATAAAAATGTACTGAATGATTTGAAAGCAGAGTACCAATGAGGAAAGGAATTTAAAGAAAGCGTGACTGATTTTCATTTTATGTCTAGGCTTTATAAAAGTATCATGAGTGTTACTGTTCAGTATTGACCATCCTTTGTGCATGAAAGTGTTGCTATGTTGGCAAATTTGTATTATAGCCAAGCCCCGGGCCACACATGATGCAAAGGATTTATAAGTATGATTTTCATTTCTTTTTATAATGAATGGGGGTAGTGTATTTTATTTGTGAATTTTGTTATATGCAGTGTATGTGTTTTCTTCAAGTAAAATGCTTGTTTAAAAATAAATCTGGTTCAGTGTATAGTGCAACAGACAGTTACCCTGTTATTGGATGTACAACTGTTTCACAAAGAAGGTACCAACTGTGTAAAAGGTGTGTATCAAGGGAGCGTGGCCTAGCCAGGGATCAAGATGCTGCCTGAAGACAGAACTCTGTGCCCATCCTTCATAGTTTATCCCCTTCCAGTGTCTAATTCTGCAGATTTTATTTCTTTCCTGACAATCCACACTTATCTCATGGCAGCACCAGCTAAATCATCAAAGAAACAGACACAACTGCCTTTTAAATCAGCTGGAGAATGCAGGCGGCAGTCAGGCCCTGAACCTCCTGTAACATGGGCGACGACTAAGAATGTTTCAGAACCCCAGCAGCAAAGTGAAACCCCGATTTCTGCACAATCTCCAACAGCCAGAACGGCCTTGGAAACACTCATCTCTAGTTTAAAATATGAGTCGACTACTCAAATGCAATCTGGCTTTATAAATATTCATGCACAGCTTACCCATTTGCAAGAGACCTTCAACACGTTGAGTGATCGTCTAGACAAGCATGAGGGTCGCCTTATGGAGGTTGAAACCCAGCTAAGTGCTCAGGAAGATGTGCAAAATATGTTAGATCCCAAACGTCAAAAGGCACTGCAGGACATAGAAAAATTAAAAGATGCGCTCGATGATCACAAAAATCAGGAGAGAAGATGCAATGTGCGGGTGGTCGGACTGATGGAGGGAGCTGAGGGAAGGAACTGCGTAGCTTATTTTCAAAAATAGTTGTTTTCCACCTTGCAATTATCGGAAAACACCCAGCTTGAGATCCAAAGAGCTCAACGATCTCCTGGCAGGCGGCCTGGCGCAAATGAGAGGCCGCGACACATCATTATAAGATTTTTGAGGTACCTGGATTGACAGCGTGTCCCGACGGCCACCTGGAAAGTGAACTTCATTATGGTGGATGGAAGCAAAGTTTACATCTTCCTGGACTTCGCCCATAGTCTACAGCAGGAGAGACAAGCCTTTGGGGACATCAAGAAGAGGTTATATGCACTTCAGTGCCCCTTTTCCCTAGAATACTTGGCACAGTTGATTATTCTTCCTCCAGACAAGCCCTCCAGAGCTTTTACAGACCCAAAGGCAGCCCTTAATTACACTATGTCTGACCTTGAGGGAAGATCGGAAGAAAGTTCTAGGTCTCCAAAGTCCACTACCACTTGAGATGTTTTTGACCTAATAATAATAAGGTACTGTAGCTTTAGTTTACTGCATCAGTACTGAGGGGGAAGCAAGTTCTTTTCATATGACCGTGGTCCATAACGATTTTATTCTGGCTTATCAGGGCAAGACCACAGAGGCCCTTCTTCCCGCTCTGAAATGCCGTGGGGGGCCAGGGCTAATACAACTTTAGTGGGTTGGCTCGGCCTTCCTGTGTGCGCTCCCCAGGGAGCTGAAGCTTGTTCTGCCTGCTCTGGAGGACACCTTAACATATTACAGAGTCTCTGCAATTTTTCTGGAATCTTTGCGGCCCTTATAGGGGTGGGGTGCAGGGTTGTATCTCTGGCTTGTGCCTGGGAATCAGTTACCTTCTTTGGAGACTATGATAGCCGGGCACAGGACAATTTGTTTCCACCCCATAGTGAATACGGACCACGGGGCTCTTCATTATTGTTTTTCGGCACATATATTGGGGCTTGGGATGTTCACAGTTTGTGGGGACTGCATGTAGTCAAGCCACCTTCTTTGCTTTGGACTAAAGAGACTTTGAGGGGTATGCCCCATGGACTATTCATAGACAGTTCCACTTATCTGTGTTCTATGTGTTGCCTTTTGCAACAGTTATTACAGATGTAATATAGTTGCAATACTGGTTATATTTTAGTAGCAATTGTTTTAAGCTAAGGGGAAATGACATAGTCGTTAGTGGGGGTTCATGTCTTTGATCTTTACTGCTTTTCTGGGGGGGGGTTGAGGCGACAGTAGTAGTAGATTTGGCTGGGACATGACTTTGGGTACTGGTTATCTAATTTATTTATTTATTTAGCTTTTGTTGACCGGGTAAGTGCACTAGACAAATCCTGCCTATTTTCAGGCACGACCCAGGGAAGGGGGATACAGATGAATGCCAACTGACCTTGAATCAGATTAAGCTGTTGGTGGTATTTTTAGTGAATGAGGGAAATTTGGCCAGGACACCGGGAAATTCCCTGCTCTGTTGCTGCTTCGTTGTTGCAGCGCTAGGCCAGTAGGGGAGCCGCTGACCAGAGCCGATGGCCACTGAGTTGAAGCACCGGTGGGTGCAGATGGCGTGGAGAATGAAAAAATGGAGTCCGAGGGATTTCAAGAGAACTCACAGTCAGAGGAGCTGCAGATGGAGTTTTCAAAATCAAGGGTGCAGGCGAGGCCTGCTATGATGCTTACCGGTGTGCAGTCCATGGAGGAAATAAAGGCTCTGCAGGGCATAGTCGGGAGCGGTGTGGAGAAGGAGGTTGCTGCCATGGAAATGGATCGGGAGGATGCGGTGGAAAAGAGGTCGCTGAAGGAGTTGCTTCTGGTGGAGGATTGCGGTTGCAGTGTTTCGGATCCTCTCCGGAACAAAATTCAGTTACAGCCTCCTGTTATCACGAGGATTGCGGTACTGATGGAGGAAGTGGTGCAGTCGACCGGGTTTGAGAGCGGGACAGGAGGTACGAGCAAAGAGAAGGGTCCGATGACTGAATGGTCAGAGGAGACGGCGCTATCGCAGGCTGGATGGATTCATCATGAAGATGGAAAATGGATTCCTGATCCGGCATGGTTGTCCTTTTCCCCCAAAGGATTCAGGCCCTCATAAGAAAACAGTGAAGGAGGGTGAGTCCATGACTTTAGAAAAACAGGTTGAGAAGGGGCAGACTGTTAAAAATTATGGGAGCTCTGCAGCTGAAAGTTTGCAGGAGATTGGGGGGATTCACCTGTACAAAACTCTGCTGATTTGTTATCAGAAGATCAGGAGGTAAGGAGGGGCCAGCGTTTTTCGGACCTTTTTAAAAGAAATAAACTGGAACAAGCCCCTAAAAGAAATGCAGTTCGGCTTCGATATAGAGAGGGATTACCTGAACATCCTGATCGACTGTATGTGGCAAGGAAATTGTTAATGGACCTATGAACTTCTTACCTGTAGACATTTATGCTCTAATTAATATTGGGGAGAGGATACATTTGATATTAGTTTAAACAAATGTCTGGTTTAGAAAATTTTAGCACAAATATGATATTTATAAGTCGTGCCATTATGGTTACCTTTTTGGCTATTCCAATTATGAAACCTTTATTTAAAACTATAAATATTATGTTCAGGAATGAAGGGGTAAATGTGGGGGATATTTCATACTGGTTGGAACAGAAATGTATGGTTCTAGGCCCTCCAGAGACTATTCTAGACACAGAAGGGATTTGGACTGAGGCATGGAGATTTAAAGTCAAATTGCATGTAGTGAATAATGAAGTTATGCATATTCCGAACAGTTTTTTCCTAGGTAGAGATCGTGGTGTTTGTTTTTATCCTGGGCAGCCTAAAGCATGTTACAGATGTGGTAGTCGGACACTAAGTAGTGCTTGTGATAAAGTTAAATGTGCTTTATGTGGTGAATTAGATCATGACAGTGAGGTTTGCAGGAATGAGTTTCATGTAACTTATGTGAGGAACTGGGGCATGCATATCACCAATGTCCTTGGGCAGGACAAAATAGACGGGGGTTTAAACAAAGAAGATTTGATTACTCAGGCCCAGGTTAAGGGATTGCCTTTCCAGTCTAATTTGAGAAATAAAGGGAATATGCCTATGGGTGGTAGAGGGTAGACAGTGGTCCAGGAGGCTCCAGTTGTTGACCTTTGTGAAGGGGGAAATGTTGCGGATCAAACCAGGTTCTTGGCCCCACAACAGATTTCGTCCCTGTCCCCCCCTTCCTTTAATTGCAGAGTCCTCTGTTCTGCCTCCTGCTATAGAACACTCGATGGTGGTAACCACGATGGATATTCCATTCCAGACCCCGAGGAGGGTAACACGTGCTAGTAGTCGTTCAGGAGGGGTTTGTTCTACTCAAAATTCTTTTGCAGCCCTGTCTGATCTTGAGGGAGAGGTGGTTTCAGATTTGTTAAAAACTGATGAAAACCTGGGTATGGATATTGAAGAGGAGGGAGGTATGGAATTATTGGAAGGGAAGAAGAAAAAGGGTAGAAAGAGGAAGCAAGAAAAACCCTAAATTGTCAAACTGTATTTTCTATGGCCTGTGTTAAAATTGTATCACTAAATTGCTGTAGCTTGAAAAGCTATAAGAGATGCCTGATTGGCCTGCAGCAATGTAGAGATTCTAAGGCTGATGTCATTTTTCTTCAAGAGACACATTTGTCTTCCTTATTGGAGGTGTCTCAGGTTAAGAAACTTTGGTGGGAAGGCCCTTCTTTTTGGTCATTTGGGGATGATGTGGCAGATGGGGTAGGTATCCTGTTTTCGCACCCTGCAGTTCAAATAACCAGGTTGATAGATGTCCAGCCTGGCCGGGTATTAGTTTTGGATTGTTTAATATATGGTTTTAATTTTAGGCTGATTAATACTTATGCTCCTCAAGTTAAAACAGCGTGGATTGCTATGTTTAATCTGCTGAAACTTTATCTATTCACTTCCAAACATGTAATTTGGGGAGGAGATATGAATTGTAGTTTAGATATTCGTATAAAAAATGTGATTCAACAAAAAACTTATTGTGATTCATATGCCTTTCACAGACAGTAGAGGTAGCAAAATTAAAAGATGCTTTTAGAGAATTACATTCTTCTTCGGGCTTTACTTATAAAAGGGCCACTTTTCAAACAAGAATTGATTACTTTTTCCTTTCTAAATACTTAATACCATTGGTTTGTTCGGTTGTGCCATGTGACTTTTCAGACCATAATGCATTATTTGTTTATCTGAGTTTACATCAGATTCCGACCATATTTCCGGCTTTTGCTAGTAGATGGATGTTAAATTCCCTGTTATTATCAGAAGTTGTATTTTTGGCTCAACTAAAAGAATTTTTGTTTTTTCAAAAATCAGTGGCGGTGTTTTTCTCAGATTGGATCTCATGGTGGACGGATACTAAGATAGCTTTTGGAAGACGGAAAGGTTCATCGGAATATTTACAGTATTTAGACTGTAGAAATCAATATTATAAATTACAATCACACCCTAGGTATAAAGATACAGAGGTTCAATCTCAAATAAAGTTGGTTAAAAGAAATATGCTAAATTACCAATACCAGAGGGCAGCTGCACTTCACGCTAGTTTAAAGTTTGGTACACAGCAACAACCCTTTCAAGATCCCTATAGGGCGTGCAAACATAAAACTGAGAGGAGATTTATGTCAGGGCTTCAAGATTCTTGTGGGAATTTGAAAACTTCAGTTGCAGAAATGTTGGTGATGGTAGAGGGACAGGTTTCTTCTCAGTTTGGGAAGGTTTTTGTTCCTTCCTCATCTTGGGAGGATGTTTTGAAATTTTCGGCCCCTACTATCTCCAAGGCCATGTTAAGCTTTTACAAGAGCCTATTTCTTGCAGGAGTGCAAAGCAGTTATAAGTTCTCTTCATGTGGGGTTTCTCCTGAATAGATGGATTGACTAATGAATTTTATAAACCTTTTCGGAGGATATGGGTGTCATATTGATGGAAGTCTTTAATGATATTCTTAATTATGGATTTGGAGATTTGAAATTTAATTTGGCCATTTTAACGTTTATTTTTAAAGCAGGTGATATGCAGATTTTGGTAGTTGGAGACCAATTAGTCTCCTGAATACTGATTATAAAATCCTTTCGACCATTTATGTAAAAGATTGCAAGTAGTAGCAAAGGGTGCTTCATCCAGCACAACGTACCGTCCCCTCACCGCTCAATTCAACAGAATTTAAAACTGTTACGGGATGTGTGTGAATTTGATTGCAAAAAACTGTCAGGATTTATTTTGGCTTTAGATCAAGCTAAAGCTTTTGACTCAGTGTCTCATGATTTTCTTTTCAGGTTTTGGGAAGGTATGGGTTCCCAAAACTTTTATTCAGTATCTTAATACCTTATATCATAAGGTGATTTCTTGTCCAAGTATTAATAATGTTCTAGGCTCGAAATCCATTTGAAATGTGGGTCAGGTGGTTGTCCTATCAATCCCTTATTATATGCATTTGTATTGGACCCTCTTTTAAGAGAAATTGAAAATAACAGGTCAATTCAGGGTTTATCTCCATCATTTACTTTACCTGTCCAGAAGATTTCCGCATATGCAGATGATATTTGTCTATTGGTAGCGGATGCCCAGTCAGGTGTTGAGGCTATCCAAATGATCAATTGTTTTTCGGACTTAAATGGTACTAAGCTAAATTTAGAGAAATGTAAATGTTTGGCAATCGGAGAGGCTCCTTGCCTTCAAAATGTTGGGGGTATTATAGTTTCAGATTCTATTAACATTCTAGGCCTGCTGTTTGGAAAGGGGGATTTAGCCTTGTTAAATTGGGAAAAGTGTTTAGTTACAGCTGAGAGGAAGGTTCAACAATGGAAATCCTGGGGTTTTTCAAAACAGAAGCGGGTATTAATTATTAAAATTTTTTTATTACCCATTTATTTACATGTATGTGCAATTTTTCTGGTACCTGTTTCAATAGAAACAAGATTATATAGTGTTTTATTTCAAATGGTGTGGGGTAGTCGTTTAAACCCTATTAAATGGGCTTTCACTTATTTGAAGGTAAATCAAGGGGGATTAGGGATGATAAATCCGATTGCTTTTTATCACTCCTTTTTTATGATTGCTGCCTTTCAAAAAGTGATTAAACCTCAGGATCATCCTTGGTCAGCATGGACACAGTTGTTATTTTACCTTTATGTCTAATTGGGAAGGAGGGTTTTCCAAAAAAGCAGAGACGGCAGTGGCTCCTTCTTATGGATTCTGCAGTAAGGAAATTACGAAGAGGAAGCTAGGAAAGGCACAATTACATAACATTTCTAGAAAATAATTTTATTCGAAATTATGATAAATTATTTTATGTTCAAGTGGATTTTCCTTTTTGTACCCCTACTAATCTGTCACAAGCCCTTCGTCTCTTAATGGATCATAGGATACCTCCAAATATGTGGGATGTGCAGTGGCTCTGTTGTCATGGGAGATTAGGAGTTAGGGGTAATTTAAAACATAAACAGATTATGGATAGGATGTGTCTTAGACCAGGTTGTGCGGATCAGATTGAAACTTTAGAACATTTCTTGTTACTTTGCCCGTATGTAATTTCTTTTTGGTCAGATTTGGCCATTCGGTGGGATTGGGGGTGTTCTGAGACATATAACCTATCAGAGCCTAGTCTTGGGAGATTATTCAGGTTTTCTGAGAAGATATCATCCAAGTACCTTAAATTTGATTTTTGCATGTATTAAATATCATCTGTGGCAATCTAGATGTCAGTTTTCTTTACAGCATACTCTGCTTCCTAATAGTGTGATTTTTAATCGTATAGAATCAACAGTAGGTAAACAAAAAATTTTTGAGTATCGAACCTTGGAGAACAAAATTTTTCAGAGTTTTTGGAAACATATTATGTGGATTAATTGAATTGGGTGAGAAAGTTTGTTTTAGAAGTGCTTATGACCTTCTTTTTGCTATGTTTTATTTGTTTTATGATATCTGGGAAATATCCTTGATTAGACTTGATTCTTGAAATGTCTGATTGTAAAACTTATTTGCAATAGTCATATTGTATAATTTTTCTGGTATGTAATGTAATATGGTTTCATATTGTTTTGTTTTGTTTTTCAATAAAATTTCCCCTACTCTTTTCGATAAGTGCCATGGGATCTTTAACATCCACCTGAACTACCACCAATCCAGGCAGATGGGACCTCGGTTTAACATCTCATCCGAAAGACGGCACCTCAGAAGTGCAGCACCCCTCTCATGCTGCACTACAGTGTCAGTACTGGGATATTAACCCAAGTGCCAGATGTGGGAACTGAACCCACAGCCCTCTGATCTCCCGGCCTCAGAGGCGAGTGTGCTACCTACTGAGCCACTGACACTGACAATGTCGATTTGTTAATGCCTTTTCTGGGTCAGAGTCTGGGGCGGTTGGATGTGAGTCATTAGGGGGTGCCACCACCTTCCCGTGGGCCCAGGGGCAGCCTGTTGGAATTAGAGGGAAAGGGGTGTCCACCTCAGAAATATTATATAGTTAGAGCACTGGAATAGGCTATTCCGTGGAACGCATGGGATGGAGGCTAAGCAAGATGGTGACCACAGTGGGTCAGCAAGAAACAGCAGCTTAGGGATCTGTATTTTTTATTGTTTTATTATTTTTTATGGTGTTTTTTATTTGTTTTGTTATTTACTTATGTCAGTTTAGTTTGGTTAGGGATGCGAAGTGAGGTAGACTAGCATAGTTCTGCATTTTTCAGGGCTAGTAAGTTAAGAAAGAGATGCCGGAGCTTGTTGTGTGTTGTTTATTTAGTTTTATTTAGTTGTTTAACCAGGTATAGCACACTAAGCTGAAAGCTTTTTTACAGGAGCGACCTGGGAGCACAAGGAGGTTAAGTGACTTGCTCAGGGTCACACAGTATGCAAGTGGAAGCTGTGGGATTCAAACCCAGGTCTGGCCTGCTGGATGTCACCAAATTTGCAGCTCAGAGCCTTAGACCACTGCGCTATACTGCCTCTGAAGTTGTTCTGTGCTGTTGTCTCTGGATGCCTGTCTGTTACCTGCTAGCGCATTTCAGTCCATACTTGCCATTTTGTGTGCAGATTTTGTGTATCACCTTTGTTCATCAGTGATTACCTGCATTTTGACCTGCCTGTTGGACCATTTGTGAAGATGCAACTGCTTCTGAAATTCTGCTGCAGTTGGAGGAGTTCTATCAGCTGTGGACTGAGGACTTTGGCGAGTGCCCAGAAGCTGTATGTAACAGAAGGTGGTGAGTCCGTTCTGCTGTGGAGGACTGTTGAAGATTTTTGAGCGAGACCTTAAAGTCAGTGTGGGCATTCATTTGGGGCCCATTGCTCACCTGAAGAGTGGTTTCCCTGCTTGGGCTTTCCTGTGGGGCATCACAGGGGATGCTTGCTGAAGGGTGAGGTGACCCTGCTTACCTTGGGGGCTGCCTGGGTACAGTCATTGGAGGATGACTGCTTTCTGGGAGCCCTGGTCCAGGGGTCTGCTTAGGTTGGGGTGCTTGCTTCCTGGGTTGGTGCTTCGGTGGACTGGTCATCAGGAAGGTCCTCTGCAAGATCTTTTGTTGGGACTATTAGCCATGGAAATAACTGTTGCTGCGGTTACTGTACTGGGGTGGTTGCTCAGGTCCTAGTGCCCCATGGGGAAGTACTGGGGGACGCTTACCAGAGGGTGGCATAGCCATGAGTGCCTTAGGGGTTACCCCAGAGTGTGCACCAGTGGACAGATGCTTTTTGGGGGGGCCCAAATTCCGGGGGCAGGCTCAGCCTGGACTGTCTGCCTTTGGGGCAATGTACTTGTGGCTAGTGGCTGAAGTGGAGTGGAGATTCATTATTGGATTTAGTCATTGCTGGAAGACACTGTTGGTCCTATTTTTTGAAGTGCTGTGATTTCAGGCCGATCTCAGACTGAAATACATCTAAACTGGGAGGCTGTGAGAAAGCCTCACTGTTCTTTATTTCAATTGATTGACAATAACTTTAATCTGTGGTAGTGGGAGTACCAAAGTTTTGGCACTACTCTTTTTATTGGCAGAAGGTGGGGGTGAGAGCTCCATTCCTGCCTATATCCAGTCTTTTAAGCTCTGGCGTGCTTTGCCCTTCTTTTGGACAGTGAACTTTAATCAAAAGTTAACTGCTGTTACTACTGAGCTACTGTAGCTTCACCTCATTTTGAATTTTGTATTTTGTGGGTTTATTTTTCTTTTTATTTGTTCATTTTGTTTGGGGGAGAGTGGGTAAACTTTTTGTTTTATCTTGTGCATTTTTTGTGTGTATATTGTTGTTTGACTGCTATCTGTGGGAATAATCAGTTATGTGTTGGCAGAAGTCTCATGCAGTCAAGCACTATTCTCCCTCTAGGCTCTAGGTCCTCCTCCCTTTTAATTTTCCCCCACTTTCTGCCAAGGTTTATAAGCGGTGTCATGCCTTGCGGATAGTTGGGAGGAGGGCGGGGACCCTGGGCCTGGGGGGAGTATGGAGAAGGGTTGCACGAACCCCTAAAAGTTCTACCTTGCGAACTTTCTGAGTAGAACCCAAAAAAGTTCTGCCTGGTTCTACCAGGTAGAACCCAGTAGAATCGGGTCTACCAAGTAGAACAAGGTTCTGCCAAACAAAACTAGTTCTACTATGTAAAAAAACAAGTTCTACAAAGTAAAACCAGGTTCTACATGGTATAACAAAGTTCTATAATATATAATGCAAAAAAAAAAAACTTAAGTTTACATGGTTCTACTTAATTAAGAAATCCACAGAAGTATTGTTTTTTGTTTGGGAAAGTACATGTAGTACTAAGAATGGTATAAATACAATTAAGTATTGCAAAGCTTTGGTGCATAGGATTCTGTCTCGGAGATCGAAAGCTTTACTAAACTTACCATTCTTAAAGTTAGAATCTTAGTATTACATGTATATTCCCAAACATGAAAAATAAAATATGTGGATTTTTTTTATAGTTAAGTAGAACCAAGTGGAATGGGCTTACTGCTTATATACTATAGCACCACCTGGTTACCTTGCAGATGCTTAAAAATACTAGTGTTGAAACAGATTTAACAAGCGATAAAGGTCAGGGATGATATATGACTCATATATTATCCCTGACAACTTTCGCTTTTTAAATCTGGTTACAGGCAGCACAAAGGTTTAACCCCCTGAGCTACACCCTGTTACAATAATTTTAAATCTTCCTCCACTGTTAGACTCAGGTACTAATAGAGCCCAGTTCAAAATAACTGGCACCCATGGTACCTATAGCTTCAGCTGCTTTAGTACCAAATAAGTACATGGACAGAAGTTTACGGTACAAAATGTATTTAATCCACAGAATGTGGTAAAGCAAAACACCACACTGCCCCAGCTCTTCTGTACCTACCTTCCTCAGTACCCCCGAGAAAGGCATGGTGCCGATGAGCACAGGAGCATCTTAGCATTTACTACCAGAGTGTAATGAATTAAATTATCATTTGTACTTTAAATTTTGTCTATGTAGTTATTAGTTTGGGGCTTTCTGTTATTCTGAGTAACTAGTGTTGATGTCAGTAATACATTACCCACCACACTCTCCTGTCCTGATCCCTATACCTCCCATAGGTAACTATGTCAATACTGTATTACTTTATTTGTCCCACCCTCCCAAACATCTGCCCCTTCCTCATCTTTACTCAGAATAATTAAAAAACCCATAACAGTATACCACCTGCAAATTGTGTTTATTTATGATGCCAGGTCACGTGCATGGTTTGGTGTCTAACAATGGAGGGTGAGTAGTATTTGTAAGAGGGAGTGTCCCAGGGGGGTTGGAGGGCTTGAAGTTTCAGATGGGGGCTAGGGTAAGATCAGTGATTTTTTTTTTATTGTCATGATAGTCAGTTAGTGCAGTATGTGGGAACAGCATTTTGTAAAATCTATTTTTTTATTTTCATTTTACAGGTTATAATGAAAACACTAGTTTCTGTCTGGTGAATGGTTCCTTCAGATCAAAACATTGGATGTCATTGGGTGCAACATTGAAATTGGGAATATATTGTAAAGTTGACATTTTACAGCAAAAAAAAAACATTTTTAAATTAAAATCCCATTAAATTCCCATCTGGAATTGAACCAGAAGAACAGTTATTTATTATTTATTTATTTTATTAATGTTTTTCTTTGTTAACTGCCAGTAATAAGTATTAATTGAGTGTGTATTTTGTAATAAAAATCCAATAAAACAAATGGATGAAGACAGAGCTGTGTGACAATGTGTAGTAATTTCTGGTTATTTTAGTTGAACTGCCATATGCAGTGATCCTTCAGTTTCTGGTGCTAGTCAGATTGGGCCTTAGTGGCACATGAGAACCAGCAGTGGATGTTTGTTTCTGAAATTAATGGAACTCCAGGATGAGGAGGAGACAGGGGGACCCAGCAGTGGAGGAAAGACAGCTGGAAAGGCTAGTGGCAACTAGTGGCAACAGAATTCTTCACCATCATCATCATCATCATCAGCGTGGCATGATGCCATCTGTGTGCTGTCACCCTGCATAAATTTGGGACAGTATATGTTTTTGAACTGAAGCAGGTTCATTTTTAAAAAAGTGAGCCTGTCTACATTCTTCGTGGAAAGACATGTTCTTTTGTCATTCACTATTGCCCCAGCAGCACTAAAAAATTTCTTTGAATATGTGCTGGCAGGTGGGCAACTGAAGTATTCAATTGTGATCTCAGTTAAAGAAGACCAGATCAATTTTTTCTGTTGCCAATAAAGCAATGGTTCATCACCTGCAGTGAGATGTACAGTCTCCTCCACATAATCCTTAACTATTTTTGCAGCGGGAATTCTGGTACCACTATTGCCGCGTGAGCCTTCCCAGCTGTCTTTATTAGATCAAAGTCTGACAGCATGTCCCACAGTGGTTTGTCCTCTTGTGGTGCAGCAGTAGTTCTGGTTTGCATTTGATGAGCCAAAACATCAGTAGTGGTGGCAGCAGCAGCAACAGCAGATTGTGCTCCCTCCCTCTCCACCAGATTTTGGTCAGAATTTGAATGTTGCCAAAAGGGCACTGATGATGTACTACTTTTCTGAACTATACGTGCTGACACTTTCTCAATTAACAGTTCACAATAGTGTTCCAGGTCTTTAAAGTCATGTGGTTTGAAGAATGTCTCAATTGTATCCTTAAACCGAGGGTCCAGATGTGTGGCCAAAATGTAATGTTCTGCTTTGCACATATTTACAATGTGCTCAACAGCCAGGAAGGTTTGTATCATTTTTCCAACAAGGGATGCAGCATTGATGTCATCATTGTCAAAGAACTGTGACTCGAGATGCTGCAGTCTCATCCTGATGAGTGAAATTAAGGGTAGGATTTGACTTAGTCTGGCACCATCAGAGTTCACCACTTGGGTAGCCTCCTCAAAGGGCTTAAGGATACAACAAAGATTCTCCATCAGACGCCACTGATTGGGGATGATATTCACATCTCCTTTCCCAATGTCATGTTGGACTACATATTGATGGATGGCTTTCTGTTATTCAAGCATTTTCTGCATCATATAGTAAGTGGAATTCCACTGGGTTGGAACTTCCTGTATCATCTGGTGGAGAGGGAGGCTGTTTTCAATCTGAATCTGCCGCAACAACTTTCGGGTTTTCACAGAATGGCTAAAGTGAGCGCACACAGTGCGGGTGGCTGCAATCAAGTTCTGCACATTTCAGTCCTCACTGATGAAGTCTTTTACCACCAAGTTAATAGTGTATGCAAAGCATGGTACGTGTGTAAACTTACCAAGTCTTACTGCTTTCACAATATTTGAAGCATTGTCAGACACTATAAATCCTGGTTGCAAGGACTTTGGAGTCAGCCACTCAGCAAACTTTTCTTCGAGGCCCTCCAGATGATATTCTGTTTTGTGATCTTTTTCAAAACCATAAATAAATAAAGCTGCCTGCCTTCGAACTGTGAAAGTCCCTTGCTTCTTGCTGCTGCAGCTGTCACCAGTGCCACCACATGATGATGATGATGAGGAGGAGGTGGAGGGAGGAACGTTTACCCAGTGGCCAGTCCCAGCCATATAGTCAGTCATCTGACAACTGGTCCACATATCTGTAGTGACATGAACCTTTTTGCCCACTGTACCTTTCAGAGCATCAGACATGCTTTTCTGAACAGCATCATACAAATCTGGAATGGCAACACTGGAGAAAAAGGTCCGGCTGGGGACCTGATTCTTTGGCACAGTGATTTCCATGAGTGCTTTAAAACCTGGGTTAGCCACAAATGAGAATGGGAGCAAGTCAGTGGCTATCATCTCCCCATTTGCCTTTGTCAATTGCCTTACCTCAGGCCTGTTGGGCGTATATTTCTGTGACCACTCAAAGCAGTCTTTCAAAGAAATGTGATGCCTGCTATGCTTGCTGCTATCACCTGATTTTCTGGGCTGCTTCCCTTGACCTTTGCCACCATGAGGGGTGGATGTTGTGGCCATGGATGGTATATGACTCCAGTTGGGCTGTGGTGATGGAGTCAGAGGGGTAAAGAAATGAGAAATAGAGGATGCTGTGCTTTGAATGGAAGGAAGACTTTCATCATCCTCCACCTCCGCATCAGCTACTTCATCGCCTTGGTAAACATCCATTACCTCATCCTCCTCAGCTGAGTGCAGAAGTGCAACAATGTTTGTGTGCTCCTTTTGTGCTTTTTGATACTGATAAATGTGAGACTTGTTCATATGTCTTATCATTGTTGATGTTCCCAGTCGAGTACCCACTTTACCACAACTTAATTTTGTTTTGCATAATTTGCAGACCACATGGCTGCCAGATGATTTATCTTGTATGAAAAAAATCCCACACAACGGATTTCACAGATTTTGTTGCACTGCTGCTTATAGGGATGATAGGTTCATTACTACCACTGCCACCACCACCACAGCCACTACTATTTCCACTACATCTTTGAGGTCTTTCCATACCCATCTGCACGTAATTTTGAAGATGCACAACCTCTCTGGCAGGTTGAACTGCATCTCTTTTTTCCCCTCGTGAAGCCTGTCCATCTTCTGTCCTCTGTTGTTCCTCTGCATGTGTGGGTGTCTGACTCTCCAAGTTATGCCCCACTATCATTAATGTTTTTTAGCACCACAGCTATCCTTCTGAGAACTTCTTTTTGTTCTTTTTCTGTCTCTGTCTTCTTCCTCTTCGTCCCACTCCCCAGAGCTACTACTACTTGACATATTGACTGCTGCCTTATCTACTACAAACTCAGGATCTGTTCCACTGATTTCCCCCTCACTCTAATCAGTCTTCTCCTCCTCATCATCATCATCCATCACTCTGCTTACTAAAACTGGCTGCTGCACTATTATGGCCCTTGTGCTCATCCTCTGAGTACCACGACAGGTTACTCCTGCAACTTCCTGAATTTTCTATACTGTTGCCTGGATTGCCTGAGAAGTGCTGCTATTTTTTTTTTTACTACTCATGGCTGCGTTGAGTCAAGTACTTTTAGTAAGACACAGAGAAATTTACTCCCAAACAGGAAAATATAGCACTGCTTGCTGCATCGAGTAAAGTACTTTAAGTAGTAAGGCACAGGGATATTTTCTCTCTAACTGGTAAATAACAGCACTGCTTGCTGTGTCGAGTCAAGTACTTTAAGTGGTAAGACACAGCGATATTTTTATTTTCTCCCTAACTGGTAAATACAGCACTGCTTGCTGCGTCGAGTCAAGTACTTTAAGTAGTAAGGCACAGGGATATTTTCTCCCTAACAGGTAAGTACAGCACTGCTTGCTGCATCGAGTCAAGTACTTTAAGTAGTAAGACAGGGATTTATTTTAGATTTGTGTATTGGCAGCTTATACAACCCGATTACAATTTACACCATTACCCCTATGCGTGCACTGAGTTCAAATCGTTGCACTTTGCCTTATTTCCATAAGCTGCTCCCTGTCCCAGATTGAAAGACTACTTTCTCTTGAGATTATTTTTTTTAATTATCTGTATAATTAAGATTTACAATTTGGATTTACAGACAATAGCAGGCCAGCTGCCAGTCAACCAAAGAAAGCAGCCAAGCACAAACTTAGACTTTTTTTTCCACTTTCCAGGCTCTTTATAAAATGTTTCTGTTTGTTCTGTAAGCCAATAGAAGAGATTTGTTTATAAGGTTGAATGTGACTGTGCTCGAGTCATGTGCACACACAGACACTCCTCTAGTCTATACACAGAAGTTATAATTAAACAATAAATCAAATACACAAGTTACATCAACCAGTTGATTGATACAGTCTGCTGTTATTATAATTTCTGTGTGTGATGAATTGCTCAGTCTAGAAATTGAATCAGATCAGGGAGCTCTCAGAATTTCAGAAATATAAGGTCAGCTCTGAGTTACCCCCAGTTTCATACAAGAAAAACAACAAATGACCTCAGACAGTCACACCACTCCACCAAAGCTGTCTGCCAGGCCCAACACGTCGTTCGTCGTTATGCCCGTTTTTTTTTTTGTTAAATTTTCTTCCCTCCCAAACCCCCCCCACCTTGCTGCCTATCATAAAACTGAAGGAGAGACCACTGAAACATATAGTTTTTTCCACCGCCAAAAATACTCTCGAGAGTCAGAAAACAGAATGATACACACAACTGCTCTCTCTCAAATTCTCCACAATGTGCTGCTCTCACTGCAGCAAGCAGCTCAAGAAGTATGACCCACGTGGGTCTCTCTGCAACACCTTTCAATAGCTGACTGACTTATTGTACAGTCACGTAGGGCAATGTGACCAAAACCAATCCCCCTTCCCCATGTAGCAGCCTGCAGGCATACCCTGACCCTCCCTTTCTCCATGTTTTTTTTCTCTCCGTTTCAAGGGACTGGTGCATGCACAAATGCTTCTGCTGTCTGAGGCACATCACATGTGCCACTGGAGGGAGAGAAACTGAAGGAGCATGTGCAGCACTGAAGCCCAGCATCTGGACTGGTGGTATGTTATTTTTATTTACTTTTCAGGGCCAACCACAGTTCACAAAGTTTGCATTTTTTCAATAGAAGTTCTACCACAGTTGGACTATGGAGAACCATAGGGGTTCGACCTTTTTTTAGCTTTGGTCGAACCGAACTTGCAGCCCTAGTATGAAGTGGGGTGTGTGAATTGGGGTTGTTGTGGCCAGATGTTGTTCTGGGGTGAAATGGGTCCAGGAGAAGGGTCCTCCCTACCTGGTTCCCATACCCAAGGGCTCCACATTGGGTGGGCAGGTAATGCAGCCTGCCTCAGTGTCCAATCCTACTCAGGCAGTGTTAAGCAATGCCAGGTCTATTAAAAAGAAGACAGCAGTGATTGCTGAGCTTCTTGAGACATTATGACCTGGCTTGCATCACTGAGACCTGGATGGATGATAATGCTGATCTGGTTTGGAGCCAGCAATTGCTGCCGGGTTCTTGGTGATACATCACCCAAGGGTGGATCATGGGGTGGGAATGTAGCCATGTGTTTTAGATCAGAACTGAGCCTTGCAGATTTGCTAGTGGGTGGAGACCAAATCCTTCAAGTGTATCACGGGTGCAGATGTAAGCTGCAAGATTCTTCTTGTCTACTGTCCAGCAGTGGGCAAGAAGCAATTCCTGCAGGAAGTCGTGGACTTCATCATCAACATTGTGTTGGATTCCCCCAGATGGATGGTTCTGGGGGACTTCAATGCCTGGGTCAATGATGAACTCTCACAATTTGGTCAGGACTTCCTCCAACTTATGATCTCATTGTACTTTACACAGTAATTACCTCTGTGACCCATATTCATGGTCACTCACTGGAACTGGTCTTCCTAATGGGGATGGAGATCTCTGACTTGGTGGTGGAGCCTGTCAGATGGTCTGATCACTGCATTATAAGGTTCAGTTTCCAGGGTGCCCCCTATAGATGTGCCCCTACGGAGATGGTCCGGTACTGTCCTTTAAGGGGTTTGACCCCAGAAGCACTTGCGGTGGTGCTGGATCTAGAAAATATTTATTTATTTAAAGGTTTTACCAGGGAGGCATGCAGAGCAGACTACTGCTCAACTTCAAATGTGCCGTGGGGTGGAGGGAGAGGGAGAAAAGACAAAATGTATACGGTCAAACACATTACAGGATAAAAATACAATGTCACCATACAGGGTGAAGTGCAGGCTAAGCATTATGCATATTACGAAACGACAATACAATAGAAGATTCATGGATAAGGTGCATTTCAACAGGCAGTTGTGCAGGGCATGGGACAGGTGAATGTCAGCAGGTTAAGTTACTATGTCAGGGCATATGAGACTACTAGGAAACAAAACAAATTAATAGTTTATCCCTTATTTCAGATGGGACTGGACCCCAAGTAGTGAACTCCTGTGGGTGCATGTGCAGGTGGGGTAGTAGTAAATTTTGAGAAGGGAGTTAAGGTGCTGACTAGGGGAGGCATGCCGGATATCAGAGGGGAGCGAGTTTCAGAGTTTAGGCATACAATAAGTGAAGGCTGCCTGGCCTGCTGAGGTTACCATGCTGATGGACAAAATACGTGAGTTATTATTTCTCAGGGCATAGCCCTGTAGGGTATGGGCCAAAAGGACAGAGGCAAGATAGGAAGAGAGGGACTGCGACCAGAATTTGGCCATGAGACTGGCGTTCTGGGAGGGACGCCAATCCTGCAATGAGGGGAGGTCTAGGTTGTGGTACAGGACACAGTGATGGGTGTTAAGAGGGCAGTCAAGAGCAAAGCGACAGAAGGAATGGAAAAGGGGGTCCAGGCTGGCTAGGGTGGACATGGGGGCGGCACTATAGACTACATCCCTGTAGTCAAAGATGGGAAGAATCATACTCTGCACAATTGCACGGTGAGCCGGCGGAGAATATACAGAGAGTAAGCTTGGAACCAGGTGATATGTTACTAGCTTATAATAAGGCAATGACCGTGGCCCTGGATTCCATAACTCCTGTTTGAGTTTGCCCCCTCACTCTTCACTCTCAGTCCCCTTGATTTAATGGGACCTTGATGCAGTTGAGTCGAGTGGGACGAAGGTTAGAATGGTGCTGGCAGAAATCAGGCCTTAATGCTGACAAACTTAGATTGATGGCCCATTATATGGACTATCAATCAGCAGTCTCCAATAAGAAGGCAGAGTTCTTGTCCAGGGAGATCACCGCTGTGCAGAATTGACTGGCTCAGCTCTTCTGAACTGTCGACAGACTGTGCAATCCAGCTTGTCTGTGGTTTTGGGGAGCATTTTCACAGTATAAGTGTGATAAGTTTGTTTGCTTCTTAGCAGTTAAGGTTGACAGCATCAGGTCTGAAATCTGTTCAGCACATTCTAATGGGCGTGGTGGTGGTCGGTGGGTGGTTGCAAGCACCCAGTTTGTCTGGTCTGACTTTGACCAGTTGGCGATTATGGATATCATGAAGATCACACAGGGTATGCGGCTGACAAACTGTAATTTGGACCCAGGCCCAACTCGCCTCCTCATGAGGTGTGTTGAGGTAATCGATCTGGTCCTAGTGGAGACAGTCTGCTGTTATGAACATACGAACATATGAAATTTGCCAGTAGATAAAGGCCTAGAGGTCTATCAAGTCTGCTCAAATGTGCAGCTAGCACCCCTTATTCTGCAGCTGCCCCTCCCTTCCACCCTTCCCCTTCATTGACCCTCCCCCTTGTCCTGTCCCATCCCTTTTTGAAGCAGTCCACTGTTCTACTGGATATCACTTCTGCAGGTAATGCATTCCACCTAGCCACCACCCTCTCTGTAAAAAAGTGTCTCCTCATCTCCCTCCTGAACCTTCCTCCCTCCAGTCTCATATCATGGCTCCTGGTGTCCTTCCCCTCCCTTACTTTGAACAGCCCCTCTGTACCTGTGTTGTTTATTCCTTTCATGTTCTTAAAGGTTTCAATCATGTCCCCTAGTCCCTCCTCTCCTCCAGTGTGGAGTTCCAGTGTTCATTGGAGACAGGTGTGTTCCCAAAAACCCTGAAGGAGGTGATGGTGACTCCTCTCCTTAAGAAATCCTTTCTCGATCCTGACTGTCTTGCCAACTACAGACCAGACTCTAACCTTCCCTTTGTGGGTAAGGTTATTGAGAAGGTGGTCACGCTGCAACTGGAGGATCATCTTACCATCCATGATGTCTATGATCCTCTCCAGTCTGGATTTAGGAAGAGGCATAGTACTGGGATGGCACTGGTTCAGGTACTTAATGATCTCCTGATAGTGAAAGATCGGAAGAGCCTTTCCATTTTGGTTCTTCTTGATCTCTCTGCAGCATTTGACACTGTGGACCATGAGAGTGTTATTGGAGCATCTGCGGCTGATCTGTGGACTGTCAGGGATAGTCCTCAGGTGGTTCCATTCTTTCCTCACAGGCAGAACTCAGAGATTGGTGTCTGGAATTTATTCCTTGGCCCCATTTCACCTGCCCTGTGGGGTGCCGCAGGGCTCTGTGTTGTCACCCATGCTGTTTACGGTGTACATGCTGCTGTTGGGAGACATTATAAGGCAGTATGGTCTGAGTTTTTAACTGTTATGCAGATGATACTCAGCTATACATATCCTTTGTGCCTGAACAGAGTGGGGCTGTCTCAGCTTTTAACAACTGCCTCTCTGAGATCCAAGACTCGATATGTGCTAACTGGATGAGGTTGAACCCTGAGAAGACTGAGGTGTTGGTTGTGGACCCTGGTCATCAGGCAGCGGGGAATTCGGCTGGTCAACCTTCTGGGCTTTGGCTTGGGGGAAGCCAGCTGGTGACCTCTGACAGGGTACAAAATCTTGGCGTTATGTTTGACGATGTGCTGACACTTAAATCTCAGGTGTCGTCAGTTGTCAGAACTTCATTTTCCTATTTGAGGAACATCACCTGGATCAAACACCTTGTTCTGCCTGATGAACATCTGACACTGGTTCGTGCCTTTGTGACCTCCCACCTTGACTACTTCAATGCCCTGTACCCAGGGCTACCAGGGGTCGATATTCACTGCTTGCAGCTGGTGCAGAATACAGCTGCCAGGCTGTTGACAGGTATGCCTACATCATGCCATGTCACGCCTGTTCTCCGCAGCCTGCCCTGGCCGCCTGTTCAGTGGTGGATCACTTTCAAGGTCAGTTTGCTGACCTAGAAGGCTCTACATGAACAGGGACCGTGTCACCTGCAAGATCTTCTTCGCCCTACTGCCCCCTCCACCACACCATTCCACTGACAAGGGATTGCTAAAGATTCCCAGGGTTCATTTGAAGACCTCGGGTGTTTGGGCATTTACATTTGTGGCCCTGACCCTGTGGAACTCTCTACCTTGTCAGGTAAGAGAGTGCCTGACCATGGAGAGTTTTAAATCTGTACTTAAGACCAACCTATTTAAATCTGCATTCCCTTAGTCTTGATAAATTTTAATTAATGCTGCTAATTTAGTGAATAAGTGTTTTTTAGATTTTAGAATTTTAAGTCTTTTTATTGATTTGTGAATTGCGCATTTTTATAAATAAAGTATTGATTGATTGATTGAGCTGCTTGTCCCTGAACAGGGCTGCTCCAGCTCACCCACAGTCGGCCGGCATCCAGCCAGCCACCGACCAAGACCAGAACACCCGCCTGCAGCTCCTTGGAAGCTGCTTGTCCCTGAACGGGGCTGCTCCAGCTCACCCACGGTCGGCCGGCACCCAGCCAGCCACCGACCAAGACTAGGACACCCGCCTACAGCTCCTTGGAAGCTGCTTGTCCCTGAACAGGGCTGCTCCAGCTCACCCACGGTCGGCCGGCACCCAGCCAGCCACCGACCAAGATCAGGACACCCGCCTGCAGCTCCTTGGAAGCTACTTGTCCCTGAACAGGGCTGCTCCAGTTCACCCACGGTCGGCCGGCACCCAGCCAGCCACCGACCAAGACCAGGACACCCGCCTGCAGCTCCTTGGAAGCTGCTTGTCCCTGAACAGGGCTGCTCCAGCTCACCCACGGTCGGCCGGCACCCAGCCAGCCAATGACCAAGACCAGAACACCCACCTGCAGCTCCTTGGAAGCTGCTTGTCCCTGAACAGGGCTGCTCCAGCTCACCCACGGTCAGCCGGCACCCAGCCAGCCATTGACCAAGACCAGGACACCCGCCTGCAGCTCCTTGGAAGCTGCTTGTCCCTGAACAGGGCTGCTCCAGCTCACCCACGGTCAGCCGGCACCCAGCCAGCCACCGACCAAGACCAGAACACCCGCCTGCTGCTCCTTGGAAGCTGCTTGACCCTGAATGGGGCTGCTCCAGCTCACCCACGGTCGGCCGGCACCCAGCCAGCCACCGACCAAGACCAGGACACCTGCCTACAGCTCCTTGGAAGCTGCTTGTCCCTGAACAGGGCTACTCCAGCTCACCCACGGTTGGCCAGCACCCAGCCAGCCACCGACCAAGACCAGGACACCTGCCTGCAGCTCCTTGGAAGCTGCTTGTCCCTGAACAGGGCTGCTCCAGCTCACCCACGGTCAGCCGGCACCCAGCCAGCCACCGACCAAGACCAGGACACCCGCCTGCAGCTCCTTGGAAGCTGCTTGTCCCTGAATGGGGCTGCTCCAGCTCACCCATGGTCGGCTGGCACCCAGCCAGCCACCGACCAAGACCAGGACACCCGCCTGCAGCTCCTTGGAAGCTGCTTGTCCCTGAACAGGGCTGCTCCAGCTCACCCACGGTCGGCCGGCACCCAGCCAGCCACCGACCAAGATCAGGACACCCGCCTGCAGCTCCTTGGAAGCTACTTGTCCCTGAACAGGGCTGCTCCAGTTCACTCACGGTCAGCCGGCACCCAGCCAGCCACCGACCAAGACCAGGACACCGCTGCAGCTCTTCCTGAACAGGGCTGCTCCAGCTCACCACAGTTGGCGGCACCCAGCCAGCCAATGACCAAGACCAGAACACCAGCCTGCAGCTCCTTGGAAGCTGCTTGTCCCTGAACAGGGCTGCTCCAGCTCACCCACGGTTGGCAGGCATCCAGCCAGCCACCGACCAAGACCAGGACACCCACCTGCAGCTCCTTGGAAGCTGCTTGTCCCTGAACAGGGCTGCTCCAGCTCACCCACGGTCAGCCGGCACCCAGCCAGCCACCGACCAAGACCAGAACACCCGCCTGCTGCTCCTTGGAAGCTGCTTGTCCCTGAATGGGGCTGCTCCAGCTCACCCACGGTCGGCCGGCACCCAGCCAGCCACTGACCAAGACCAGGACACCTGCCTACAGCTCCTTGGAAGCTGCTTGTCCCTGAACAGGGCTGCTCCAGCTCACCCATGGTTGGCCGGCACCCAGCCAGCCACCGACCAAGACCAGAACACCTGCCTGCAGCTCCTTGGAAGCTGCTTGTCCCTGAACAGGGCTGCTCCAGCTCACCCACGGTCGGCCGGCACCCAGCCAGCCACCGACCAAGACCAGGAGACCTGTCTGCAGCTCCTTGGAAGCTGCTTGTCCCTGAACAGGGCTGCTCCAGCTCACCCACGGTCGGCCGGCACCCAGCCAGCCACCGACCAAGACCAGGACACCCGCCTGCAGCTCCTTGGAAAGTACGGGACAGCGCAGCCAATCGGAACATGGGTGCTTCCAGCAAACCCACTCTGACTGGCAGGAGTTTTCCCCTGCTATAGACACCTGGCACTTTGTTAGATTTTCGACAGAACTAAGCACATTTCAACTGTGTTATTAGGAGTTTTTCTACTGTATTAGCTGGATTGAATTTCTACTACTGTTTCAAAGTGCCTACTCTTCTGTCTGACTGCTCTTCCTGCAGTGCCCCCCCCTCATCCAAGCACTCTGCCTTGGTGCCGATAAGTCTAAGTACCTTTTTTTTTTTTTTTAGTTTTTAGTTTTCCATTAGCAGGTTATACAGACCTGCCACTAGAGGGATTCTTGGTCTTCTACATAAATCACTGTATTCATTCATGGGCAATATAGCCTGCATTATCATTCTACTTCTTTCCCGGTTCTGCTACAAGGGGACTTGTGTCTGAAGCGTGGATGGCCACTAACTAAGCTGCTCCTGCTCTCCTTGTTCCCCTTTCTGTTGTATTTTCTCATCTAGGTTTTAAGGAGTGCCTAGGGGAGCAAATTTCTTGCCTAGAAAATATTGCACTAATACAAATCACGAGACCACTCAATCTGGGACCATGGCTCTCCTTATTGTGTTTTTATTGCTCCTAAGGTGCAGAGTTTTCCAGCAATACAGTGCAATTCAAGTACCTCAATGCAATTCAGTTCTCAATGTACCTTATCAATACCTAATGTTATAACAGTCTACCGTGCAGACACTATGTCATTCTCCTCTCCCCTTTAGCCTATTCCCCTGGTTAGCCTATACCCCCTTGCTACTGTCCTCACCTATGTCCCACCCAAGCACTTACATTGATCACGATCAACTGTCATTAAAGTGGTGCCTACTTCTTGCGCAGCACGATATGGGTTGCTGCGAAGAAAAAAAAGTAGTCTCCATTCTTATAAGCTCCTTAAAGAAGTTATACTTCTGCTTCTTCTCTGCTCAGGAAATGTGGAGCTCAACCTGGCCCCTACAACTTACCTCGCCTATCGATTTTGCTGAGGCCACAGGTCTCAAAATGGCGATAGTCAACATTTTAAGCCTGCCTAAAAAACTTGTACAGCTGCAAGCCTGGGCTGCACCACGTTAACCCAGACCTTATCATAATTACTGAGTCGTGGTTAAAAAGGCGAACACTGATCAACAAATATCACTGCAGGGCTACAATTTATTTAGAGCAGATGGAAGTCTAGAGGCGGGGGTGGTTATCTCAGCCAATGTAAGTACTTGGTCACCAATATTAGTTGCAAATCTCTAGCCAAGGAATTTGAGTTAGTTTCACTGAGCCTTCATCTCCCTCCTCGGAATGTATCACTATCCTAGGTGGCTATAGACCCCTGTCTGGTGGTGATGAAGTCCTTAATCTTTTGAAATCCATGCTTGTAGATGCAAAACTGAAACAATATTCTAGGAGATCTAAATATGGACTGGCTGTCACCTAAATCACACGGCCTCAAATCCCTTTGTGACGAGCTAGGTCTTGGGCAATTAGTCAGTGAATCTACTAGAACAACACTCTAAATACTGCAAACAGTTCCATTCTAGATGTGGTACTAACCACCCATCCACACAAAATATCTCATTTGGCAGTGTTTCACAAGCGACATGAGTGATCATGGAATTGTTGCTTGCATAAGATCTCAAATTAAGGCCGTCCGAAACCCATCTTTATAACAAAAGATCCTTTGCAAATTCAGTGCAGTAAATTTCCTATCTGACCTGAGCATGATCAGATGGCAAGATCTTTACCTAGCCAAAGATGTCAACAAGGCAGCTTGCATCCTAATGACAAACTCACTACAATAATAAATAAGCATGCCCCTTTCATCAAAGTAAGTGCGGAACAATTCCAACCCCTGGTTCACCTCGGATCTCAAGGCAGCCCTTATAGCTTGAGATAAGCTCTGGGCTAAAGCTAGACATTCCAAAGAATCTTTGGATTGGCAGGCCTTTAGAACAGCCAGGAATAACTGTGTGAAAAAACTTTGCTCTGCTAAAGCTAACTATTATATTTCTACTCTCGAACAAGCTAAAGGTAAGTCTCATAAAATATGGAAGACTATCAAAGCTATAGAAGGACGGCCCATGGCCCTCTGTCCCAACAAAGATAGTTGCAAGTGGCAAGATTGTGGAAAACAAGTCCCTAATCCTGGAGGAACTTAACTCCCACTTTGCCACAGCTGGATTAGCTTTTGACTCGTCACCTTATGCTGGTGCTGCGGTGAGCCAGCATACCCCTCCCGCCACATCTAGTCCTGCATCCAGCCCCTTCCAACTGCACGAGATAACTTATAAAGAAGTAGAAGATTCTCTTCTTAACTTAGACACCAAAAAAAGCGCAGGGGATGCTGGCTTGGAACCCTTTTTCCTAAGGTCAGGCTACGCCCACCTCACTGCCCCAATTCTCCACATCTTCAATCTTTCCATTACATATGCTACTGAGCCATCCTGCTGGAAATCAGCACATATCCTCCCTCTATTTAAATATGGTGACCCATGCGATGGAAACAACTATAGGCCTATCTCCATATTGCCTATCCTTTCTAAAGTTCTTGAAAAACTGATCCATATTCAGTTAAAATCTCACTTGGAAACCTTCTCTCTCATTAACCCAGCTCAATCTGACTTCTGGGCTAATCATAGCACAATCACTGCACTAGCAAAAGTAACCAATGATTGGATCTCTGCTATAGATGCTAAGAAGGTAACTGGTGCAGTCTTTTTGGACCTCAGCAAAGCTTTTGATACTGTTGATCACAAACTATTAGTCAATTGCCTTGCAAAGTTGGGTGCCACATACCATACCACCCAGTGGTTCTCTGGCTACCTAACTGGAAGATTCCAAAAAGTAAAGGTGGAAGGCTTTTTTTCTGCTGCCTTGCCAGTTGCAAGAGGAGTCCCCCAAGGATCCATCTTAGGCCCTATCTTGTTTTCTCTGTACATTAATGACTTAGATGCTAATACATCTACGTCCAATCTGCACTTTTTTGCAGATGATACTGTGTTGTATACTTCTGGCTCATTGTTATCCGAAGTCAAGGGAGTGCTTCAAGCAGACTTCGCACAACTTGAGTATAATCTAATAAAGGCAAAGCTTCTGCTCAATGCTAAGAAGACTAAAGTGATGATATTCTCCCGCAGTGCTGTCTCAGGCCCCCCCAATACCCTTGCCCAAGACTTCATTGTCACCACGCTAAACAAGCCTCTGGAAGTTGTAACCAAATTTAAATATCTAGGTATCTGAATCGACAATAAATTATCTTTCAGTGACCACGTCGAAGATGTCTCTAGAAGGTTAAAAGCAAGGTTAGGTTTCTTCTACAGAAATAGGCCTTTTCCCCCTTGAAACTCGAAACAAGCTTGTACAGGCCACTTTTCTCCCCCTACTCGACTATGGCGATGTAATCTATTCCTCCACCACTCTTGCAAATCTAAGTAAACTGGACATCCTTTATCACTGTGCGTTACGGTTCATTACCAACTCCCCTTACCGTTCGCATCACTGTGACTTATATGCAGCTGTTGGTTGGACATCCCTTACTACTAGACGCCTGCTCCATGCTGGGCTATGGACTCTTAAACTGCTCCTGCAGAAATTGCCAAGCTATCTCTCTTCCCTTATTAGTATCTCACATAGTAGCATACTCGTTAAGAAAATCTGACTTTATTATGCTTGACATACCAAGGACGCGGACTTCCTTCATTAAGCGTATTTGCATATGCCCTTCCCTCCATTTGGAACCAATTACAAACCGTACTGAAACTAACTAGCACAGTTTCAATAAACTTCTAAATCGCTAAGTTCAGCCAAAATAAAAGACTCCTGTAACTGTCATTAAGTCTCTTCCTTCCCCATGTGTACCATATTTATCCACTGGTAAGGTATAATTGATTTGTCATATTAACTGCTTTCCCTCCCCTTCTACTCCTGGCTTTATCTTTGCTTACGCTCCACTGCTACTCTATCAAATCACTCCTCCCCCATATCAGTTGTAGACTGTTGTTTGTTCTAGCTGCCAAAATACTGTATATGTATTGCACACACCAGTCATCATGTTTCATTTATCAGTATGCAACCTGTAAGTCGCTTCCCTGTCTCATATCAATGTTTACCACCTGCGGTCACCCTATGTGGTACCCTTGTATGTATATCCAGCCTGTATCATGTAACGTGCATTTCATGTATATACTGTTATTACCTATCTGTGTTTGTACTTTAAGTGTTTATGTCACAGGACCTCCTTGTGAATGAGCTTGCTCAATGGAGTTTTCCTGCAATAAACTTGAACTTGAACTTGAACTTGAACTTGATTGACGGGAGGAGTGGAGGGCTGCACTGGGAGGTGAGACTCAGCTCATCCAGTAAAGGTGCACCCCCTTGACCCCGAGGTGGATCCCTGAGATGATTTGATGTGGTCCTGGAGAGTCTGTGTCTGGGGTGGCGGGGGATGACTCCTTGGGGGGTGGGCCTCCGGCCTGAGGGCAGGCCTCTGGCCTGGGAGCTCTCCTCTCCGATTCCACAATGTATTTTCCTGTCCCAGCTTATGGCTCCATAAGAGGATTTTAATGACTACGTTTTCTATTCCAACAAAAAGGATGGGCACCCCTGACTCATCCACATAGCAACAAGATTATAGGGGATGGTTCTCCCTGTAGGAGGCCAGAGGGGTAAAGGGGGGGAGCTTGGTATTTGCAGTTTCGGGGTAAAAGTCCTCATCAGTTGGCAGGGTGGGGACTCTTTTTTTCTCTTTTGTTTGGTGTTGGCTGTTTGGGCAGTGGGGGGTGGGTGTTATTACCCTGTTTGCAGTGTTTATGTTTTTGTCTCTTGGGAAGTGAAGGTTAGGGAGAAGTAGGTGGGAGGATGGAGTTTTTTGGGGGGGGAGATTTGGTATTATGGTGCTAAGGGGGAGTGGTTATGGGAGTTTTGATGTTTACACTTTACCTGTTAAGTTTATATATTCATTCCTGTTATAGTAAAATGTTTCTAGCCTATCAGTTGGATTTGGCAGAATGGGAGCTGTTTTTCACTGTTATGTTGCTGGGTGTTTATGGCTGTGCTTACTTCTCAGAATGGTGGGTAGGTTAAAAATAATATCCTGGAATGTCAACGGTCTAATCTGTGGTAAAATGGAAAAGGGTAATATATTTTTGAAAAGTTTGGGGCAATATTTTTTTGTTACAAGAGACTCACATGGCAAAACCTGAACTGGATAGGCTAACAGTCTCATGGGGAGGTACGTTATTGGGGGCCTGTTTTACATCTAAAGCCAGAGGGGTGGTGGTTTGGTTTAGGCCGGGCCTGCTGCCTCGAGTGCTTTCCTCCTCATTGGACCCCCAGGGATGCTTCATTTTGGTGGAGGAATTGGTTAAGAGACAGAAGCTCACTCTGGTATCCTTGTACGGGCCCAATTTTGACTGCCCTGATTTTTTTCCATAAATTTGCAGTGCTGATAGCTCCCTTCAGGAATAAGCTATATATAGGGAGAGATTTTTTTTTATGCTCCTACCTGTTCCCCAGCCTGTCACTCCTTCGAGTCACCAAGGAATCCCACTGGCACTCCACCCCACCACCAGCCACCACCATCCCACACTGTAGCCCCCCCCCGGGTAACCTGGTGTAACCCTTCACTGGGTGGGTCCCCCTACTCAAGGGTGAAGGGTGCCAGGAGGGGCTGACCAGCGCACCCTTCTATAGTTGGCCTGAGTGCTGCTGATATGGTTAGGGTCCATCCGGGGGCTTCTGTGGCAGTGGGGACTGGCAACCATCATGCGATCAGCTGGGGAGACATTTTTCCCATGTTCTCCCCCAAGGGTGCCACTGACATCAAGACGTACGCCAAAGTCCACCACATCCCCCCAGTTAAAGGATCCCAATGCATTGCTGTTCTCCCAGCCTCTGCCAGGAGTCAGCAAGCACCAGACCACATCCCCATCCTCCCCCTGGGAGAAGGCGAGCAGTCAACCAACGCTCAAGGCTTCTCCCCCCGGCCAGCCCACTAGCAACCTGAGACTGTTCCTGAACCCAGATCACTGACGTTGCAAGTGGAAATCATAGGTTCATATGTACACAGGTTGTACAAGTTTGAGGGACATTCCCCTATTAAAACTCACCATCATTAAAAACTAACAATGGTAATGGAATTTTTTGTCACCCATATACAAGTCAAGTTCATGTTTAAAGTGGTCAATATTTTCACTCATTACCACATTAGCTGGGAGAGAATTCCATACATGTGGCACTCTTTGTATCACAAACTGTCTCCTCCTTTTGATTTTGCAGATTTCAGTGTATAATATTAAGTTATGTAACCAAGTACTCTTAATTGGTGATTGTTTCATCAAACAGTTTGTTTCAAAAAACAATTTGTCACTAAAGGCCTGATAGGCCCAGCACATTTCACCCCCTAGCAAACCTATATTTTTGAGAAAAAAGTCCTAAATTTCTGTCTGTTCCCATATCCTAGGGTTGCTACTTTTTAAACTGACTTAATCGGGGGATCACGTGATGAGCTGAAGCCGATCGGACATTCTCTGTACTGCTCCGAGGCCCCGCTAATATTAACAGCTTAAAAGCTCCTAAATCCATTCTTTCTCAGCACCTAAAAGGTTGTAACAGAGCAAAGAAGTGAAGGGAGCACATTACGATGAGGATTTTTGGAGGAAACTTGCAGAAAGTTACAAAGGTAGCTCCTGTGGAAAACGAGTGCTGGGCCGAGTTAGTAGGCCACCAGAAAGCATCAGAATGGAAGCTGAGGTGGCTGAGCCTTTGGCAGCAAGATCTCCCACTACTAAGCAGCCTAAGCCCCATTCCCCCACACCAAGCGACCAAGAGGAGGAACCAGGGAAAGAGGGGTGTAATGGCTCACCTAATACGGACCTCCAGGATATAAAGGCAATGTTGCAGGGGCTGGTATCAGATTTTACAGCGATGAAGCCAGTTCTACACTCTCTGGCCCAGAGAATGGGAGACGTGGAAGCTCGAATCTCCTCACAAGAAAGAAAAGTGATGGTGATGGAGTAAGACCTGGTGGGGGCTAAAAGACAGATTAAGAAATTGGAAGAAAGGATGGATGATCAGGAATCGAGAAGCAGGCGCAATAACCTGATCATTGCAGTGCTCCCAGAGAGGGCGGAGGGTCAGGATTGTGTGGCATTTATGCAAGAGCTCTTGTTTAAACTGCTGGGTCCTACTCCCTTCGGCGAGGTGTAGAACCTGGAGAAAGCCCACCGGGTACTAAGAGAGATACCACCTCCGGGAGCCAGGCACCGAGTGATAATTATGCGCTACCTTAACTTCAAAGAGAAGGCACATGTATTGCTTACTGCTAGGCAGAAGAAGGTGTTACAGTGGAATGGTGCATCCCTCTGGATCTTTCAGGACCAAATGCCAGCAATTAGGGAGAAGCAGAAAGAATATGCCAAAATCAAAAAGAAGCTTTATCTGGCAGGAATTAAATTTCAATTGCAATATCCTGTGACCCTTTTGGTGCGGTTGTTCACCAGGGAGAAGAGGTTTCTTACCACAAGGGACGCTCTTGAGGGGTTGAGAGTGGAACTCCCAGACGTGTTCAAGGCCGCATCTTGAAACCATCCTTAATGGAATAAGATGGGACATTTAAAGGACAGAAGTCGGGCAAAATAATAATTCTGCTACTTAGTGAGCTCCCATGTTATACGGAATTATTGGATATGAATAATTTTTCTAATATAGTGGGTGTTTAAATTTGAAGGGATTGGCGGAGTTGGGGGTGGGGGGTCTGGACGACTTGATATTGTACCTTTAAATGGAGAGGGATTCCTCCCCTTTCCAAGGGTTGATGGACTTGCTGAGACTTTCTGACAGGGGATAGTAGTTTGTTTGGGGTGAATTAATATAACAAAGCTCTATAACATATAACTAACTGTGATCCAGAGGCCTGAAGTATTGGGGGGGATGACTGAGCTCGGTAACTGGGCTGCGTTGTAGTTAATCCACTGCTGTTGGATCGGGGGGATTTGGAGCCACATGGTTAAGATAGGGGCGGGGAGCAGCGACGGAACGGGTTCATCCATGATTCCATGATTCAATATCAGGTAGGCGATCGATCGTTGGATTGGGGGTCACTGGCTGGGGAGGGTAGGAGAGAGAGAGAGAGACAGTCCCCTATGGAGAGCAATTCAGGAGCAGACTGTGCGCAGATGACTGTTATAAGTACAACGTTGGGAATTTCCTTTAATGTCGGGTATTAAAATAATCTCTTGGAATGTTAAGGGGCTTAGGGGTAAAACAAAGAGAATGCTAATTTTAAGGCATATTGAACTAATGGGGGCTCATATTGCTGCACTGCAAGATACTCATCTGTTGACCGAGGAGTTAAATGGGCTTAAGAGAAGGTGGGTAGGGCAGGTATACGGGGTAGGCAGGGAAAGAGCTGCGGGGGGGTAGCGATATTGATAAAGAGATCATGTTCATATGAGGTGGTTCAAATTAAGGCAAGGGAGGATAGTAGAGGAATATATGTCTCAGGTATACTAGAGGGGAAATCTATTACCGTGGCCTCTATATATGCCCCAACGCCTTCGGCCCCGGGGTTCTTTGCCTCCATTGAAGGGGTCATAACGGTTCTCCCGTTGTCTTTGTTAATCCTGGCAGGAGACTGAAATGCATGCTTCAATAATCAAGCGGATAGAGTACCGCCATCCAGAGGTCCTATGTCTAAGGCCCAGGTAGCCCTGAATAGACTTCTGGAGACCACAGCATTGGTAGATCCATTTAAGATATATTCGACAGGAGGCATGACAATGACCTATTATTCGGCTGTCCACAAGACTCAATCCTGTATTGACTTTTTTCTAGTGAACAGGGAAGTGATGGGGAGATCAAGGAAATGATAACAGGGGCTAGAATATGCTCGGACCACTCTCCCATTCAAATAGTGTGGGAACCCAGAATGGCTCCACCCAGACCATATAGGTGGAGGCTAAACGATGCTATGTTTGCACAGCCTCTGGTGCGCGATAGGTTAGAGGAAACATTGAGGGAATTCATGCACCAACAGGTCCCTACCACGCAAGAGAAAACACTAGTATGGCCTGCCTGCAAGGTTGTGTTTGCAGGGGTGGCCCAGGGTATTGTGGTACAGCAATGCAAGCAGAGGAGAGCAAAGGAGGAGTTTCTACTAGGGGCAATAAACTTTTTATCAACTATGGAGGGGTCCTCTGTGGAGGTTGATAGGGAACTTAAAGATTTACGGGAAGAGTTAGGGGATATTGTCAACAGCAAAATTGAATTTTGGCTAAATAAAATTAATGCTAGATACCTGCTGCAGGGTGACACCTCAGGGCTGTTGTTGGCAGCCAGAGTTAAGGACTGGGAAGCTAGCAGAATGATTTCATCCATTTATTGCGAGGGGAAACTCTTAACTGAGTCACAAGAGATGGTGGAGGCATTTGCTTCATACTATCAAGAAATTTGTCGGGCAGATGAGCTAGCGGGAGAGAGGGAAATTGAGAATTTTTTGGGAGATAACCCTCTGCCAGTTCTGGATCCAGTTCAAGCTATGGAATTGGCGGCTCCGATCAGGGCATTTGAGATTATGGAGGTGGTACAATCGTTACCTCTGGGTAAAACACCAGGACCTGACGGTTTTACGGCTAAATTTTATCAAGTACACCTACAAACCATACTCCCCATGCTCCACGAGCTGTTCCAAGCTATCATGCAGGAAGGAGTATTTCATCCCCCGTTGTATCAGGCTTATATTACACTGATCCCTAAACCAGGAAAACCTAGGGATCTTCCCGGTAGTTATAGACCTATAGCTTTAATGAATCAAGATATTAAGATTCTTAAAAGAATTCTGGCAAATAGGTTGTTGTTAGTCACCCCTAGTTTAATCAGTCAGGAACAGGTGGGGTTTATGCTGGGGAGAGGGGCACACGATGCCCTGAGGAAAGTACACCACATATTGAGTTATGCGCCTGATTCCCAGTTACCACTAGCATTGATATTGTTAGATGCGGAGAAGCCCTTTGATAGGGTCTTGCACCCCTTTCTGTTTGCTACCATGAAACGGATGGGTTTCCTGGAGGGTTTCCTTAAGGGCATTAAGAACCTATACACTATGCCTACTGCTAAGGTGCTAAGGTATTATGTAATGGCTATCTGTCGAGGGAAATACAATTAGGAAATGGGACTAGGCAGGGGTGCCCCCTCTCACCAATACTTTTTAACATATACCTGGAACCTCTCCTGAGGGCTATTAATAAAGACGTCCACATTAAGGGAATCAAATTAAAAGGGTGGGAATTGAAGTTCTCTGTTTTTGCAGATGACGTATTGTTGCATTTAGAGGAGCCTGCAGCTAGCTTTAAGAGAGTAACAGAGGTTATAGAGTCCTTCTCCAAGGTCTCCAATTATAAACTTAACTTAAATAAGACTCAAGTTCTCCCCCTCACTCCTTTTGTTACCAGGGATGATTTCTTCCCAGTGCAAATACAATGGCGCCTAGATAAAATTCAATATCTGGGCATCTGGATAGCGACCGATTATGAGAGGGGGGTGGAACTTAATCTTGGGGGTATTATATCAGCACTTGAAGGGGATGTCCTAAGGTGGAATAAGCTGCCATTAAATTTTACTGCTCGAATGAGCCTTATTAAGATGAATATGTTACCCCGTTTGTTATACCAGCTGTATTTGGCCCCTTATAGCATCTCACGTAGAGTGGTTCAACATAATTAGGAGGTTAATTTCAGGCTTCCTGTGGAAAGGCAACCCCCCTAGAGTGAAATATAATCACTTGCGTTTACCACATAAAAAGGAAGGGGTCCAGCTTCCTGATCTTCTGGTGTATTATGTAGCAGGCCAGTTGGGCTTGATGAGCTGGTGGGCTAAAGAGCTAGACGAGGGGAGTTACATTCCAACTTGGCTTCAACTAGAGAAGCAAGGGCTGAGAGACGTAGGCCTCAATTCCGAAGCAATGGTGATGCTAAATTGGGGAGCATCTTCAAAAAGAACCATGGGAACCCAATGGTAAAGACGGTGGAGGCGTGGTGGTCCTTACTGTCCCCGGTGCAGAGAAGGCCCCAAATGAGGGTGGGAGATCAGCCCATTCTGGGTAACCCAAATTTTGTAATCGGGAATCAGGTAATTAAACAATGGTGGACTCCTCAGTTATCAGGCTTGTACCTTAGGGAAGTTGCTCAGGGTAATAGAGTGTTTTTTCCAGCACATTGTGACGGAATGCCTTCCTTTCAGAGGCTTCAAATTAAGCATATGTTGGAGAAAGTGTTAAATAGGTTGGGGGATGCTGCGGATACTTTTTTTCCTGGGGGTTGCTTAGGGAGGTTGATTTAAGAGCCCACCCTCTTTCGCAAATATACAAAGTGTTACTGGATTTTCTTAGCCCATCTTCTGCTAGGAGGGTTATATATTGGGAAGAGCAGATGACCCCTCAGCAAATAAATTGTGATGACATTTGGAGAAGCAGCAAGTATAATATTATACCTAAGTATAAAAGTATGCAATTTTTCATTGTCTCTAATCTATATTTTACCCCTGTGAAACTATGTGATAGAAACCTAAGACAGACAGCCGTGTGTTTTAGGTGCAAGGCGGGAGTGGGGGATCTGCTGCATGTGTTCTGGGCCTGTAGTAAAATATCCCCACTCTGGGAGGAAATTATAAGACGGATGGACCCAATGTTAGATTATTCAAAATTTATAGTACCTGAGATTTGTGTGTTGAGTGACTACTCCCAAATTTCGGGTGCTGCACCTAAATATCACCTCTCCTTGATGACGGCGGTAGTCAAGGTCTTCATATTAAAGCATTGGAAGGATGATCAAATTTATCATTATGGTCATTGGGTAAAAGATTTACTGGGGTTGCTGAATAAAATAAGGAAGCATTTATATTTGGAGGGGAGAGGAGTTCTTTATCTGAAATGTTGGGCAATGTTAGATGCAGCTTACTCAGCGCAGATAACACACGGGTGAACACAGGCTGTCTGTCGGATAGAGAAGCACAGATGGTACAGGTCTTAAGTTGTGGAGAAGCTTTTCTACTTTTCCTTTTTCTATCGCCTGATCCTAATTGGCCAAGAGTAGAGATAACCTGATTTTAGAGAAAAGGAGAATCAGCTGCTTAGTTGAGGTCTGCGCACTATTGAAGGGGGATAGGGGGCTCTTTCTCTCTCCAGGGGACACAGGAGGGTGCTGCCCACAGAAAGAAGGGGGTAAGGGATAGGAGGTGTATAAGGTTGCTTGGAGCTTATTTCTCCATTGGGATTTTAGAATACTGCAATTAAGTATTTAGGAATATATGCGTATTGTGCTAGAAGCAAAACAAGCAAGAAATGTTATCCCTCTGGGGGTGGGCATCCACTGGGATTGTAAATAGAGGGACTGTATATAGTTGGCACAGTCAGTTTTGGGCTGTGGACCCTGGCTTGCCAGGTATTGTTTTGTTTGCTTGGTGTGATTGTTTTTGTTTGCTGTATTCTGAAAAGGAATAAAGATGGTTAATAAAAAAAAAAAAAGAAACTGACTTAGTCATCTTTCGTTGTAAAGATTCGTAGACTTTCATATCATTAATAGCTGTGGGAGAGGAAAAGGGGCCACAGTATTCTAGGTGTGTCCTAACCAGGGTAGTGTACAAAGGAACCAGAACATCAGCTTCCCGACTTTTTATATGTTTTAAAATGCATCTAAGTATGCCATGAAATTATTTGGCAATCATGTTGATGTGATGACTAAATTTCATGTTGTTTGAGATGGTCACTTTGAGTTCTTTTATAGAAGTAGTTACTTATAGCTTGGAGTTGTTTATATTATAACTAGCCAATCTATTATTGCTCCCAAGATGCATCACTTTGCACTTGGCTACATTAAGGAAAAGTTTATGTTCAGTCGCCCAAGTAAACAGATGGTTTAAATTGTCCTGAAGTAATTCTGTGGTGGCACTGTTATTATCAATGCCTCCAAGCTTACTATTATTAGCATATTTTTGCAGCCAAGCACAATTTTTAGCCTGCATACTAGAGACCATAATATTAAACAATGTTGGTCCAAGCACTGACACCTGCGGAACTCCACTGCTCACAAGACCCCATTCAGACCTACATCCTCTTAAGACAACCCTTTGCTTTCTATTGTCCAACCATGAACATATCCATTTTATAATCAAGGGCTGTATTACTAGTTTCTGTAGCTGTTCTAAAAGAATCTTATGTGACATGGTATCAAAAGCTTTTTCGCAGTCCAAAAATACAATATCAACTGGGAGTCCTTCATCCTAAGCTTTGCTAACTGGCTCAAAAAAGCTAATTAAATTACTTATACACGAGCTCCTCTGTGTAAAATCATGTTGAGTTATATATTGATTCCCTGTATCATGAAGGTGTTCGATGATTTTATACTGTAACAACCTTTCCATGATCTTACCAATACATGAAGTTAGGCTTATGGGCCTATAATTACCAACATTATTTTTAGATCCTTTTTTATAGATAGGAGTAACATTTGTCAATTTCTAGTCATCCAGAGCAGTGCCTTCTTTTAGGGATGTATTGAAGAGAAGAGTAAGGATGCCAACTGGTTCTTTACAGATATTCTTTATAAAAATAGAAGGAATACCATCAATGGCAGCAGAAAAATTTGGTTTTGTATTATTAATAGCTGATAGCATCACTCTCAGTAAAAATAACCATGGAGCAGGGAACAGATTGGTTCTCCATACTGAAATTCTCTTTGCTTTTAAAGATACTAACAAAATAATTATTAAATTCATCTGCCATTTGTTTTCCATCCTTGATTAACATGTCATGGACTAGAAGTGGTCTTGCCCCTATCTTACTCCCTCTAAGCGATCCAATGTAATTATAGAACTGTTTTTTCTTTGTCCCTACAGTCTTCTACCAATTTTAATTCTAAATCTCCTTTAGCCTGCCTTATAAGTTTATTAGTGGAATTGGAAATATGTCTAGATTTCAACCATGCTTCATGAGAGGGGTTTTTCTTATATTGATTAAAGGCCTTTTTCTTTTTCCTAGTACTCCTCTTGACCTTAATGTTCCACCAAACAGGTACTCTTTGTTTTTTGTTGTTGTATTTAACCTGTGTGGGGACCCAAGTCTGTATACAGTGGTCAATTTTCTCTCTAATAATATTCCACATTTCATTTGCATTTAAGCCTTTTAGATCTTTTTGCCAATTGCATTGCCTCAGGTATTGCTTAATAAGCTGTTAATTAGCTTTATAAAAGTTAGAGACTTTAGCATCACTGGGAGTATTCATTTTGGTAGTAAAGAAACCCCAACAAATAACAGAATGATCACTATCACCCATGGGGTTCCTGAATTATAGGTAAGGAATCAAAATGTTTAATATTAGTAATTACGAGATCAAGTGTATTTTCTTTTCTAGTCAGTTTGTTAACTAATTGTTCAAGATCACTTTGAACAACAAACTGTAGTAACCTATACTCGTAACTACTATGGGCACTAAGAGTTGGCCAACTTATGTTTGGTAAATTAAAGTCCCCAGTGAGAATAAAATCCGTATCAGTAATAATATTATTTAGTGATGAAAAAAAGGAATCATTAGCTTCTGCATCTAAACCAGGTGCCCGATACCCTACACCTATTGTTAACGGATCTGGTAGGGACCTAATCTGTACTAGAATCAGCTCACTGTTTATCTGATTACTACTTAATTCACATTACTGGAGATTATTTCTAATATACAAAGCCAAACCACCTTTTTTGGTAAGGCAATTTTTAAGAACTGCAGAATATCCTGGTACTGTATATTAGTAGCCTAGCCTCCATCTACAAACCAAGTTTCTGTAATGGCACAGATATCAATATCATTCTTAATCAGTCAATAAGTTAATTCCCCTAGTTTATTATTCAAGCTCCTAGCATTCACTAACAATGTATTTATTCTCCTTGGGCTATGAATTTTAGTTGGAGTTTTCTCAGTCCCTGTCTTATTTAATATTGGATCAGTAAAGAGGTTTATGTCCATATAGTTACAATTAGCCACCTGGTCCCTACAAGGTATACATTTGTGATGTGAAATTACCCCCCTAGGATCTAGTTTAACTTTGAATAAATTAAACTATTTAATTTATTTCCTAATTAGCTGTTCTTTTCTACTTGGGTACAATCCATCCCAACAAATTAGTTCTCTGTTTTCAACAAACTCTTCCCAATAAGTGATGGATCCAAATTTTTGTTTGAGGCTCCATCTCTTTAACCAGTTATTTACATTTTTGATTTTCTTATTTAAATAATCACACCAAAACTGGGATAATTTCTGAGATACAGTAGCAAAATCACAGTCCCTATCCATTAAAGTATTAGCCAGCCCTACAAACTCTTCCTTTATAATCTGTTCACTTTGTTGATTAATGTTATTAATACCAGCATGCACAATACCAAGTGGTTTATGGCCAACTGTTTTCAAAATATCCCTGGACATCTAAGTAATGTCCCTAATTTTGGCCACACAGAAGCTGGACAAGGTTCTATTTGATTTATCTTTGTCACATATTTTCTGATCAAGATGCTTTATCATAGAATCTCCGAGAAGATAGACTTGCTTGGGTTTTGTTATTGCATCAGTTCCGATATCCCTAAGATTAATACTAGACTGATCTACAGCTTCATGAAAGGATGGTGAATGTGGGACAATAGGTGCAACTAAAAGTACTGGATTAGTGATTGTAATAGGGGGTACTGAATGTTCAAGTTGATCACTTAATGAATCAAAGTGGTTCTTTACCACAGTCTGAAAAGCATTGTCTCTCCGGCCTCTCTTAGCCATTTTGGAACTTTTCACTTCATACCATTCATCCTCGGCTAGATCAGTGTCATCTATGTCTCTCATGCACTTTCTATTAGTTGTGACCTTTGCATGTGTGTCAGAACTGACGTAGAGGGGGGGCCTCATCTGCACAAGAAGTACTTTTTGTATCTGCTGTTGTTATAAAGGGAATATGAGGTCTGTGTATAGATGCCCCCAGTCCCTGATTGCCCACCTGATCTGTAGATATATAATTTTTCCATAGTGTAATGGTCCCCCCCAGTCCCGGATCACCCACCTGATCTGTAGATATATTTTTTTCCATAGTTTAGTGGTCTCTCCCCCCTCCCTGGTCCTTGATCACCCCCTATCTGTAGATATAGTTTTTCCATACTGTAGTGATCCCTCCCCCAGTGCCCATTCACCCACCCAATCTGTAGATATATTTTTTCCCAATTGTGTAGTGATCTCTCCCTCCTCCATGGTCCCTAATCTCCATCCCCGTGTGACTAAATAATCTTTATCCCTGGTAGTCTAGTGCCCCTCCCTGGTATCACCATCCACATATGAATACGGTAGTCAAGAGTCCCTCCCCTGTCCCTGGTATCGCCATCCATGTATGAATCCATAATTTTTATCCCTGGTAGTCCAGTGTCCTTCCCCTCTCCCCAGTCTCCCACCGCCATCCCATAAGAATACCTAATGTCATCCCTGGTAGTCGAGTGGTCCCCCATCTCTGATTGCCTTCCATGATAAAGTATAGTGCACACTTGTTGTGAGCTCAGTCAGCAACCAGCCATGGAGGTGAGAGGAGGGCTGTGCTGGTCACTGGCCAGGGATTGGGTGGAGGAGAAGCTGGGTGGGGGTCTATGTTTGACTGGGTGAGGGGTTCACTAGACTACCAGGTATATGTACTTTATCACAGAGGGTGATCAGAGACTGGGGGGGGGTCACTAGAATGCCAGGGATGGCATAAGGTTATCTCTCGTCTGTTTTCTCTGACAAATGCCACTGGCTGCCTTGCTTAGAATGTTACCCTTGAATTGTATTAATCTGTAATATGTTTGCAATGTCCCCATTGTTGTAATGTCTGTCTTGATGTTTCCCATAATTTGTATTTCTCTGATGTGTAACCTTTGTAAAAGAGCCTTGGCACAAAAGTATTTGTAATCCTAGACTTGATAAATAAAACAAACAAAAAAAAATTATAGGATGGTGATCGGAGGCTGGGAAGGGGGGAGGGACACTTGACTACCAGGGATAAAAATTATGTATTCATATGGGGACACTAGACTACCAGAGATAAAGATTATTTAGTCATACATGGATGACGATACCTGGGAGGGGGAATGGACATTAGACTACCAGGGATAATGATTATAAAGTCATATGGGGATGGTGATCGGGGACTGGGGAGGGAAAGAGACCATTACACAATTGGAAAAAAAATATATATCTACAAATTGGGTGGCCGATCAGGGACCCGGCAGGGGGGAGAGACCACTACACTATGGAAATAACATGTGTCTACAGATCCTGTTGAAGATGGGGGTGGAGGAGGGGACCACTAGACTGACAGGGAATGCAGCTGCATGGGGCATGGGCTGGTTGGGGGGTGCACTAAGCCACTGTGCCATGTAAACAGGCCTCATACTAGGCATACTATCAGCCAATAGCACCTACATGTCCACATGGGCTCATTTGTAAGGCTACCCTAGGGTGTGCACTATTGTTGCTGGCTAATTCTCCTACTTGGCTGTGGGGGCAGCATTACCAGGGTTCCTGGTACTTTTCCTGAGTTAGCGTTGCCCCAGCCTGCCCCTATTCACAGATAGTGCTCCACATTATCTGACTGTGATAGCAGGAATGCCCATGTTTGCATATCAGTTTGCCTTTTTTAGTGAATCCTGCCTCTGGTCATATCCAGAATGTGCAATATTTTATTTTTAGCACTTAAAAATCTGATTTTGCAAACCAATCCTCCCTCAAACACAAGCCGCCCTTGAACACAAGCCACAGGTAAAAACGCTAAATTTTAACAAATCTTTAATTAAAAAAATTTATATTTGTACAGAAATCCTTCACAGTTTTTTTTTGAACATATACCTGCTGCAATACTATTTTAAACATTTATACAATAGTTTTCAAAATATTCATGCTCCAGTATGATTATCAGAATTTACATGCTGCAGAATAGTCTTTGAATTTATGGTGATTTCCAAAATCTTCTTGCTGCATGATGGTTTTCAAAATCTACTTGCTGCACAATCGTTTTCACAAAAAAGGAATCATACATGAAGGTTTTGAAAATCTACTTGATGTGTGATTGTTTTTCAAAAGCTACATAGTGCACAATGGTTTTCAAAATCTACCTGCTGAGTGAAGGTTTTTAGTTAGTATTTCAGTTCATGATGACTAAAAACTTAAGGGTACAGTATTTTTTAAGTCTACTTGCTGCATGACGATATTGAGAATTTATACTATGGTTTTCAAAATATTCATGCTGCAGTGTAATATTAATGCCAGGTCTATTAAAAACAAGACGGCTGTTATAGCCGATCTTGTCGAGTCATCTGACCTGGCGTGCATCACCGAGACCTGGCTGGATGAAAATGCTGGGCCAGTTTTAGCCGCAGCACCCAGCTGGGTACTGGTGGATACATCGCCAGAGGCAGGATCAGGGGCGGGTGTTGCCATATGTTTTAAGTCAGAACTGGGTCTGATGGAGGTACCAGCGGAGTCACCAGATCCTTTGAGTGTATTGTGGGCGAGGGTGTGGGGTGCAGGATACTTCTTGTATACCATCCACCAGGTGGCGAGAATGTTTTTCCTGCAGGAAGTCTCAGACTTCATTGTTGACCTAATATTGGGGTCCCCCAGATGGTTGGTTCTGGGGGATTTCAATGCTTGGGTCGATGATGAACTCTCTCGATTTGGTCAAGACTTCCTCCAGTTAATGATATCACTGGGCTTCACACAGGTGGTTTCCTCCTCGACACATGTTGGTGGACACTCATTGGACCTGGTTTTCCTTCTGGGGATGGGGACATCCGACTTGGTGGTGGAACCGGTCGGATGGTCTGACCATCACTCCATTAGGTTCAGTTTTGAGGCCACCCCTGTTAGGTCTGCCCCATGGAGATGGTCCAATACCGCCCTTTGAGGGGTGTATCCCCAGATGACCTGATGGTGGTGTTGGACCTATCAAGCCTACCGATAGATTGCTTAGATCCAGATGACCTGGTACATGCTTATAATGAGGCAGTAACAGGAGCCCTGGATTCTATTGCACCAGTTCGTGTTCGTCCTCTTACTCCTCGCCCCAGGTCTCCTTGGTTTGATGAGACCATGAGGGAGTTGAGGAGGGTTGACCTAAGGCTGGAGAGGCGTTGGTACAAGGTCTGGTCTTGATGATGACAGGCTTAGTTTGATGGACCATTATTTGGCCTATCAATCCGCAATCTCTCATAAGAAGGCAGAGTTCCTGTCCAGAGAGATAGCAGCTGCACAGAACAGACCAGCTCAGCTCTTTCGGACTGTGGACAGACTGTGCAATCCAGTCTGTCTTCAGCCCAGAAGAGCCTTATCTCAAGAATGGTGTGAGGAGCTTGCTCTCTTCTTTGCAGATAAGGTTGTCAAAATCAGATCAGATATTCACTCTTCCCTCCCCAATGGGAGTGACGGTGGTTGCCAGGAGATGTCGAACACCCAGTTTGGATGGTCTGACTTCAGCCTTCCCATAATCGAGGATGTTGTGATGATCATTCGAGCACTGCGACCGACCTGCTGTGATTTGGACCCGGCCCTACACGCCTTTTAGTGGGTTGTGTGGATAAGATCGGCCTAGTCCTAGCTTTGATCGTCTGGAAGTCTTTGGAGAGGGGAATTTTTCCAGATCCCCTTAAAGAGGCTATAGTTAAGCCTCTATTAAAGAAATCCTCTTTAGATCCAGATTGTCTAGCAAATTACAGGCCAGTCTCTAACTTACCCTTTGTGGGTAAAGTTATTGAGAAAGTGGTCGTAGCGCAGTTGGAGGATCATCTGACCAACAACAATATCTATGATTCTCTCCAGTCTGGATTTAGGAAAGGCATAGTACCGAGACAGGCCAGACGTGGTACTAAATGACCTCTAATAGCGAGAGATCATAGGACCCGATCCATCCTGGTACTACTGGATCTCTGCAGCGCTTGACACCGTTGACCATGGTGTGCTGTTGGAGCATCTCGGTCAGTCTGTGGACTGTCTGATGCGGTCCTCAGATGGTTTCAATCTTACCTCATAAGTAGGACTCAGAGAGTGGTGTCGGGAATTTTTTCCTCAGCATCATTCTCCCTACCCTGCGGGGTACTGCAGGGCTCTATTTTAGCACCCATGTTGTTTTCGGTGTATATGCTACCGTTAGCGGCGATTATTAGATGATACAGTTTGGGTTTTCACTGCTATGCAGATGATACCCAGCTGTATATGTCTTTTGTGCCCAGTCAGGATGCTGCCTTGTCGGTATTTAATAACTGCCTTGAAGAAATCCAAGACTGGATGAATGGGAGTTGGCTGAGGTTAAACCCGGAGAAAACTGAGGTGTTGGTTGTGGACAAAGGTCGCTTTGAGGCGGGTCTGCCGGAGGGATCACCTTCAGGCTTATGGCTTGGAGGTGTTCAGCTGACGACCTCAGATCAGGTGCGGAATCTTGGCGTAATAATTGACGACCGTCTGACACTTAAATCTCAGGTGTCAGCGATCATTAAAACTTCCTTTTTTCATCTGAGGAATATTGCCAGGGTGAAGCACCTGGTTCCTCCAGAGGACCTTCCAACATTGACCCACGCTTTTGTTACCTCCAGGCTTGACTACTGTAACTCCTTATACCTAGGGCTATTGGGGTTGAACTTCGCCATCTGCAGCTAGTGCAGAATGCGGCAGCCAGGTTGTTGACTGGATCCTCTAGATCCAGCCATATAATGCCTGTGCTTCGCGGGCTGCACTGGCTGCCGAATGTTCAGCCGAATCACCTTCAAGGTCGGTTTACTGACCTATAAAGCCCTACATGATCTGGGACCTCCTACCTGAAAGAGCTCCTTTGCTCCTATAGTCCCTCCCGCTCCTCTGATCCACTGACTGAGGGATTGCTAGAGATTCCCAGGGACTGCTTTGAAAACATCTGGTGCTAGGTCGTTTAGTTTTATGGCACCTACCTGTGGAATTCTCAACCTCGTCAGGTACGAGATTGCCCGACCGTCCTTAGCTTTAAGGGAGCTTTGAAAACCCACCTTTTTAATATAGCTTTTAAGGATTTATATTAGTTTTAACTTTATTGTATTTATTGTTTTGTGAATTTGTACAGGCGCTTTGATTTTAAGAAAAGCGCCTTTTAAAAATAAAGATGAATTGAATTGAATTGAATTAAATACTTAAATGTTAAGGGTCATATTTAATGTTTGTGAGGGAGAAGTAGAACAAAGCACACAATGATACCTATACTATGAAGGTTAGTGCAGGATTAACAAGCATACCACCAAGCTAACCAGACTCAGTGCATCTAGTTGGGGTTTGGACCACATCCAAAGGGTTACCTGGCACTGCACACAGAGGAAAGTGCTGATATGCAGACTACACCACCTTTACTTTGCAAATGAGGGTGCCCTCTTGCATACAGGATGCCATAGTATATTCAAAGGCTTTTTTAACCAGTAAGAGGCTGCCAAGATAGCCCTAATTAATGTTTATAAAACCTTGCCTTTATCAATGTGCACAGTGGTGTGTGTGTGTGTGTGACCCCTGCTGCCAAAACAGCACTAGTGCTGGTGACCTCCATTTCCACCTGCACATCCCTATTAGTACAGACCTATATTGCAAAGCAAAGGCAGATTACTACCAAGCCTCCCTTACCTCCTCTTGGGGGAACCCTAGGTCTTTCTGGGACAACGTCAAGCAGCTGAATGGTCACTCCCGGTCCCCCTCTCCCACACTTCTTAACATCAATGGTACTGACTCCACTGACCCTACCCTCATTGCCACCCACCTCAATAACTCCTTTACCGACCTTAGCTCAGTACTCCCTAGTAACTTCTTCAGTCCTCCACTCCCTAGTTCCACCCCTCCCATCACATGCCCCTTGTTCCACCTGCGCTGTGTCACCTTACAAGAAACTAGACCATATCTCCTTAAGGCAGGTAACGCCATACGTAATGATTCCCTTGATCCTTGCCTCCTACGTCAGGTCCTGGATCAGGTCTTCACCTCTATCACATGCATCTTTAACAAATCCCTTTGCCTCGGGCAATTTCCTGCTGTCTGGAGGGTTGCTACGGTTACTCCTGTCCACAAAGGTGGCGACAGGACTCTGCCTGGTAATTACCAACCCATCTCAATCCTCCCCCCCCCCCACCCCCCAAAGCCCTGGAGAAAATTGTTGCCACTCAAGTCTCCAACTACCTCTCAAAGTACAATGTTCTTTGCCCTGAGCAACATGGGTTCAGAGCTGGTCTTAGTACCAATACGGCTCTCCTGGAGTTTTCCAACTTCCTCCACACCTCCTTGGACACTGGTGTCCTGGCTGGAGTGGTATTCATTGACCTGTCTAAAGCTTTTGATACCGTATCGCACCCACTCTTGTTAACTACCCTGGACCAAATAGGCTTTGCTACTGGACCAGTCTCCTGGTGCGCCAGCTATCTTTCAGCCCACTCCCAATGTGTGAAAGTTAGTGGAAACCTCTCCAGCACCTGCCCTATTCATTCTGGGGGTCCCTCAGGGCTCTATTCTTGGACCTCTACTCTTCTCCCTTTTCCTCAACTCGCTATCCAGTGCCTGCATGGGCAAGATCCTGCTATATGCTGATGATGCTGTACTCCTTGCCTCTGATAGTAACCCTACGCTGCTTCAGAGTTCTCTCCAACTTGCTTTTGATTCCGCTGAAACCTGGTTCTCTGAGCATCGACTCATAATCAACCTAAAGAAAACAAAACAATGCTCTTCTCCCACCCCAAAACAAGCTCAGCAAATTTCCTCACTGTTCATTCCACCCTCAAAATCCCCATCGAACCTGTGCAATCCTATAAATACCTGGGAATTGTCTTTGACCCTGCCCTCTCCTTCCATGACCATATCTCCTCCTTGAACACTGCCGCCAACCTGCGGCTGGGCATTCTCTACCGGCACAAAAAATGTCTCCCTGTGGATGCCCTCCGCTTTGCTGTCACCTCTTCTGTCATATCTCTCATCGACTATGGCCTCCCGGTCTATGGGTCAGCTGATCAGACAGCGCTCAGCAAGGTCCGCCTTACACTTTACAAAGCCTGCAGACTTATCACCAGTGCACCTAGACATACGCATACATGTCAGCTGTATGCCTTGGCTACCCTACTCAACCTGGATGAGCGGCTCATGTATCAAACCTGCCTGCTCACCTTTAAAGCACTGCATGGCCTATCTCCAACTGGCCTAACTGGCTCTATTCGCCGGACTGCACCAGCCGTGAACACCCGCAGCTCGTCCAAAACAGCTCTGTTCATACCAAGGGCTAGGACCTCACAAGGCCAAAGGACATTCCCCTACAGAGCACCTACCTGGTATAACTCACTCCCTACCAGTATCTCTGACTCTCCCACATTAGCAAGCTTTAAACTCAGCCTCAGAAACCACCTGTTCATCTCACACAGGTGTTGCTGCTGAGAAGAAGCAGGGGGAAAAAAAAAAAGGGGTTCTGACAATGCTCGCTGAACAGCACTCCCCCCCGCTCCTGCTTTCATCCTCCCTTTAACATCCTCCCTCCCTCTCCTCTCTCCTCCCCATCCCTTCTCCCTCTTACCGTCCCCTCCTATCCTCACCTCACAAACTTATGTATTTTGCCTACTGTAACCCTGAATTGTAACTTGCTTGAATCTGTATTAACTGTTGTTTATTGTTCTGCTGTCTGTTGTCCTCTATGTGACGAGGTACCTTTGTAAATGAGCCTCTGGCTCAAAGGTTATTAAACTGATGTTTAAATAAATAAATAAAATATTGCAGATCCTAATCCTGGCGGTTAGTGGCTTCCTATTCCCAATTGCTGTAGGCACTGTACAATGTTAAAGATCCAAACTCTGGCAATCTAATGGACACCCTTCCCTTACCCAATCCTTGATAGTATTGTAGAACTGTACTAAAGCCTTTGCCTGACAGTCTAGTGAACCTTCACTCCCTTAATGAAACCCTGACTGTATTTTGGAACTGTACTAAAGCCCTTCCCTTGCAGCCTAGTGAATCCCCTTTCCTCACTAGATCACTATCTGTGTTTTAGAACTGTACACCTTTCCTTGACAGTCTAGTAGACACTCTTCCATCACCCAGTCCAGTATTGTGGAACTTTACAAAAGCTCAACCCTGGCAGTGTAATGTAATCTACCACCAGATTACTGTCCAAGACCCCTCCTTCCCTGGCTTGCCACCCATGACCCTTGTTGGCTCCCTATTCCCCCACTCATCAGTAAGTGAGCCACTATCTAGTCCTCAAGCTACGACTGGCACAAACCCTCCTCTCACCAGCTCAGAAGGTTGCAGTATGTGCATGTGCATTACCTATCAGTCAGCTAGAACATGGCTGAGATGGTGAGTGGGGTGTTCTGTGCCAGTCAAGGCCTGAGGACCTGATGGCAACTAACTTAAGGATGGATGGGTGAGTTAGGGACTCTCAGGGGTGAAGCTGGTGCTTGCTCAGTGGGTGAGTAGGGGAGAAGATTTGCCAGTGATTGGTTGGGGGAATTAACATTAAACTACAAGGGATGGGCATCAGTACTTTTTCAGAACACCAGACTGGGAGAGGAATGGGGTCCACTTGACTGCCAGGGAAGGGATTTAGTACAGTTCCACAATACCAACAGGGATTGGGTGAGAAAGGAGTCCACTAGATGGCCATGGAAAGGTTTTTGTGCAGTTCCGCAAAGTCAACAGGATTTGGGTGAGGGACAGGGTTCTGCTAGACTGCCAGGGATGGTGTAGGTAGGTAGGGCTCCTGTGTATGAGGGTGGAGGGGCAGCTGATGCTCCCTACAATGCCTCCTGCATTTGTTCATGGACTCATTGTGCCAAGCTTCTAACAGCCACATAATGACATGTAAATGGCCCCTTAGCACCAGGCATGCCATAAGTATGTAGTCTTTAACATGAAGGCCACAACATATAGCTCCAAGAACTAAGGACACTATTTTATTTTGGATGGACTTTCTCCATTTGTTCTTGGGAGCCTGTTGCCAGGAGGGGATGTTGTAGTTTCATGTATGCGCCATACTGTACATTTCTCTTGCAAAGGATGGGTCCTGACTACATAAAAACCTGCTCCCATATATTCTGGTTTGGCTGCTCTGCTCAACAGGGAAGAATCTGCTGGTGGTTTCCTGTATCCTTTGGAAATCCTCAGTGAAAGGACCTTTTCAATGGTTGCCCCATACATGTGGAATGGCTTACTAAATCAGCGTTGTCAAATATTGACTGTTAAAGTTCTAAAAAGGCTCTTAACATCCACCTTATTTCCCCGATGTGTGAGGACTCATTTTAAATATGTTATGAATAAGAGAGATTCTGTTGTGCTTCTTATTTGATTTTATAAATATTTAAAATATTTTTATTTGATTAAATGAAATTATATGTACAGAACTTCAAGCCATTTGGATAAGGAGTGATACCAAACAAAATATGATTAGTTACTATAAACAGGCACAGCACAATAGACAGATCCTGCTCTCCATTTGAATATCGCTCCCTGGTAACCAAATACTATTTGTAGTGCAGTTAGGCCAGTGCAGCACAAATGATCATGAGTGAATATGATGGCCAATATGTGTGTTTTTTAATTAATTAGTAATTAGTTATCTTCAGGTATCTCTAGGTATCTCAGTGACATATGTCGCCCTTACTTCTTAAGGTAGGAGAATTAAACAAGACTACAAATTCCTAGATGTGGACACTCTGTGGGACAAGCTACTAATACGTACAGACTTCCCCATATATGGAACAGTCTTTCCTCCTCCCTCACCTCCATTAACAGTTGCCAGTCTGTGAAGGCTAAGCTTATGTTATACTACAAGGCCCCTTTGCTCTGCCCAGATTGCCCTAAAGGTATTCTCTAACTTTAATTAGACCTGGTCCTGGTTAGTTTACTCATAACCTGACCTTGTCTGAGATCGGCCTTCTTCACAGGTAATCTACACAGCAATAAATAACTTCCATCATATTGTTATGGGCCTGCTCTCCCCCTGGATCTGTGGCACATGGATGCGATTCAACTGCATGTATGCATTCTGCAATTGGTGACTTTGTATATACTGTTTCTTTTCCTGTACATTGGAGAACTTTGTGTATATATTGACTTTGTATAGCTTTACTACTGGATTTCTCTGTATTGTATTTCCTGATAATTTTCCTGTCCCATTCCCCCCCCACCAGTCACAACTGGAAACAAGCCCATTTAGGACCTCTTTGCTTATCTAGTACAATATGTTACAAATTTACTTAAAAATCAAAACATTTGCACAGGATTCCTTCAAATACTTTTGAAAATATATATTTTTAACATATAGTATAGTAATAGTAGTATAGTAATTGTTTATTCTTGGAAGTCAAGAAAAGGGTAGCTTAATTGAGCAGAGGCTTATTTATAGTGTGTTTTATCATTCAAACATCTGTTCACAGTCAATATAAAAAACTTTAAGGCATTATATATACATAGTAACATATCAAAAATACACAATTTGTGACAAGATGCAAATTGTTGCAGTTACAATACTAAATTAAGTTAAAAACAGAAGCATATTATAAAATTGCCTAGTTATCCTTTTTCTTTATAAACACAAGTTGTTGGCAGTGTGGATTCTCTTATAAACCAAGGTTTTATTATATGCCAGGAGACTTTTCTCTTCAATGTTAAGGATTGTGGTAGTTCATTCCAGACTCTAGGTCCCAGGCTAATGACGGTCGAGTTTCCTTTGGATGTTTTTAACACTTGGACTGTAAGTTCCAAATTAAAGTCTGTCCTTAGACCACTCCATACTGTATGTACTTGAAACAAATTACTTAGGTATTGTGGATTTTAAAAAAAAGGTTTTGGTAAGTTAAATAAAGAATACAGTATATATGTGCCTACGTTCAGTCAAGCCTATCCATTCCAGTGATTGGTACAAAAGGCAGTGGTGAGTTCACTGCGGAGCCTCCAGGATGGAACAGGCAAACCTATTGTATAAGACATCCAACTTGTCCAGATCCCTCCTGGATGCCCCCTCCCATAAATCACATACTCATAATCGAAGAGAGGGATCACCATTGTATTAACAATGCACTTTCTAGTTTCCGTGGGGATACATCTCCTAATTCTATAGAGAGACCCTAATCTAGCATTTAATTTTTTGATTAAGCAATCTTAATGTGCATCCCACCTGAACTATGAGTCCAACCATACTCCCAGATATTTATAGGAGCTCACTTGTTTCAGAGTTGAATCAGTTTTCAGCGTGACATGAGGTATTTGATTTGTGTTGTTTTGTTTGTTACTAGATATCATTACCGAGATTTTTTATCATTCAACACTAGTTTGTGTGCTATGAAACAGTTCCGCAGTCAATCGAAATCCATTTGTAGACTGGTCTGAAGTTCTGCTATTGATTTTCCTTCTAAATATAAAACTATGTCATCTGCATACAGATGGTGCTGGGCCTCCGTTAGGAGAGGCCCAATTCCATCTGTATACATATCGAACAAAATCAGCCCCAACACTGACCGTTGAGGGACTCCTAATTTAATGTAGCCAACCTGGGATCGAAAATGTTCTAGAGAAACTGTTTGTTTCTTCCCCAATAAGTATTCCCTGAACCTGTTTAGTAATGACATTGATATGACAGTTTTCAAACTCATTAGTCTGTATGGCAGTTTTCAAAATTTATATGTGACTGAATGGTTTTAAAAATCTACATGCTGTACAATGGTTTTCAAATCCATGTACTACTTGAGGGTGTTCACAAAATTTTTACACAGAACTCCTTCATGAAGGTTTTTAAAATCTGCACACTGCAACAGTTTTCAAAATCTATGTGCTGCAAGACAGTTTTTGAAAGATATGCGCAACCCCTTTTTACCCCTTTTTGTAACTATGGCTCTCCCTCTTGTCCCTTGTTTCCCTTACTAGATGGAATGCATTCCAAAAATATCTTTCAACTGTGGCTGCTTTCCCAGTTCTTTCAGTTGGGGGCTGATACCATGTGATAACACTCTCTCTTGGCATCAGGCAAAGACTAGGGGTGTACATAGCTCCACGAGTGGCCTCCATGGCTAGGGGTAAATGGTAACCGCTCACCAGTTTCAGTCAAATACACTCAGTTTCTACCTATTTATAGTTCCTTTCTTTTCCATGCACTCTTTTATGAGTTTTGCTCAGTGCCCCATCTGTCATTGCAGAAATAAATCATTCTGCTACATGATGGGTTGCTGTCATGTTTACTAACATATTTGCAGTTACACACATGGGAACATGGGAACAGTGTGACAGGGCTAACAGCTCCATCTGGCAAGATCCCCATCAAGAGTAATCAACAAGGTGGGCAATCTCATCTAATTCCCTAATATTCCACTAGAATTGTATCCCAAGGTATTCAGTTTGCCGTCAGCCGCCTGAAGCCCCCAGGGAAAACCTTGCTGCTGCCAAACCTTGGGGTATGAGACCAGAATGAGAGACTTGGCCACAATAGACATATAGCCACACAGGGTGCCAAAATGCTGCAGCAATTCCAGTAGGGCTGGCACTGAATCCTCTGGTTGAGTTAGGGTTAACATAATATCATCAGCATATGCCTATGCTTTATCTCAGCCCCTAGTCGAATGCAATGAATACCTGCATACTGCTGTGTTGCTTGCAGAAGAGGCTCCAGGATACAGGGAATATGGGGGGGCAGAGGTACTGTGGGTGATACCGGGTCAATCTGCCATATACATAATGGCGAAGTCAAAACCATGCACCCAATACAGCATGGGGAGCTAGAGCAACAGGGTACAAAACCCTGCAAAGGCACAAATGTAGCAAGCACAGTTTTGTACCCTGTTGTGCCTGGCTGATGGGGAGGAGTGATGCAAAGGTTAAGACCTCTGCTGGGGATGTGGTCTGCCGAGCAGCCACCATGGCTCACAGGGATGAGCTGCAGCAGTGGAAGGCAGCTATGTGTCTGTGGACCAGGGCTCGAGTTCTGGTCCCAGACTTTTGCCAACTGCATTGTGTGATTTTTTTTATCCCCCTGCCAGTGTTTTTCCTCATTCTTGGGTTGAATCTCCCCCCTCCAGCGTTGATTATATTAATGGGGGGGTTCGGAGGCACATCCCCATGTAATGGGGGGTTGCAGAGGCAGAGCCCCCCTCACAGAAAACAATTAAGTCCTCTGCTTTCTTCGCTGATTTTGCTGTCTGGCATTGTTTTTCAGCACCAGTAATGTATCAGCTGTATTGACAGCACAGTACAATGCTTCAGTATTTTTGTTTATGGCAACATTACCCCATGGCCTGTGGGTCGCCCTAAAGATGGGGAAGGAACCTCTATTTGCACTGGTGTGATCTACAGACTTCCAGTGTGGGGAAGGGGGCTTAGATGAGGTACTGAAGGAAGCTATTTGAAGATGACTGAAAAGAGGGCGGTGTTGTTGGTGGGGAACTTCAATTTGTTGAATGTAGATTGGAGCCTCCCAGCTGCATCCCAGCTGTGGCTTCAGCTAGAAGAAGGTAAATCTTGAATTCCCTGCAGAGGAGATTCCTCAGGCAACTAGTCAGTAAACCCACTCATGATATGGCAGTACTGGACCTGGTACTCACCAAGAGGGACAGTGTTGCAGACGTCAAGGTGGGAGGTCACCTGGGGACCAGTGATCACCATACAGTGTTGTTCAATATAAGGACAGCTGCAGAACTGAACCACACAAAGATGAGGGTCCTTGACTTCAAGAGGACAGATTTTAAAAAGGTGGGTGCATGCTGCAGGGGGTTGAACTGCGTGGGGAGGAGTAACAGTGGGGGAAACCAAAAAGGGCCACATTGAAGGCAACAAACCTCTGTATCAAGCAAAGGAGCAAGACAAAGAGGAAAATAGATCGCTATGGTTCTGAAAGAGATGGTCGAAAAGATAAGAATAAAGAGGATAGCATTCAGAATGAACAAGGAGATGCAGAGGGAGGAGGATAGGAAGGTGCATCAGGGCAAACAGAGGGAAGCGGGGAGTGTTGTAAGGAGTGCAAAGGTGCAAGCTGAAGAGTGAATAGCCAAGGCAGTAACAAAAGGGGACAGGACATTTTTTTACATATGTACTGTAAGTGAAAAAAGGAAAACCAGGGGTGGGATTGTAACGTTAAAAGGGAAGGGGGGATTGTGCAGATGGGGACAGATATCCCAAACAAATACTTTTGGTCAGAGTTCACAGAGGAAAGAGATGGGGAGTGGCCACAAAAATGTAACAGGGGGATGGGGGTGGACACTAGTCCATTTTCAGAGGAGAGAGTCCTGAAGGGACTCACAAATCTGAAAGTAAACAAAGCAATGGGGCCAGATTAGTGTTGTCAGACCTAGTTCGAGAAAGATTTGAACCCTCCTCGAACTCCGGTGTTCGAGTTCTAATTTAGAACTCGAGCACTGCAGAGTTCACAAAAGTGTTCGAATCATCCATGAATCTTCTCACTTCTGTGTGCTTTTGCTTTGTGTCCCTCCCATTCCCGTTGTTCCCGATTTTGGCACCAGCTCAGTTCGCTCCCCCTCAAATCAGTGTTATTGTTGGGGGGGCAGCTGTTGTCGGTTTGTCATGCTAGTGTAACTGTACCACCTGACTATCTGCTATGCAGTCAGGTGGTAGCGGTAGTGCGACTCGAGTCAGTCTTGTGAGTCCAGGAATCCTGCTGAAGTCATCTGTGCAGCTGTGGCTCCATTGTCATTCAGTCTTGTAGTGGAGAAGAAGGAGCCGCAGCATCTGTGTGGTCTCAGTTCAGTTGTGCTTGTGATGATACGAGCGACTGTTTTTGTTATTAAACCTGGTCCTGTATGAGTGTGTATGTGCCTGAAAATAAAAAAAAAAGTTAATGGGCAGGTGGGGAAAAGGAAGGGGGGGCCGAGAATCTTGGGATCAGGAACTGAGGAAAGAAACTAGGGTGGGAACCGAGAAAGGAGCTAAACGGTTGGGACTCAGTACTGTTGGGAGGACTCAGGGTCGGGAATTAGTTAACTTGCAGACTGCTGCCTGAAGACTGCCTGTGTGCTAGTGCTCAATCACACATACCTCAAGTTGCTTGCTGAATTAAACACATTTTCTTTGCAAATCACAATTGTGACTCGTGGGCCGTGGCACTCTTGGGAGAAAGCTCCCTGGCTGGGGAGGGTGTTTTATTTTGGGAAAAAGACGTTAAATTTAAACACTTTACTGATTGTGTGAAACGATGTTCTAAGCCCACAAAAGGAAAAATAATTTGGTCCCAGTCCACCCAAAAATTGTCTGGAAGGAAGACACGGTTCTCTCAGCCAAGACTGTGCTGGGGGGGGCTTCAGTAAACTTTCTCCTTAAAAAAATCTCCATTGCATCTTCTGTGAGGTGGCCAGCAAGTCACCCTGCTGCTGTCTGTGCCATTTGACTTACCTGGCTATTACCCAGTGTGTGTTACCGTGTGAAGCCCAGTGGCCAGTTTTGTGGTGGCATCTCTTTCTTCGGTTTGTGTGTATAACTTTGTCTCTTGTGGTCAGCCCATCACTCTGCTGCTGTGCGCCGCTTGACTGCACTGTACCTTACCCAGTGTGTGTTACCGTGTGAAGCCCAGTGGCCAGTTGTGTGGTGGCATTATCCTTAATTATACAATGGCAAGAAAATTTCCTGGGCTCTGATTGGTCAGTGTGTGCCTGAGACAGTGATGTTATTACACAATAACATCACTGTGTTGATTTTTTGGATGATTGTTTGGAGCTACTTTTAAGAAACAGAGATATATTGCTACACTAAAATCTACTAAAACTTTTTAAAATATTTTTATTTTGTATAACATCAAGCCATTGTATAATTGCAATAAGGCACTCCAAGGTGTGTGTTATTTTGTAATAACGTCACTCCTGGGGTGGTGGAAACTGCGGCCGCCTCGTGCTTCAACCCACCCCAGGAGTGATGTTATTACACGATAACACACACCTTGTCATGCCTTATTGCTTAAATACATGACAGAAGCCTAAAAATATAGTTCCCTGTTGAGAGTAGAGACAGAAAAATCCCTTTCCTTGGGTTGTGCATGTAACTCCATCTCTTGCGGTCAGCCCATCACCCTGCTGCTGTGTGCCCCTTGACTGCACTGTACCTTACCCAGTGTGTGTTACCATGTGAAGCCCAGTGGCCAGTTGTGTGGTGGCATTATCCTTAAATACATAACAGAAGCCTAAAATATATTTCCCTGTTTGGAGGAGAGATAGAAAAATCTCTTTCCTTGGCTTGTGTGTGTGTAACTCCATCTCTTGTGGTCAGCCCATCACCTTGCTGCTGTGTGCCCCTTGACTGCTATGTGTATGCCTATGCCCAGCAGCCCAATAATTCTGTAAGCCTTGAACGTGGGATCCTTTAGTTGCAAACCATCATATTCTTCAATTACTTTCAGTCCACTGCATCACAGTGTCACACAACCAAAATAAAATTTTGGAGTTTTAGCCATCGATCACAGATCACATTGCTTTCTTACACAGGAATTGTGTGGGTGTGGGTGTGTTCACTGCAGTATAGTGGTACTGTTATGGCTGACACCAACATAGATGAAGCATCTGGTGCTGGTGTTGGAGCTGGTGTTGGTGGTAGTGGTAATCCTGGTGCTAGCAAAAATAACCAAAATGTTTCACATGATAAAAATTCAACAAACAGCAAAACAGCAACAGTGAAGTGTGGTAAAGGGGGACCTTTTAAGAAAACCTGTGCAGCTGCTAGGGGTCACATGGAGATGCACCATAAGGTATGCCATTCATGCTGTTAAAATCCCTGTGACTAGCAGTAATAATGCAAGTGACAGTGAGTCCCTCTCTGACTCAGACTCAGACAGTAGCTCTTTGACTCAGTCCGACACTGTTGTGTCTTGCAATGTATCATTACTTCCTCAACAAAGTGAAATGCGCAAGTCTGCTGACAATGAATCAGGTAGTGCACTTCAAATACATCCAGCACTGTTGGCAATGAAAAGAACATATCCACTAAATCCACCATTTTTGTATCGGCCAGCAATGAAAATCCATCAGAGTCTTCTGCCCACTCTTGTAGCACCAAGGAGCATGTCCCGGGTTCTGTTAGGACAGGTGAAAAGACGCAAACAGTCTTTAGCTATCGTCCTAGCACTCAAACAAAATCTGTCACATCTGAGGTGTGGAATTATTTCTCTGTCAGTACAGCTGATCCATGCAGAGCAATTTGTTCTTTGTGTAATCAGAGTGTAAGCAGTGGTAAAGTTGTGTCATGCCTTGGCACTACAGCTCTTAAACGCCATCTGAAAAAGAATTCAGTTTTGCTTGATCGTCCAAAACCCATGTCCTCCATCTTCCAGACCGCACGTGAGAAGGGTCAGGAATCTGAAATGGATGCTGAATTGTCTGAACTTGATGCAGACAGAACCACTGCCAGCCCTAGGTTCACTGTTACCACCAATGCCAGCACCATTAGTACCAGTTGCACATCCAGTGATGGCACTGAATGTATAAGTCCTAGTCCACCATACCGGTGTCCATCTGCCCATCAAAGCATGGTGTATAATAAACCAGCAGGGACATGTTGTAAACAGCTAACACTGTTTCAGGCATTTGAAAGGAAGAATACCTTTACTAAAAATCATCCAAAGACCTTTCATCTTAATCACAGAATTGGTGAACTGTTAGCTGGAGCCCTTCTCCCATACTCTTTGGTAGATCATGAGGATTTTAGGGAGCTCTTGAAACTAGCAGAGCCTTGTTACAATGTTCCTTATCGAAGGTACTTTTCCTATGTTGAAATACCAAACATTTATCAGGCTTTAAAAGCGACAGTGATTCTTGCACTTAAAACTGCAGAGGGTGGGGTTATTCATGTCACAACAGATATGTGGACCAGCACTCAAAACATAGATTACATGTCACTTACCACTCATTGGGTCACGTTTTCTTGTGGTTCTTCAAAAACAAAGGCACCCAGAAGATGGCACTGCTGCAAATAAAGAAGTTTGGGCAAAGTCATACAGCTGCAAACATTTTGCAGGAACTAAATGACCTCCTTGATGAATGGGTTTATTCTCACGGTCTAACATGTGGCTTGATAGTAAGTGACAGTGGAGCCAGCATCTTGAAAGCAGTACAGGATGGAGGATTTATGCATGCTTCTTGCTTTGCACATTGCTTACATTTAATTGTCACGGGGATTTCTCAGCAATGAAACACAAGTGGATGGTATGATTGCTGTTTGCAAAAAAATTGTGACTCACTTTTCACATTCAACCAAGGCTATACGGACATTGTCAGAACTGCAAAAAAAAAACACAAGCTGCCCCAGCAAAAGCTGATTCAAAATGTTTCCACTCATTGGAACTCAATGCTTTATATGCTGCAGCACCTCTTGGAGCAAAAGCAAGATGTACATGAGTATTGCTCCAGTTACATTATTGGAGATGCCATTATTCTGTCTGTGCTGCAGTGGAAATTAATGGAGACAGTGTGCTGCATCCTAGTTCCTTTTGAGACAGCCACAAGGGACATGTCTTCTGAAGGCGCATCTGTGAGTCAGGTTATCTCACTTATAATGCTGATTTCACATCATCTTAGTGTTCTAAGTCTACAAATAGAAAAAGACAGCTCTGAAGCTCAGACAACATGTCGCCTGTGTCATGGGAATCTCTTAAAGAGAATGAGTGAGTGCTTCAAAACCAATGACAAATTAGTTGAAATGACAAAATTAATACACTACATCCTTGCAACTCTCTTAGATCCCAGGTTCAAGGCTATACATCTTCCAAAAACAGGTGATATAGAGCAGTACAAATGTCTGTTGCTAGATGAGCTGTAGCACTTACAGGAGTCAAACACAGACACGCACAGTACCCTCAGGTTGTCATCACCACAACATGCAGGTTCATCTTCACAAAGGGATACAGAACTGGAAAAGTCACCAAACATTAACAGTATTTGTTCCACAACTGCCACTTCTTCAACCCTTAGTAGCAAGCTAAATCTGTGGTAAAACCATTCCTAAATTGCTGCCATACCAGCTTATGCTGATTCCTCTTCTGAGTGGTTTCTGTCCATCATGGTAGACAGTTACCTGCAAGAACTGCCTATTCCTATTGATGTATGCCTTTTTGAATACTGGAGATCAAAAAAGTCGATTTGGACAGAGCTGTATGATGAAGCCTGTAAATATCTCGGTTGTCCTGCAACAAGTGTCTCTTCAGAATGCCTGTTTAGTACAGCTGGCAATATTGTGACAGACACCAGAAATAGGTTGCTGCCAGAAAATGTACACACGTTAACTTTTATTAAAGTTAATAAGTCAAGATTTTCGTATCCCTACACGAGTACACAAACTGATCCTGAAGTGATTGATGTGGATGTTGATGGTGATGACAACTCAGATGGTGGTGGCTGGCAAATATTGTGTGGGACACAGTCTGTCTGAACCAAAAAGGAAACTTTTACAGTTTGTGATGACTTTGGTTGTCTCTCTCCTTTCTCGATCTACTACCTTGGACTATATACCCCACAACACTTTCACCATTTCATGGCAAACTGCTTTGTAGCTAGGGTCTGAAGTCAACAAGTTTTATATACAGGGCAATTTTAACATTAGTGGGAACAGGCCCAAATTTGGCACAAAAGGGACACTGTCATGTCAATCATTTCTATATCATACTATTTATAGTTGAAGTGCAAACATATATTTTTGGATTTACCTTCTGTGACTTTGTGGTGCATCAGTATGGGCTGGGACCGGGGGGCGGTCTATTTTTCAATTTTAAAGAGGACAAAACAATGAGTTCTAATTGGTAGCAGTTTATTATTTTTTCAATTACAGAAATGTTAGCCATAAACCAAAATGATCCATATGTAACTTATCTTACTGAATAAAAAATTATGGGAAAAACTGTATTTTGTATTGTTATGTTTCTGTGGGCAGCATCCTGTTACAAGTCTCTTCCGGGAAACAGAGTCATCTGGAGTTTTACCTATGTCATGGTTGAGCACATATTCTGTAAGCATAGGTCTCATACCACAATAGCTCGTGTTTAACATTCTGTTGTACACAGACCATGGCATAATAGCAGCAACTCTCAAATTACTGGTTCCATGAAGAGGACTGTACAGAATGTTGTCCATAAGAAGAAAGCAATTGAAAAAACAGTTTTTCACATAAGTGTTGTTTATTAAGGAACAGTTAAGTATGGCTCATTTGGAGGCAAGAGTTTCATTTTTCTTGAGTAAGCATGTGGTAGTTTTAACATTTGAGAGGGGAAGGGGAAGGAGGGTAGAATGGATGCCGGAGGGTGGGAAAGGACTGGAGGTTGGTTTAACATGGATGCAAGAGGGAGAAAGATGGCATGGATGCTAGTGCATGGGTGAGGGTTGGGGGTTGGTTTTAACATGGATGCAGGAGGGAGAAACATGGTATAGTTCTTAGTACACGGGTGATGGTTGGGGGATTGGGTTTTAACATGGGTGAGGGACGGACAAGGATGACATGAATGGTAGTTCATGACTAAGTGTGGGGGTAGTTTAAACATTTGGGTGAGGGAGGAAGGTGGAATATGTGCTTGAGGGGGGTGAGGGTTGTGGGTTGGTTTTAACACATGGATGTAAGGGTGGAATGGGTGCTACTGCATAGATGAGGGTGGTGGAAGAAAAGTGGAACGGGTGCTGGGGTGAAAGGTGGGTGTTGTTTTAGTCCTTTCGTTTACAGATTCATGATCAGCTGGGGATGGTGAGGAAAAAGATGATGACAGACCGATGGTATGGGAGGGCTATACCGATTGCCCACTGTGGAACCTACTATAGATATAATGTATATATATATATTTCTTATTAAATACATTGCAAACTGCTGCCACCTAGCACAAGTGTCCTGTCCCCTTTAAAAAAAAGAATAACGGAATCAGAAAAAAAAGAAAATCTGCATCAGTAGTTTTCACAGAATGTGACCTATCATAAAGTGCTTTTGCTTTACAAGTAGTGTTAATTTGATACATAATGGGGTCGACAGACACTGTCCCTTAAACATCACATGCCAACTGCTGCAGCTACATTAAATGTCCTTTAAGTTAGTATGGGGTGAGGAAACCACTTTTTTTATTTATGTGACTGAAATACAGATTTTATTGATGTATCAGCTGGAAAAATGCATCATCTTAGAAAGTTGTATGTATTACTTCAATTTGCCAACAAGAATGTTGGTATATGTATGTATTATTTTAGAAAACTGCATGCATTTTTTGCCAGCAACAATGACTGGCATATTTTTTTAATTCAAATGTCTTGACTGACTACATTATGACATAATATGTTTTGCAACAGTTCCATGTGCTGCGGCTGCAGTACCCTGGCTTGACTTTGTTATAAAAGCTTTCTTTTAAACATAGCAACTTTTGATTTACTCATTTAAAACACAAAGCAGCAAATAGCTGAAATTAGGTAATATCAGTTATTTTTTCTAATAATTCATCACGATGAGTATATATAGCTGAATACGTAAATGGCTAATGTGCCTCTTTCTTTCACTAAGGAACTATGATGCAGCTGCAGCAGGAAAACTTTTAACATATGGGTGGGTGGGTGGGCCTGTTATGTATAAGTTGCTGGCTTTAGCAAACAGAAGAAATGATAGAGAAACCTAGTTGTATTCCTATCAATGTCACACATGATCATTTATCTCCCCCTTATATTAAACAGTTTTTCCTTTACATGTATTTCATTACTATCTTCATTACTGGCAGCACAATTAAAAAATAGGGTTTGAGTTCTAAAAAAGTTCCAAAAAAGATTAGAACCCTAGAACGTTTTCAAAAGTTCTAGACTAGAACTAGAACCCAGAACTTCAGAGGGTTCTGACAACCCTAGGCCAGATGGGGTCCACCAAAAGGTATTGAGGGAGCTCAGGGAGGAACTGGCTCTACCTTTGAGGGCCTTATTTAACAGCTCATTGGAAACAGGAGTGGTTCTTGAGGACTGGAGGAAGGCAGATGTAGTCCCACTTCACAAAAGTGGTAGAATGGAAGAGGGTGGCAATTATAGGCCAGTCAGCCTGACTTTGGTGGTGGGAAAGTTAATGGAATCACCGGTGAAAGAAAGGATTGCAGAATATCTTGAATCTAATGGGTTACAAGAACAGAGGCAGCATGGATTCATTGGGGTAGGGATAGGGGAGGTAATTTCAAATGAATCTGTTAGAATTCTTTGATTGGGTGACTAAGGAACTAGATCAGGGTGGAGCGGTGAACATAGCCCACCTAGATTTCAGTAAAGCATTCAACATCGTTCCATGTAGGAGACTAGTAATCAAGCTGAGTAACTTAGGAGTGGGTTCAAAGATGGTAAACTGGGTAAGAAATTGATTAAGGGATAGGTGGCACATGGTGGTGGTAAATGGAGTTCACTCAGAGGAAGGGAGGGTGACCAGTGGGATGCCTCTGTAATCAATGCTGGGACCGGTCCTGTTTAAAATCTTTACAAATTACATTGCATAGGTGCTAGAAGGGAAGGTCTGCCTTTTTGCAGATGACACCAAACTCTGCAATAGGGTGGACACTCGAGGGGAGTGAAAAGGATAAGCAGCAACTTGAGAAAACTCGAGAAGTGGTCAAGGGTATGGCAGCTGGGTATAAATGTGAAAAAGTGCAAAATAATGCACTTAGGGCACAGAAATCCAAGGGTGGAGTACAAAATGGGATGAGGTAGTACTGATGGCTGCCAAGCGGAAAGAGACCTGGAGGTGATCATACTGGATGACCTAAAGAGGGCCAGGCAATATGACAAGGCAGTTAGGAGGGCAAGTGGTATGCTGGGGTACATAGGGAGGGGTATCAACAGCAAAAGATGTAGGTAGTGTTGTCTCTGTATAGCTCACTGGTAAGACCCCACCTAGAGTATTGTGTTCAGTTGTGAAGACCACATTTTAGAAAAGACATAAAGTGGAAACGGTCCAGTGGAAGGCAACAAAAATGGTGCAGGGTCTGCTTCAGAAGCCCTACGAGAGGAGATTAAAGAATCTAAATATGTACACCCTGGAAGAGGGGGGGGGATATGATAGAAACCTTTAAATACCTCACAAGGGTAAACAAGGTACAAGAGGGAAGTATTTTTCAGAAAAAAAGGTGTTCAAGGACAAGCGGCATTATAAGAAGCTGGAGGGGGTAAATTCAGAAGAGATGTGAGGAAGTATTTCTTCACAGAAACAGCAGTGGTGTGGGCAAAAAGAGTGGTGGGGTTCAAGAATGCATGGGATATGCATAAGGTAATCTTTTGGAAAGGAAAGGGAGTGAATGGGCCAGAGATCTAGTAGGATTTGCAGTGACACTGTAAGCAGGAAAAAATGGAATGACTAGGTGGGCCAAGTGGTCCTTGACTCCTTATCTGCCAGAATATGCTAGGTTTCTCTGTTTCCAGTGTAATAATGAATAGGAGTGAGGAAAGAGGGCAACCCTGCCTTATTCCCCTCCCAGGGGAAATGAAGCCAGAGTTATCAAGTTGGTGACTATAGAGGCCGAGGCTCCTTTTTAGAGGAGTTGGATCTGATTGATAAATGCTTCTCCAAAATCAAACACCCATAACACATGAAATAGATACACTCACTCCACCCTATTTAATGCCTTCTCCTGATCCAGAGAGAAAAGTGCTGCTGGAGGGTGGAGTTGAGATCCCTGCTATATAAGATTTTTTAGCCACAGAGTGTTGTCTGTGCCTGTTCATTGCAGTATAAAGCCCATTTGGTCTTTATTTATTATATCAGAGAGGACGCCCTTCAGCCAGGTGGCTATCATCATAGTACATGCCTTAAAGTCCTCCATGATTAATGATATAGGGCAGTAGCTACCACAGAGAAGAGATCTTTGTTAGGCTTTGGGATAATTGAGATTACTGCTGTTTGCATAGCAGTAGGGAGTGTACCAACTTCAGTGCGGTCATCTGCCATAGGAGCTAGTAGTACCTGATTAAAGTGACTTAGAACTCCACTGGTAGGCCATCACTCCCTGGAACTTGCCAGCAGGCAATGTGTGGAGTGCCAGTTGCAGTTGTTGGACAGAGAAGAGCTTGTCCAGCAAGTCCCTGAGATTAGGGGTAGAGTCTGGGCAAATCTATCAGTGCAGTGAAGGTGGTCAGATCTTCTTAGGAGCATGATCTTTCCTGCTTGTAGAGGTTCTTGTAGAAAGCAAGGAATGCATCATTAATCTCCTCTGCCCCAAATCTGACCTCCCCTGTCATAGTTTTAAACTCCACAATTCTGGATTTCTTTTATCTCTTCCTAAGTTGGTAAGCTGATAAGCTTGCTTGACATTTGCCAGACTCCAATTAGGTTTAACGGAGTCTGAAGAGGGAGAATTCAGCCAACTGGTGCAGGTGTAAATTATCCTTGTACTGTGTGCCCACTGTCTCTGCAAAGAGCTTGGGAGGTTGGTGTGGGTCATCTGTGTACTTCTCCAATGTTTTAGTGGTCTGGAGCTGGTCTTCCAGATCCTTTGCCTGTTGCTTCTTAAGGTGGGAAGCATAGCATATGAACCATCCTTGAATGTATGCCTTTAACGTATCCCAGAGAGTGTTTGTAGAAGTGTCTGCCAGATGGCTGATTTCTAGGAAGGAGGCAATATTCTCCTGCAAATTTTTACAGAATATAGGGTCTCTAAGCAAAGAGGTGTTAAACCTGCATTGTCATGCAGGAGAAGGTCCAGCGGCTGATGACAGCTACATGAAGGATACTGGGACTTAATAATCAGAGAGGATTACAGTACCTTTTTTTGCCTCTATCACTTTAGCACCCACTGATGTGGGATCAGCCACATGTCAGTGCAGGAGTACATCTGATGGATTCAGGCTGGAGAAAAAGGTATAATCCCATTCCCAGGGGTGCACCATCCTCTGTATATCCCTGAGGCCTAGCTCTGCAGTAAGGTCCACCAGAACTTGTGAAGCTGGCGACCCAGGTCCCACCAGGGCCTTACATCTGCTCAAAAGGTCATCCATTGTGACATTGGTATCACCCTGCAGGATTATGGGGCCTTTATGGTGCATTGAAAGTTGCTGAGCCTACATTGCAAACAAGGCTGCATTAGTTACATAGGTCCATACGTGTTGCAAAGAGTGACCTCTTGGTTATCCAAGATGCCCTGCACTATGATGTACAGTATCTTCCCCCTGGATCACTGATAGTCATGGCTGACTTTAAAGCAATATTTTTATGAATAAGGATGGCTACTCCTCTGCTTCTTGAATTAAAAACACTACTGAACACATGGGAGACCTACCCCATTTTAAGCTTACTTGTTTCCAGCTGTGTGAGATGTGTCTCCTGCAGAAAGGCAAACCCAGCTCTTTCCCTGAGAAGATGATATAACATTTTCCATCATTTGATGGGGGAGTTTACATCCTTTAAATTCCAGAAAACCCACTTTACAGGGCCGGTAGCCATCAAGTTGTATTCAAGAACCAGGGGGTTCACATCTGAGAATCTGATAACTTGCCATACTGTACTGTATGTACACCAGGGGAAGCTGAGCCTCTGTCTTTGGGATCCAGTGTGGCAAGATGTAGAGAAGGGAGATCTGACCGGCCCTCTACCCCACTCCCAACATCCACAGGACTGCCCCAATAAAACATTAAGAGTCCAGTGACCTAATATGTGTCCAGAAGTGTTCAAATAACATCATCGACAATAATGAGTAAAACAGTGCAAAACCAAAACAAAGATAATTTTGGGTAAAGAGCAAATAAACAGTGAGACTCATATCTCCCACATGGAATGCAACAATTTTTCTGGGAAAGAGACAGCTTAGCCTGAGCAGGGTAGAGGCCTCCGAATCGGCCACTTTTGCCTCCCAATGCATCCACCCAAATGGTAAGATGTCCTGCATAATAAAACTGTGCCTGTGTTACCCAACAAGGTGGAATTTGTAGAAGTGCATATTAACATGAGTGGGGAGACGTGTATACCCCAGCTTCTGGTTGTTGATGGAAGGTTTATTCACAGATAAGATTTGAGAGGTCCCTCCAGGCCAGTTCTCAGCCATCACCTACCCCCGGCAGGTGAGAAAGGAGGTGAGAAGTCAGAGGCAGTGCTGGGTCCATAGTTACACCCCTACGCTAGTGCTGAGAGTCCACTACAGCATATGGAGCAGAGCTGCAGGAGACCCTTCAGCTCTTACCTCTCTGTTGCTTCATGGGTGAGGCAATCAAAGTGAGGCCCCATTGCATCTAAGAGACCCTGAAATGTATTTGCAACTCTCTCTCTGCAGAGTAGGGGGGCTAACAGGCCATCTTGTCACCAATGTGATGCACCATAGGCAGGTGCACTAGATGTGCATGTTCATAGTGGCGTGATGCCTTATTGGGACAATCCCATCCAAAAAGAAAACCTGGGGAGAGGGTGGTCACAGATAAGGCTGCTGCACCACAGCTTGTGCAGTTGTACTGTGCCTCCTGGCTACTCAGTACTTCAGGCCCCATACATCATTGTGCTCAGCCATGGCGAAAGGCAAATCCATCCCCCCCCCCCAGGAAATTGAGCCAGTCCAGCAAGTAAGAAAAGCCTTGTTAGTGTTCCCTGCTGTGACCTATCATTCCAAGTCTGTGGGTCCTCCTCAGGTAGTCACTAATTACAGCACCAAGGCTTCAGGTCAGCCTGTTGGGAGACATCATGTGTATCCGGGTCCAGCGCTACCTTTCTGGGGGGGGATCTCTGATACATACTCTGACTGGCCTTATGTGCAGTGCTAATTTGGGGAGAAACCCTGTCTGAATTCATCATGAGGAGGAGGGGAGAGGTGGAGGGATCACCAAGCTGTGGTTAAGAAGCTGACAAAAGTGCCTGCTTTCACAGCCATGCAAGAAGAATGGCAGCAATCACACAGTTGTGAAGGTCACCCTCCTCATATGTCCAGCTGTCCCTGCTCTGTGGAGTCAGCCACCCCATAGTGATCTCTGGCAGGGAAGAGTCATAAACTGTACACTATTAGTAACATTTATTCAATTAAAAGAAAAAACTAAACTGTACACTAATCGTGCCATAACAGAGGAGCAAGCCCATCAGGTAGTGGCATTTTCTAAATGGTAAATGAAACCCAACATTAAAGCGTTATCCAGACAGCCTAACATAGGTCCCGCCTGTGCATCTCCCCTTCCCATGCAAAAGATCCCTCTGCCATTGGCTGTATAATTCTTTAGAAATCCTAGTTATGAGTAAGCTTTGGTGAGGAAGTCAGAGGCATGGGGGTAATAGGGGATACTTGAGAAGATACACAGGCCTGGAAATGGACAGCCTAGCCAACAGGATTGAGAGGGAGGAGATCAAAGAACCAAACATTTACTATACCTTCAGTCCAAAAAGAAAATGTTCTGTGTCTGTAGATTGACTAGTTCTTCTGCAGACAGGCTATGTGAACATTGTCCAGATAACTTCCCTATAACAAAATTATAACAGTTGCGAGTCTACTTGGCAATCAAGTTCCATAATATAGCCTTAACAGATCAGCCTGCTCATGTCCTGTCCACAGCCCACTAGGGCCCAGTGTCACCACTGACTGCCACCACTAACTGTATCTGCCCCACAGCTCTGCCTGCCCACAATGTTCCATCACTATTCTATTGTGTATGTTGGTTCTCCATCGTAGCCTTGACCAGAGACTTTGGCATTAGTGTCTATGCAGAAGATATTGTCTGTTTGCCTGCCCTTTTGGGTGCAGGTTCTCCCTGTGAAGTCCATGCTCATAGCCGAGCGTCTGGAGTCTCTGCTCTGGTTCTGGTGTCCTGGGGTGCCTGCCTGTGCTTTGAGCCTCTGTCTGTCTCTCTCTCTCTGTGATTTGTCCACTTAGCCTTAGTTATTTGCCAGTTCATGCCTTCGGATGCCAGACTTATAGTGCTGCCTGGTGGAATATGATGTTCCAAGTCAGTCTGTGACAGCTACCCTTCAGCTGTTGGCCTCTCAATGCTGCTTAATGTGTTGGGGAGAGAGTGCCCAGTCAGTTCTTAGAGATATAATGACAGGCTTCCTCCAGTGTAAGACAGGTATGGGGAACCCCATTCCTGGTTATACTCAGTTTGGCAGGGTATTGCAACTAGTATGGTATGTCCTGCACCTAAATTACTTTTTCAACTGTAGTGTAGTCTTTCTCGTGCTGTGCCAGTTCAGTGGAATAGTCAGTGAAGATGGGAATTCTCTGGTCCTGCAACATCAGTGGTCCTCTCTGTCTAGCTAGGGCAAGGATCCACTCAATGTCTGGAAACCTCAGGAATTTAGCCCAGATGTGTCTCAGTTTTTATCCTGGCTTGGGGACAGGTCCTATTGTTCTGTGTGCTGGCTCAATTTCTAAAGAAGTCTTCCAGGTATGCTGCAGTAGTTGGGTCAGCTCCCGCTAAAGAAATCCCACTGCAGCTCTATTCTCTACCCCCTCTGGGAAACCAATAAAATGAGAATTGCTGTGGCAGCTCCTGTTCTCAGCATCCTCTGCCCTGTCCCATAACAGTGCCGCTAGTCTTTCCAGCTCCTCTATGCATGCCTTGGAGGAGGGGATATCTTTATTGTGAATATAAGAGAAGTAAGTTTCCATGTTTCTGGACTTTTGTTATAATTCTTGCACTTTTTCTTCTAGGAAGGTTATGAATGACTTGAATCTTGTTATATTTTTGAGGACCTGCTGATACATCCCCTTGATCTCCTGGGTGTCTGTTGATGAAGCCAGAGCTGCCACACCTTCAGTAATTTCCCACCTGCTGAGCCAGCCACCAGCACAAACATCAGGCAATTTCTCCCTTCCTAAGTGAAATTTGTTCTGGGATTCAAGGATTTGTTAAATCAGATTTTTCCCCATCGAATGAGCCCATTATGGCCAGAATCACAGCAGTAAAACTGAATTTATGTACGGATATATTGCTGGGTGTCATACAGCTGTGAGTTTAAGCTGACATCCTGTTCCACAGCTGATGCATACCTAGGTTTTCCACTTTTATTATCATAGAATCATAGAAGCTTGATGGCAGAAAACGACCCTTCCGGTTCATCTAGTTTGCCCATCCTTCCCCTTTCACAAACCCCTCTTCCGACCTGCCCCTGCACTCATATGCCTGTCTCATGCCCTCTTAAATTCCTCCACTGTTCCAGCCCCCACCACTCCATCTGACAGTCTGTTCCAGGTCTCCACCACCCTCTCTGTGAAGAAGCAACCCCTCACATTACCCATGTATTTATTTCCTTGCAATCTGAGGGTGTGCCCTCTAGTTCTGGCTCCCTCCTTCCTCTTTAGCAGACCCCCTTCTCCTTCTTTATTTAGTCTCTTTACATATTTAAAGGTTTCAGTCATGTCCTTCCTTTCCCTCCTTGTTTCCAGCATGTGCAGATTCAACTCCTTACACCTTTGCTCATATGTCTTCCCCTGCATACCCTACACCATCTTTGTTGCCCTTCTCTGAACCCTCTCCAATGCATCTATATCCTTGCTGAGGTGTGGTCTCCAGAACTGAACCCCCAACACTAGCTGCAGCCTCACCATAGCTTTGTAGAGGGGCATTATTACCTCCCTCCTTCTGCAAGTAATGCTCCTGCCTCTGCATGCCAACATTCTATTTGCTCTTCCTGCTGCCCTGCTACATTGAAATTAATGCCTCCATTACCTTCCCCACCACAGATGTGAGGCTGACTGGGTGGCAGTTCACCTTCAGCTCCCTGCTACCTTATAGAAACATAGACTTTGATGGCAGATAAAGACCGCTAGGCCCATCTAGTCTGCCCATTTCCCTACCTACAGGTTAGGCCGCAGATCCTAGTTAACCAACAGCCTATTTCTTCCTACCACCCACAAGAATTGCCTTATGTCTGTCCCATGCATTCTTGAATTCTCCCACAGTTTTAGACCCCACAACCTCCTCAGGAAGGCTGTTCCATGCATCCACTACCCTCTCTGTGAAATAATACTTCCTCACATTGCCCTGAACCGCCCCCCTTCTATCTTTAAATTGTGTCCCCTTGTTCTTGCACGTCTCTTTTTCTGAAAGATGCTACCCTCTTGGACTTTGTTGATTCCACTGAGGTACTTAAAAGTTTCTATCATGTCCCCTCTCCCTTCTTTCCTCAAGGGTATACATATTAAGCTCCTTTAGTCTCTCCTCATACGGCTTCTTTTGCAGACCCTGCACCATTTTAGTAGCCCTCCTCTGGACTGCCTTTATCCTGTCTATGTCCTTGCGGAGATGGGGTCTCCAGAACTGGACACAGTACTCAGATGGGGTCTCACCAACTGTCTGTACAGAGGATAACAACTTCCTGTTTCTGCTGCTGATGCCTCTCCTATACATCCCAGTATACCCCAGCCTCCCTACTGCCTTCTCACATTGCTTGCTAACCTTAAGGTCATCTGATATGATTACCCCCATGTCCCTTTCCTTTTTGTTGTTGTTACTACCTCCCCACCATTGTGTATTCTTCCCCTGGGTTCTTGTTTCCCAGGTGCATTATTTTGCACTTCTTTGCATTGAATCCTAGCTGCCATTCTGACCATTCCTCCAACCTTGCCAAGTCCTTTTCATCCTTTCCACGCCTCCTTGTGTATCAACCCTGTTGCAGATTTTTGTGTCATCTGCAAAAGGCATACTTTTCCTTCCAGTCCCTCTGCAATGTCACTGATGAAGACATTAAAAAGGACTGGACCCAATACTGAACCCTGTGGTACCCCACTAGTAACTCCCCTTTCTTCAGAATGGACTCCATTTACAATTACCTTCTGTGTCCTGTTGTCCAGCCAATGTTTTTCCCAGGCTACCACCCAGGGTCCCACTCCCAGGCTGGTTAATTTGACTAATAATCTTTTGTGTGGGACTGTGTCAAATGCCTTGCTAAAGTCTAGGTAGGCCATGTCCACAGCCCCTCCCTGGTCTACTACTTTGGTCACCCAGTCAAAGAAATCTATTAGATTCGTCTGACATGACCTTCCCACTGTGAACCCATGCTGCCTTGGGTCCTGTGCTCCACTGGCCTCTAGGTACTCGACTATTCTTTCCTTCAGAAGTGACTCCATCACTTTCCCTACCACAGAGGTCAGACTGACAGGTCTGTAGTGTCCTGCCTCTGTCTTGGACCCACTTTTGTGAAGGGGAATCACATCCGACTTCCTCCAGTCCTCGGGTACCACACCATCCTCCCATGATTTATTAAAAAGAGTAGCCAGTGGTTTCACTAGTGCCTCCATTAATTCTTTTAGAATTCTGGGGTGAATTCCATCAGGACCCATTGCTTTGTCCACCTTCAGTTTTAGGAGTTCTTGCAGAACCCTTTCTTCTGTGAAAGGACTGGGATCGACCCCCCCTATCAAGAGTGCTTCTGTTAATTGGATTAGGCACTTCCCCCTCCTCTTTTGTGAATACTAAGCAGAAATATTAGTTCAGTATTCCTGCTTTTTCACTGTCCCCCTCTGCCCACCCACTGTTCATTCTATTCAGCCTCACTATCCCTCCCTTTGTCTTTCTACGCTCGCTGATATACCTATAAAAGGTTTTATCCCCCTTCTTAACTGAGTTGGCTATCTTTTCCTCAGTTTGGGCCTTTGCTATTCTGACTTCCCTCCCTGCTTCCTTCTGCCTTAACTGGTACAGCTCTCTGTCCTGCTCCTTCTGTGTTTCCTTATACTTCCGGAATGCCATCTTTTTCTTCCTGACTTTCACAGCTACCTCTTTTGAGAACCATAGTGGCTTTTTCTTTCATTTTGATTTGTTCATTTGCTTCACACAAAGGCTTGTTGCCTCTGTGATGGCAGTTTTGATAATTCCCCATTGTTGCTCCACAGCTCCTTCTAGCCTGTTTGCTAGTGCTTTTCTGAGGCACTCTCCCATCTTGCCAAAGTCAGCCCTCCTAAAGTCCAGTACCCTCACTTTTGTATGGCTTGACTCTGTAGCTGAGTTTAACGTGAACCACACTGTTTGATGGTCACTTGTCCCCAGATGGCAACCCACTTCTAGATATGAGATCCTCTCACTGCCCCGTTTGAGAGTCAGAGGTCTAAGATTGCTCCCTCATGAGTGGGTTCCGACACTAGCTGTCTAATGCCTGCCACCTGTAGGGCATCAAGAATGGCCCTGCTCTTGGATGTGGCTGCAGCAAATGTGCTCAGTTAACATCTGGCATATTCAGGTCTCCCATCAACAGTATGTCCCTTTCTCTGCCATTCTAAGAATGCCTTCTATCATATCCTTGTCCATTCCTTCCCCTGACATGGGGTCTGTACACAACCCTCTGGATTGGTGCCCTTTCCAGTCTCAAGGTGACCCACAGTGCCTCCTCTCCTCCCTGTTTACTCTTTTGTTCAGTTGCTTTTATCCCTTCCTTTATATAGAGAGCTACTCCTCCCCTCTTCTCCTGCCTATCTCTCCTGTAGGTTATGTGCCCTGGTATGTTAACATCCCAGTCATGGTTCTCTGTGTACCATGTTTCTGTGACTGCTATGATATCCAGGCATCCCTCTTCCATTAAGGCCATCAGCTCAGGAGCTTGTTGCCCAGACTACGGCATTGGTACTCATTACCCTCCATTTCCTGATGGCCTTACTCCCTTTGCCCCATCCCTGTCCTTCTTGCCTTTGTCACTTTCTTCATTTACCCGGCCCTTCTCCTATTGACACCTCTATGTTGGTGTTTGCAGCTTACTACTGTGATTATTTGGGGGCTGAGTTTTCCTGCTCCTTTCCAGTGCCTCCCCTTGGCTAGTTTAAAAGCTTGCCAATGAAGCATTTAAACCTATCACCTAGGATCCTGGTTCCCCTCCCGGACAGATGCAGCCCATCATGCCAGTATAGGCTTGCATCACTCCAGGTGGACCCCCAGTCCCCAATGAAGCCAAATCCCTGAGCTCCACACCAGTTTTTCAACCACTGATTGAATCCCATGGTGTGGAACACCCTAGTCTCTCCAATGCCATAGATGGGTAGCACCTCCGAGAAGGTTACCATGCATGCTACTTGACTAAGGCCCCTCCCCAATTCCACAAACTCTTCCTGCACTTCTCTAATCCCTTTCTTAGCCAGGTCATTTGTCCCTAGGTGGACAATGACATCCAGCTCCCTCCCCTGTGCAGCTGCTCCGGCAATCCTGAGGATTCGCTTCCTGTCCCTGCAAGCCATGGCGCCAGGCAGGCACCTTACCTCCCTCTATCCTTCCTCCCCCAGCTCTACCTTTTCTAACAATGAGTCCCCACCAGGAGTTGTTTCCTTCCCTGCAGGGTCCCTGCCACCCTCCTGTGGGTCTCCTTTGTGGAGGTTCCCAGCATCTCCTTGTGTCTCCACTGTGGGTGCCTCCATAGAGGAACCACACTTTGCCAGAATGGCATAGGATGTGGAGAGGTACAATGGGAGGATGCGCCTCTGTTCCACCACCTCACCCTCCCTGAGCCCACTGTGGTCCAACCGCTCCTCTTTCTTGGCAACCTCTGAGGCAGCGGCAGTGGCACTGGTGGTCCCTGGATGGAAGGGAGGTCCACAAATCCTGGCCAACTCAGCCTGGAGATTAGCAACCTCCTCCCTCAGCCCAGAGAGGTGCCTGCAGATGGGACAACACCGCATCCTCCAGAACATCTCCTGGAAGACTGCTGCTCCACAGCCACTGCACTGCACCACTCCAATCATGTCTCCCTTTTGCAAGGGCACCATGTCTGCCCTCCTCCAGTCCTCCAGCACCCTTTCCTGTATCCAGGGCCAGGTTGAAGAGCCTTGCCAAGGGTGCAGCCAGGTCCTACCTTAATTCCCTGATCACTCTGCGGTGTAAACCATCAGGCCCCATTGTCTTGTCCACCCTTAGTCTATCTAGCTTTGCCCTGACCCTACCCACAGTGAATGGGCTCTGATCCACCCATTTTCCCTCCCCTTAGACTTTAGCACCAGACCCCTGCCTTCCTCCTCCTCCTCCGTGAATACTGAGCTAAAGTACTTATTTAATGCCTCTGCCTTTATATAGTCCTGTTCCAAGCTTATCCCGCCTTCCCCCATCAGTCTAGCAATCCCCTGCCCTGCCCTTCTCCTCTCCCTCACATATCTGAACAGTATGTTATCCCTCCTCTTGGCCTTTTTGGCTATTTTCTCCTCAGTGGCTGCTTTTGCTCTTCTAATCTCCCTCCCTGCCAAACTCATCTGATCACTGTACTGCTCTCTATCTTCCACTCTGAGAGTCCTCTTAAATTTTCTGAAAGCTCTTCTCCTTTCCCTGACTGCCCTCACCACCTACCTAGTGAATCAGAGTGGTCTCCTGCCCCTCTTGCTCTTCTGGACCTTTTTTATGTACATTTCTGCTGCTTCCTTAACCCCATCCCGGACAGCTTCCCATAACTCATCCACTGTCCCTATATTCACTGTACCTTCCATTTTTTTCCCAACTGTCTTTCTCATCTTATCAAAGTCCATGTGTCTGAAGTCCATGACTGTCATACTGGTTTTATTTGTCTTCTGCCCTGCCCTGACCCTGAACTGTACCTTGCTGTGGTCACTGGTGCCCAAGGCTTCTCCTACCCTCACCTCCTCCACACTCTCCCCATTACTCAAGACTACGTCTAACAAGTTACTTCTCCTCATTGGCTCCCTGACCAGCTGTTGAAGGAATACCCCTTGCAGCTCATCTAATACCTCTCTGCTACTTGCCGACACTGCATCTGGGATTTCCCAGTTAACATCTGGGAGGTTCAGTTCACCCACCAGTAGCAGTTTTCCTTTCTGGGTCATCCTCATGATTGCCTGAGTTAACCATCTATCATCTTCCTCCTCTTGCACATCTGGCCTGTATACCACCCCCAGCCACAGGGATTCATCCGTCTTCCTACCTAGTGTTACCCAGAGCAGCTCAGTCTCCACTTCCTCCTCCTGCCCGTCAGTTACACTAATGCCTTCCCTGATGTATAAGGCAACCCCTCCCCCCTTCTTGCCCTCCATGTCCCTTCTGAGCAGTCTATAACCTGGAATGGTTATTTCCCAGGTGTGATGCTCTGCCCACAAGGTCTGACTTATTGCAACTATATCTAGTCCCTCATCCCTTATGATGGCCTCCAGATCTACCATCTTATTTCCCAAACTCTTGGTGTTTGCTGTTAATCCTTTCTACCAGCCTCCTCCTTTGTTCTCCCTTCACCCGTCTCTCTCTCTCTCTCTTGCCTAACAATGTAGTGTCTTGTCTTATACCCTTTGTGGGAGACTACCTTATGGAAAAACTACACCCTTATTTAAACATGAGCCCCCTCCCTGCAACCCTCTGCAACAAAGTAGTGGATAATGCTCTTTTTTTTACTGAAGTAAAATACTTAGTACATTGTTATTTGCGTCTTCATAATTGCTTTAAGCACAGAGAACGGTTTCCGAAATCTGATAGTCAAAATACAGTCCCATAACTTCTGCCAAAAGTAAGGGCAAGTAGCTTGAGGGCTCTCTTGCTTTGGAAAATGCCCCCTGTCACAGCAGTGAACCCTCTATTGCTATGTTGTTGTCTAGTTGCCAGGCAGGGGACAGGTTGTGCTTTGGGGTGGACATGGATGCGATGACATTATGATGTGGCATGCACACATCACATAACTTGTCCAGACCCAAAACTGACAGTACAAAAATAGGCCAGGCCAAGTGCCCAGAGTGCTACTGAGCACTGGAGTAATCACAGTGTAGCAGGAAGCTCTACACAGAAGCTGCTAAGAAAGCTGACCAACAGTGCCATTCCACACTAAAAATGTTCTGTATAATGAATTCAGTGTTTGCAGACCTGTAAAACTTAATAAATAAAGCTACTGATCTTCCAGAGTGAAGAAATTGTTCATTTAGAAAAAGACAGAATGCTTGGGTAAGAACAGGATTTTATGCAGCCCACTACATAGCTATACCAGCATTAATAGGGGCGGTACGATTAGGGGGAAAGGAGGAGGATGTACTTCACAGAGAAAGCTGTGGAATGGTGGAATGCACTGCCCTGGTACAGGCAGCTATGGTGGAGGGATTCAAGAGAGTGTGGACAGGTATAGGCAAGGGGTGAAGCAGAGGCAGGTTTGCCCAGGGGGGGGCAGGTCTGGGGGATGGAGTAACAGTGGAAGGAGACAGATAGAGGGCTACGGTACTCAATCAGGGTGCTGAAGCTCGAGCAGACTTGATAGACCAATAGGCCTACTCTGCTGGCATCTAGTATGTTAGTATGTTAATGGGCTGGCAGTATAGCCTAGAGGTTAGAGGAACGAGATATGAATGAGCTTGGTACATCCAGCAGACCAGACCTGAGTTTGATTCTCACAACCTCCACTTGCTTACTGTGTGACTCTGAGCAAGTCACTTAACCGCTCAGTGCTCCCAGGTCACCCCTGAAAACAGGCACTTGTGTCTAGTGGGCCTTACCTGGTTACCAAAAATAAATAAATTATGTTTTGCATAAAGAAACCAAATTGGTTGGCAAAATCAGTAAATTGCTTAGTGCCACAAGGGACTGGGTAACCCATTTTTAATCCATATTTAACATGATATTACAACTTACTTAATCACTTTTTATTAGTTTGAAACTATACAGTACAGGTTAGTGGGCTACATATGACACACAAAATTTCTGAAAAATGTGTATGCTAATGCAGTCACTGGTTGCTTAAATCAATGCATTTGGGAAGGAAGAGTCTGTACCTGTAAATAGACTCTGTGGTGACAGGATTGAGAATACTGTTTAGTAGGATACAGGGACACTTGCAATTTGACTTTGGGAATTTTGCACCTCTTTCTAATAGAACAGATGGACAGAGGGAGTCGGAGGGGCGGAGCACCAAGATGGCCATGCTGCTACACTGTTCTACAAACCTGCTTTGTTTTATCTTTATATTTAGTGTTACACAGCTTCTAAAGTTTTTTTTTGGTACACCTTTATTTAGCCTCTGAAATGTGATATTGGCGATTATGAATGGCAGGTGGAGTTTGAGCGTATGTTTTAAGAGAATAATTGAAATGTGTGGAGCATCTGTATGCTGAAAACCCTCATGGAACATTACTGCAGTGTTTTCTTGTGCAGCTTACTGTATTTGGCTCCTGGAATTGACTTTGGGCAGCCTTCAAGATTTCACCCTCACCATTGACGCTGAAGTTGAATGCAAGATTAAACTGGATATAATCATTCTAAAGGAATTTGTTTTACATTCAGTGATAGCAGAACACCAGAATGAGAATAAAAAAGAGAATAATGGATAGATCACTGGACATTACTGGTGAGTAATACCATCGAGAGGTTCTGGACACACAGAAACCTCGAGAGTAAATTTCAAGAGGTTCCTGTGTGTCCAGAACCTCAAGATGGTATGTCACTGGTAATGCCCAGTGACCTATCCATTGTTTTTTTGATATATGGATCCATTTTTTTATTTTTTTTTGCATTAATTTTGTGGGCAGTCAGCCGCTGCAGTGAAGGAGTCTCTGCATGCTGGCTGGCTGCCACAGAGTCTCGGTGCCCTGGCGCTCCCACTCCCTGGTCTGCTCCATCAGCCGTCACCCTTACACGCCTTTTATTTCAAAACTGTATTTTGTTTGTTGGTCAGATCCTACCTTTTCTGTGTTCTTGGAATGTAGGATCAACCAGATATTTTCATTTTTCAAGTTACTGTAAGTGCTCCGCACGACAAACTCTCTCACTTAGTGAGAGACTGGCTGCCATGGTTTTAAAACTGTTCTGCCCGCCCACACAGGGAAAGCAGCCAACCAGAAGGCATGCATCGAAAGAGGTGGGGGAGACAGACTAGTGAATGCGCTGTTGACATTTGGTGATAATACTATCGTTCAGATCCCAAACGATAGTATTACGGGACCTGAATGATAGTATTATCACTCTTGAAGTATAGTATTATCAGTTCGGGAGTGATAATATTGCTGATAATTTTTTGTATATTTTTGTGCCCTAATAAAATTGAAATCCATATATTAAATACCAGTAAAATAACAGGAGTAGAGGTAACTCTGTAACAAAATGATGTAGTTCACTCAATCTTTATACTATTAAATTTATTGGTGAACAGACTGCAAAGGCCACCGTTAAATAGCTTAATTCTTGACTCAGCAGTTCCTGATCTCTAAAATATTAAAACTTAAAATATTCTAAGCAATGGGGAACCTGGCATTTATACTACAGACCCTGGACTTATATTGTTTGAGGAGAGGTCCATAATAGCCATTTCTTGGCTTTGGCCATCTATCAGGCTGCATTTAAATGAGTAACGTGGAGCTTGCTTTAGCCTTAGAGATTTAAATGGAGTGGGAAAGATCACTTTTGGCTCAAGGAGATACTCAGCTGAGCAAGGAAGGAGAAGGAAAAAGCTCCAGGCAATTATCAAAATCTGCACTATAAATGCTGTTATGTGTTTTTTAACCCTAAAACAGGTATGCCAGCTATTCCTTTGGGCTGGGGGTCTCTAGCTGCTGATAATAGATTAGATAGCAGAGTGATTCTTTTTTTGTCTTTTATGTCAATGCAAAGAAAATGGAGTCTTGATGGAGGTGAAACCTAGCCATGGAGGCACACCTACAAACTGGGCTAACAAACTGGCACTAAGTTGCTGGAGCCTGTCCTTGAGGAGCTTATTTTCCCTCTGAGCCCCTTATGTCAGACAAGATGTGAGAGATGATCAAAGAGTGGGAGTAGACGTTTTCAACATGAAGTCATTTGGACTTTGCGTCCTTTTCCTTTTATTCCAGGTGTGCCTAAAGGTTGGTGAACAACAAATGCCTAGCCATGGAGGTAGCATTTTTTCTGTGTTAAGCAAGGGCCTGAAGTGCTAGATCCTTGAATGGGCCTATAGAACCCTGGACTATCTCTGTTCCAATGAACTGAAACAGAACAGTGAAGTTACTTGTGGCACCAATACTCATAGAGCTTATACTCCGAACATAGAATTTTAATTAAGTGGAGCTCCATAACTTTGAGGACTTCAGAATATAAAGGGAGCTTAATGGCTTATGACTGGTGAAACATCATGTTTTACTCTGTGTCAAACCAATCAATCAGTCAATCAATCAATTTTTATTAAACCAGGTGCATCACTGTTGAGAAGATTAATTTACAAGATGGGGCCTGGGCAGGTTCACAAAGAAAATACAGTTATGTAACAGGTAGAGTCTGAGAAAAAGACAGGGGAAATGTACAAGGATACACAGTTGCATAAAAGTACAATAGAGACAATTTGTTTGATAGCATAAAACAATAATGTGCACAATATAATACTGAGAATATATGTTGTACACTAACCCAGGGTTGATCAGAGCTTACAGTATGTACATGCTGGGTACTAACCCAGAAAATAGTGGATTTATGCTGGGTATTAACCCAGAGTAGGACAGATCTTAGTACACATGTAAACAGTATGATGACTAGGCAAAAGCCAAATTACAGACAGAGTACTGTGCACCAGTAAAACGGGTAGCCTGAAGCAGTAGGATAGAAAGGATAGACCATGAGTAAGAGTGAATAGGAAGAGGAGATGATCAGTAGGACGAAGAGCAGCAGAGGCTGGGAGAAACAGAGATGACAGAACGGGCTGCAAGGAGTATAGAAAAAGTGTGAGCTATATCAGAACAGATTAAAAGGAAGGTAGGAAGGGAGGATAATCAGGAGGATGTTGAGAGTAGGGGAAGGGGAAGGTAGAAGTAACAAAATGGGCTGCAAAAGTAATGAGATGAGTGAGTTGTTGCTGAACAGATTTGGAGGAAGGAATTTAGTATAGCAGAGGCTAAGAGAGGATTGTGGTAATGGTAGATGCCTAGGAGCGAGGAGAGCAAGACTTAATCATAACAGCTACAGGGTTTCTGAAGGACCTGTCTGAGGAGGGTTTGGAAATTTGCTACACTGACAAGGTTTGAAAGTTTAAGGAATTTTTGTAGATTATTCCATAAGGTAGGAAGAGCATGACTTATTGAGTATGATCCATAATGTGTTCTAACTCTGGGAATCTCTAGCAAGATATAGGAATACCTCCTAAGTGAGTAGGTCCCATAAGCAATGATCAGGAGATTGCTGATGTATTCAGGGAGTTTATTGGTCAGGGCTCTATAGGCCCAGATGGCTGCATTTTTAATCTTCTTGTTTTTAGAGAATGCCAGCCCATCAGAGAATATAGAGGGAGCAACAGTTTATGTAACTGTGAGCGCCTGTTATGAACCTTATGGCCCTGTGGTACAGGGTGTCCAACTTGGCCAAAGCAGTGCTGGGGTCATGACTATAAATAAGGTCTGCATAGTCCAGAAGTGGGAGAAAGGTTGATTGTACCAACCTGACTTTGACATCATAAGTAAGGAAGTGTCTAATTCGAAAAAAGGGACCCAGTCTCTGTTTTAGTTTTTTCACTAACTCCTCAGTATGCACAGAGAAGGTAAGTCTGCAATCTAACCAGAAACCCAGCTATTTAAATTTGTCCATCAGTTTCAGGGTTTCTGCTAGTAGTGTGGCTATCTGCGGTTTGGTTGCTGTGGGTGGAGGAGTGGTGGGGTGCACTTGTGGGGATAGGAACATTGACTTTTTCTTTGCGTTAAGCATCAATTTCAGTTTCAATAGGTTATATGCACTATGTTGAATTCTTGTTGCAGAGCAGTACTGGTTTGTTGAAGGGAGGGCTTGGCGACATAAATCACTGTATCATCTGAAAAGTGATGAACACTTGCAGTCTTTATACCGGCCTTGAGGTTGTTGATGTAAATTGCTAAGAATATTTTTAGAGAAAGTTCGTAAAGGGTAGAAAGTGGCTAAAGGCCAGCATCTGAGGAACTTTTTATTTCCATTCATTTTCTTTTTTCTTGTTTGCTTTTTAATAACCTCTTAATAATTTGTTCAATGTGTGAAAATTTGTGAGAATGTGGCCAATGCATTACTGTGTTTTGATATATGCATAAGTTAAGAGGGTATGGAGTACTTAAAATTTTAAGCAGGGATGTCAAAAAGAACTATTATAGTTCAAACAACATAATATTATTATTATGGAAATTGAAACTCTTTATTTGAATGGTTAGCCATCTGTGCTATTATAATGGATTTATTTAAATTCAATCGTGGCAACCTGGTAGCAGGCTTGTTTGAGCCCTGATTTATTTTTTGCTTCATCTCTGAGGTGTAGTTCAGAGCCTGAATTCACAAAGATCTCTCACATTTTGGACAGGAGTTCCTTCAGACCATGTTAGCTGGCAAAAGCAGCTACTGTTGGAACTCACCAGTACAGGCACACATTGGACATGGTGTTCCACACAGGGCTTGAGGTGGAGAACCTCAGAATTGCTCCAATCAGTCAGTCGGATCATTGCACCATTAGTGTCAATTTCAGTGCACCCCTCTGTATCCCACCCCCTGTGGAAGTAGTTACGTACCGCCCTTTGTGAAGGTTGAACACTGATTGACTTCTGGTGGTACCTGACACCTCTGGTATGTGGATAGCCTGTGCTGAAGGTATGGAGGAAGTAGTGGCAGTCTACAATAGGGCTGTCATGGCAGCCTTCAACCTGATACCTCCAGTCTGTGTTCATCCTTTGCTTTTACATCTTGGCTCACTGTGGTTTAATGGTGAGCTAAGGGCAATGAAGGCTATGAAACAGAGGGTAGAAAGGCATTGGAAGAGGTTCAGGGCTCAGGAGGACAAACTGGCTTTGAGTACTCAGTATGGTGAGTACCAAAGGGCAATCTCTCATAAGAAGGCAGAATTCCTGTCCAGAGAAATTGTGACTGGGAATAACCAACCAGCTCAGCTTTTTCAGGCTGTAGACAGGCTTCTACACCTGGCATGTCTGCAGCTTGGGAAAGTTGCATAATCTGCAAAATGTGAGGAGTCTGCTTGGTTTTTCTTGGACAAGGTATCCTCTATCAGGGCCAGGATCTCCTCTTCTAGACAGTTATCATCCAACAGCCTCCTCATCAAAAAAGCCTGTCTTGGACTAACTCCTCCCCAGTAATACAAGATCTTCTTAAACAAGCCATCAACCCACATACAACCCAAAGTATATAAAGACAAGCACTTCTCATACCTTTCTGCTGCACTATGCAGCCACAATGCTCTTTTGCTTACTTGGCACCCTTCTGGTTAAATGAACTACCAACCGCTATCCTATCAGTACCCAAACTGGGCCCTTTCAAATATAAACTGTGCCTATGCCTTACTGCACTTAGCAGTTGAGATTGTCCAATCATGGGGAAATCTCACCTTTTCCTCTACAACCTATGGCCGCCCTCTATTTCTCTGTGGCCTCTACCCCTCCCTCTTTGCTACTGCAGCCCCACTGCCTAGAACATAGATCTGTATCCTGTCCACTATCCCACCCCCTTGTAAACATAGACCTGTATCCTGTCCACCATCCACATCCATCCCCCGCTCTCGTTTCTTCCCCTCCACTGCCCATGCCTCCCTAGACCAGTCCTCTCCCATGGCCCCCCTCCCACCTCCTGTCCTTTCTTCCTGATCCCCTGACATTCCTCTCCCCAGTTCCTTTTTCTCCCCCTCACTCTCATACTAACATACTAAAATGCCAGCAGAATAGGCCTAATGGTCTTTCGTGTCTGCTCGTTTGGTCAGCCCCCGCCCTGGATGCTGACCTTGCTGTCCCCCTCGCCTTCTCTGGCTTCTCCCTTCCCAGTTCTGGATATTCTTGCTGCATTGGATTTTGCTTCCAGAACCCTTCCCTGTACCTGTCCCACCCCTCTTGAACCCCTCCACTGTCTCTGCCTCCACCAGCCCCTAGGCAGTTCTCCATGGCTCCACCACCCTCTCTCAGTGAAGTAGCACCTCCTCCTTTCTCCCTGAATCTTCCCCTCCAGCTTCCACCCATGCCCTCTAGTGACCCCTTCCTCCTTCCTTTGAAGCACCCTGACTGTTCCTCCCCTATTTACCCTCTTCATGTACCTGAAGACCTCTATCATGTCCCCCCAGTCCCTTCTCTCTTCCAATGTGTACATATTTAGCTCTTCGAGCCTCTCCTCATAGGTCCTGTCCTCCAAGCCCCAAATCATTTTGGTTGCCCTCCTCTGGACCCTCTCCAGGAGGTTAATGTCCCTCTTAAGTGTGGCCTCCAAAACTGCACACAGTACTCAAGGTGTGGCCTCACCAAGCAGTTATACAGAGGGAGCATCACTTCCTCCTTCTGGAGGTGAGCCCCTAGTGATGCATTCCAGCATCCTGTTGGCCTTAGCTGCTGCCCTCCTACAAGTCTCAGAGTTGTTCATCTTGACATCCACCACCACCCCAGGTCCCTCTCAGCCATCGAGACTTGTAACATTTCCCCAGGGTGTACACTTGGCCTGGGTTTCTGGCCCCAGGTGGAGTACCTTGCATTTTCCTGCATTGAACCTCAGCTTCCACTTTCTAGACCATCTTTCCAGAGCCTCCAGGTCCCCTGTAGGGCCACCCTCCCCTCCTCCCCATCCACCACTGCCCCCAGTTTCGAGTCATCTGCAAAGAGACTCATCTCACTCCTGATTCCTGTCCTTATGTCAGATACGTAGGCGTTGAACAGAAGGGGCCCAAGGGCTGATCCCTGTGGGACCCCACTAATGACCCTCCTTGGGGATGAGACTATCCCACCAACTACGACCCTCTGAGTCCGGTCCTGGAGCCAATTGCCTAGCCATCTGATCATCTGGTTCCCCACCCCCATTTCTCCCAGCTTATCCAACAGGCCCACGTGAGGAACAGAGTCAAATGCCTTGCTGAAGTCTAGAAAGAGGACATCCACTGGTCTACCCAGGTCCAAGGCACTTGTCACCCAGTCATAGAACTCCACCAGGTTTGTCTGACACGATTTCCCTGGGATGAATCCATGCTGTCTATCGTCCAGGCACCCTGACTTATCCAGGTCCCCCTAGCCTCTCCTTGACAATGCCCTCCATCACCTTGCCCACCACTGATGTCAGGCTGACAGGCCTGTAGTTCCCTGCCACCTCCCTTGATCCCCCCTTGTGGATAGGCACTATATGCACCACCTTCCAGTCTTGGGGCACCCACCCTGTCCTCAGAGAGATGGTGAAAAGCTCTGCCAGGGGTTTTGCCAGGACATCTGCAAGTTCCTTCAGCAATCTGGGATGTAATTTATCCGGCCCCGGTGCTTTCTCCATCTTAAGGCAGCTGAGGGCTTCCCTCACTCTCTCTGCTGTGATTTCCACTTCCGGTACCTCTTCTCCCTGCTTAGCCCTCCCCCCACCTGCCAGTGCTGCCTCCCCTCTTCCCAGACCTGCCCGATCGGTAAGGGTCCCCCCCTCCTCAGTATCTCTGTCTCCTCCCATGTATGATGCAGCACCCCCATTTTCCCTGGTGAAAACTGAGGTGAAGTACTCATTTAGTACCTCAGCCTGCTCCCCCGGGTCTTGTGCCCATCTCTCCCCTGATTTAATCCTGCTAATCTGCCCCTTCACCCTTTGTTTTTCCCCAATGTATCTAAAGAACCCCTTGTTCCCTCTCCTAATTTCCCTGGCCAGGTTCTGCTCCTTCCTTGCCTTAGCCGTCCTCACCACTCTAGTGGCCCTTCTAGCCATCAGCTCATACTCCCCTTGATCCCGTTCACTCCTTGAGCACTTGAATTGCTTATAGGCTGCTTTCTTTCCCTGCACCACCTCCTGGACCTCCCTGGTCCACCAGCAGGGTTTTTGGGCCCTACCACATTTTAGTCTTACTCTTGCACAGGTGCTGGTAGCATCCTGCACCCCTATCCTGATGTTTTCCCACCTACTATCAGCGTCCATGTCTGACCCAATCCCATCCAAATGCTCCTTAAGGATCCTTCCCATTTCTTAAAATCCGCCCCACAGAGTAGTTACTTCCGTCTTTGTGCAGCCTTCTACCCTCCTAGGTCCAGGCAGAACCAGACCGTGGCATGGTCACTCCCCGCCAATGGGTCCCTTACCTCCAGGCCCCCAATCTGGTCACTGTCTGCCAGGACCACATCCAGTACCCTTGCCTCCCTGGTCAGTTCCCTCACCTGCTGAGTTAGGAACGCATCTTGAAAGACATCCAACAACCTCTGTTCCCTGGTCACAGAGGATGTCATAGTCTCTCAGTCTGTTCCTGGCATGTTTAAGTCCCCCAACACCACCGCTGTTCCTCTGCCCAGTCTGCAGTGTCTCCTAACATCTGCCACCAGACTGTCCTCCAGCTCCTCCGCCAGTGCAGGGGGTCTATACACTCTCAAACAACAAGGCCATTGCTGGCTGCTCTGTGTTCACCTATTTCATACTTAATTCTAAAATGTATTTTTATTGTTTACTCTTTTGTGCCTGTCGGAACATTGTACCCTTTTTATTGTAACAATCAGGTGCTAATTGTTGTATTATATTGTATAATGTTATACTTTATTGTATTTTTCTTTCTATGTGGAACGTCTGTAAAAGAGCCTCAGGCTCAAAGGTATTGTAATCTGAAAATAAATAAATAAAAATAAATAAATATAAACAGTGGGAGGACTGGATATTACAGTGGCTATCAGTAGTCATGGAGTGATTTTCAGCCAGTGACGATGGAGGAGGTTGTCAGGGTGACCTCAGGGCTGTGAACAACTTACTGTGAACTGGACCCAGGCCCAACATGGCTCTTAGTGGGCTGTGCAGAGCAGTTGGTCCCGTATTCACTGGGATTGTTCAGTGCTTTTTGTTGGAGGTGGTCTTCCCAGCCAAACTGAAAAGTGCACTGGTGAGGCCCTTTTTGAAAAAACAGACTTTGGATCTGGATGTGCTAGTGAATTATAAGCATGTCTCTAACCTGCCATTCCTAAGTAAAGTTATTGAGAAGATTGTTGTGTTGTATCTAGGGACTCACCTGGAGACCTTCAATATATATGAACCTCTCCAGTCAGGGTTTTGGTCAAGGTTCAGAACCGAGACTGCTCTGGTCAGGGTGCACAATGATCTGCTTATGGTGAGGGATGGAGGAGAGAGATAAAGTTCTCATTCTTCTAGATTTCTCCTCTGCATTTGACACCATTGATCATGGGTTGTTATTGGACCATCTCAGGGAATACATGGGACTCACTGGCACTGTTGTTAGCTGGTCTGAGTCCTTTTTTAGGGGCAGGTCTCAATGGGCTGTGATGGGGAATTTCTCATCATGTCCGAGGGCACCTTCACTGTGGAGTTACCCAGGGATCTCATTCTTTCACACATGTTGTTATCAGTGTACATGCTACCCCGGGCAAGATCATTAGGCAATGAAGAGTTGGGTTTCACTGTTATGCAGAAGACACTCAGCTGTATTTGTCCTTTGCACCCCAGGACCAGGGAGCAGTGGATGTGTTGAACAAATGTTTGGCTAAGATCCAGGGCTGGATGTCCTTGAGCTGGCTGAGACTCAACCCTGATAAGACTGAAGTATTGGTGCTTGAGCCGGGTGGAGGGGGGACTGGCATTGTCAGAGAGGATATCAAATCTTTGTCTTGGTACCGCTAGTGTCCAAAAAGTGAAGAATCTAGGCATCATTCTGGATGAAGGGCTGACATCTGAGGCTCAGGTGTCAGCAGTCATCTTAAATGGCTTCTACCATCTTAGAAATATTAGCCAGGAGTCATGTGATTCATCTGATGAGCTAAGTTGCCTCTACTACAGTTCCGCTACTCAGGGACTTAAAAGTGCTGTTTTTGGACAAAATAACCATGAATTTCTAGCCAAAACAACACTACTGGCAATATTAATCATCAGAGCACCCAAATATTGCAAAATGGTAGCAGAGCGGACCCTGGAATTCCAATATAGCCATGGATATGGAACCTGAGGCCCCTGAAACAGCCAGAGCTCCACCAGTCAAAAGGCATAAAATGGGATCCAACCTCGACTCACCGACAGAACAAGCTTTGGGTGAAATAACTATAGCTAGATTAGAATCCTTCTTTGCCGACATGGCCACAATCAAAATCTCAGTCTTGGCGATGGCCAGCGATCTCAAGGACATTAAACCCACTCTAGAAGCTCTCAGAATCAGGGTCAGGGATGCCGAGGCACACATCAGCTTGTTAGAAGATACCCAGCAGAGAGAAAGTGCCCAGATTAAAGAACTCCAAAAAATTGTAAAAAAACTAGAGGACAAAGCAGAAGAGCAGGAGGCTAGAAATAGAAGGAATAATCTGGTCTTGGTTGGAGTGCCTAAGAAGTCAGAAGGAAAGAACTTACCTGCCTTTGTAGAGAAACTACTCCAGGAAGTTGCAGGTCCACCTGAAACTGGCAGAGCTTACAATATAGAGAATGCCCATTGCTTATCCTGATTGAAACCACTGCCTTCCAGAAAACCCCAGACTATAATAATCCACTGCCTGAGCTTCAAAGAAAAGAAGCACATCCAGGCACAAATGCAAATCAAGGGAGAAATATACTGGCAGGGACACAGAATACACGTCTTCACAGATGTCACACCCAGTGTCCGAGACCAGCAACTTGAACACAAATCCATAAAAAGAACACTCCAAAAGGCAGGCATTAAATACTGAATGCTGTACCCAGCACGACTGATAGTACATACAACCCATGGTCAAAAGGAGTCTGATTCAGCAGCCGCTGCAAGACGAGATCTGCCCAAATACATCCCACATCTGAAGATAGATCCAGACTATGGCAAACAGCCCAGGAACAGCCCATCAGTTTGTCACCACAAATAACAAAGCCTAACTATAGAAGTAAGACCTGGGGGACTGGCCGCTTGACCAGCGGATAGAGAGATTTGCTTCTTGTAATCCCCAACAACCAATCTTAGGATGCTACACAGTGAACGGTGAATGGGGTCCTACCTGTCCGCCATCAGCGGATTTGTACCCCTCCTCCGCCATGACTTCACAAACCGTAGGAAAATGGACTGCACTACTACTGAGTGGGAGATGAAGATCCTGGATGTAAAAGATAACCCTTCTGCCTCACACACTAACATTGAGTGCACCCGGCGTCAGAATATGGACTTGTAAGAATACAATGCTTGTACACATTTTACAGTTCCAGGGTATAGGCTTGGTCAATTTCGAACTTGGGACAGTATGGCCGCCATGGTGATCTCCCCTTGCCATACCATACCATACCTTAGCCTTTCTTTTATGAGCCTTTGTCTGGCTTGTGGGTCCTTCCCACCGATGACCAACACTGATCTTACAGCACCCGGACGGAAGTCAACCCTCCTCCTTCTGAAACTACCCACCATCGGTGGCCTCGAAGCTGACCATTTCTCACCTCACAGCGTAGAAACACCCAAGGAACTCAGAGGCTCATCCAACCTTGCTCCATTCAACTTGGAAAAGCAATGAACCCACCCAATGGAACGAAACACCATCCCCAGTCCAAGAAACACCTCTGCCTCAAAGTGCAGCACAGCTGAACTGTGCAGAGAGCGTTTGACAAACTTCTGAATGCACATGCTCCCAACATACTGCCTTGTGAATCAATGCAAACTTACATGAGAGGCAATCTAACAGACTGAACTAAAAGACTTGGCACAGCGACTATTGCATATTTACAGATATAATGATAACAGGGGTGGGAGAGGGTGGGGGCACTGATACTGATTCAAACAGCAGTAGGGAGGTGTCAGGAACTGGGAAATGTTTGTAGCATCAGGACTTATGGAGTAATGGGGCAACAGCAAAAGCACTAATCTAGGCAACAAAGTTTTGTCCCGCTGATGGGTCTGGCAGCCTTGGGTGCTATCAGTTAGGCTGGGAGCCTATTAAACAATCAGCTTCCCTCCAGCCCCCGAACACCACTAGAAGAACAGCAGGACTGGAGGGGCAGGCTGGACACAGATGCATCGGGGCACGCTGTGGTCTGGAGGGGGGGAGTAGCTGGGGAAGGATTACTGATGGGGTGGTGGGAAGGGTCAAAGGGTCTGCTGATTAAATGGAAATACTGAAAGTCTGCCACACTCAACAATGAGGAAACAAATAGAGTGCTCTCTATAATCAGACTATAGCAGGGATGATTCCACAGGTAAAGTTGTGCATGCTATGTTACTTGAATGAATGTACTATGCTGAAACTCTAAACGTCCCCTCATCAGAAAAACACTCGGCAGCACTAGGGAAGAGGGATGGGGACACGCATTTCAAAATGGACAGGAATGTGGGGAGGGAGGGTTGGGGTAGACCACTGCTCCTTGCGACAACTGCTACGAGAGAGACTCTTGTGCAGCATATGATTAGGCATACATAGAAACATAGAAATGTAGAAGTTGACGGCAGATAAGGACCACAAGGCCCATCCAGTCTGCCCATTTCTTTTTCTACCTTATGAATGTGCCATCGGCCTTTCTTCTGTCAATGGCCTATCTATTCATACCCATCTGTATTGCTCCCTTATGCCTATCCCATGCCTGTTTGAAGTCCTGCACTGTTTTCATATCCACCACTTCCTGAGGTAGGCTGTTCCATGCATCCACCACCCTTTCTGTGAAAAAGAACTTCCTCACATTACCTCTTAATCGGCCTCCCTCTAATTTCATGCTGTGTCCTCTTGTTCTGCTATTTTTCTTATATTGAATCATGTTAAACTCTTTCACCTTGTTAATGCCCTTAAGGTGTTTGAATGTTTCAATCATATCACCGCTCTCTCTCTCCTTTGTTCTAGGGTATACATATTGAGCTCAGTTAATCTGTCCTCATATGTTTTCTGATGCAATCCCTGCACCATTTTGGTTGCCTTTCTCTGGACTGCCTCAATTTGGTTAATGTTCTTGTGAAGGTGTGGTCTCAGTACTGCACAGTACTCAGATGGGGCCTAATCAGTGTCTTGTAAAGAGGGATTATTACCTCACTCTTCCGACTTGTGATACCCCTACTAATACACCCCAACATCCCTCTAGCCTTACCTACTGCTTTAGTGGTCTGCTTGGATGATTTCAGGTCACCGGTGATGATGACGCCCAAGTCTCTTTCTTCCCTTGCGACTGCCAGCAACTCCCCTCCCAGTCTATAGGTGGCTTCAGGGTTTCTCTTCCCTATGTGCATGATATTGCACTTTTTTGCGTTAAACCCCAGTTGCCACTCTTCTGACCATTTTGCTAGTTTATACAGATCTCTTCTCATTCTGCCCACCCCATCTGGATCATCTACTTTGTTGCAGATCCTGGTGTCATCTGCACTAATCGGCCCGACACAAAGAGACCCACCACATGCACACCTGCTGCAATTTATAGCAACCCCTACGAGACAAGAACACAGGACCATAGACAGTGAGAACCAAAAGATTAATGATTAGTCTCCCACGGTCATGGGAGACCAGTTATAGGGCTAGACGGGACATCGGAGCCTACATAACCCCACCAACTCCCAACTCAGCTGGCCCAAAGCAGAGAAGCGCACAACACACATGTATTAAGCAGAAGCAGAGGAAAAAGACCTAGTGTATACCACAAATCGTTACCACCACTGCTGATGCCAACCCCCAAGGACCCTCAAAACACATCTGGGGTCTGACACATCAAAAGCACCCCTTCCCCATCCACCCCACGTGCCCACAGTACCCAACAACACAGAAAACGTAGTGGCATAAAAGCACAGAAAGCTAACAAAGAAGCAACAGCTAGATCATGAGGGCATTGTGATAGACAACAAGGTATCTGGGGGACACCCCTGCTACCCTTGGAATGATGCCACATTACCAGCAGGGCCAGTACAAGACAGCCAAAATCTTACCCACCTACAAGTGGAAGGGAAGGATATGATGCAACCTCATTTTGGGCCTGAGATACTCCCCTCCTCCACACGCACACCCATTCGTACACATGCCCACACACACCAACACCAAAGGACAGGGGGTTTCACATTGGAACCTACTTATGGCAAGCCACTTCCCCAGCCAATCACCCAATGCTGGGCCCCTTCCCCCTCACCCCCCGGCCTTCAAGGGTACTGGTCTGAACTGAAGTTCAGGACTCACACGCACAAGGGTATTAGCCAGTAGCAGCAATAAGCAGGCATCTGCTGAGAACAGAAACAACAGAGCAGGGTATCCTCGCAGCACACAGCAAACACATACAAACTCACCCAGACTGACAAGAACTGGCACATAGCAATACTAATGGGCAACCCCCCCATGCCTTGACCAGCTGGGGAGCCTGCTCACAGGGATCCACCAGACTTAAGAGACCCAAATCAATCTGCTTCAGCCAAAGCAACAACAAGAGAAACAATCAGAGTATAGAGGACCAGTAGACTGCAACTCATTCAGACCAATCATGGAACTGGTGTCAGGATCCCTATGGACCCGGTGAACACTCTCGCCACAAGGGAGTGTCCATGCTGGGACACCGTACAAGTCCTCACAACACTCAAGTACCACATGCAGTGTCAGTGGCTCAGCAGGTAGCACACTCGTCTCTGAGGCTGGGAGATCAGAAGGCTCTGGGTTCTACTCCCACACCAGGCACTTGGGTTAATATCCCAATACTGACACTGTAATCAATCAATCAATCAATCAAAATCTTTATTTATTCAGGCGAACATCATTGAGCAAAGCTCATTTACAAGATGGACCTGAGTGGTCATACAAATGAGGATACAAATATTATTACATAGACAAGAATAGCATAAATAACAATAAAATGGCAAGAAATGAATGTATACAACAATTTACATATATACAAGGAGCAGTAGAACCATTTTGCCTGCAAGAAAAATGTGGGCAAAGGGTATAGCAGGAATAAAATATAAAATTATAGGGTCTAACTAGCTTTTGTGAGAATAGATAGGTGAGTCGAAGATAGAACATGAAACAATATAATGGACGGAAAAAGAAAGGTGGGTCAGGTAGGGTTGGGGATTATGGTTTATAAAAGCAATTGCAGAGCTCTGGAAAAGGGCGGAGAACAGTCTTTTGAAGGATGTCAGAGGTGAAAGCTATCTAGCTTCATGGATTTTTGGAGAGAGTTCCATGCAACTGCTGAAGTATAGCTGAAAGCAGCCCTCCCATACAGGTGCAGGCAATGGGGACCTGTAACATGATAAGTTTACTGATCCTTAAAGTGTATGGCCTAGTTGTAATTTGGGTAAAGCAATCAATGATATAGGTAGGTAGTTTGCCTGTTAACGCTTTGAATGTCCAGATAACAGCATTCCTAGTCCTTCTGTGCTGTAATGATGTCCAATTGATGCCATATAAAGGGAGCAATGATGGGTGCTGGGGAAGGTCAGTAATAAATCTTATGGCCCTGTGATACAGGGTGTCCAGTTTTTAAGAGATGACCTGGACAATGGCAGTATAGAAAATCAGCATAATCAATGAGGGATAGGAATGAGGCCTTAATTAACCTTTTTTTGGAGTCACTGTTTAGGTAATGCTTTATTCTAAAGAATAGTCCAAGCCTCTGTCTTAGCTTTTTAAGCAGTTCTCACAGTGCAGTGCATGAGGGGGATGCTGCACTCCTGAGGTGCCGTCTTTTGGATGAGACGTTAAACCGAGGTCCTATCTGCCTGTTCAGGTGGATGCTACAGATCCCTTGGCACTTTTCAAAAAGAGTAGGGGAATATTTTATTATGTGAAATCAGACAGAAACCACAAACAATCTGTACAAAGAGTATAACGTCCCCTAACCAAAACATAAACATCACCTCCTTAAAAAACAAAACACCCTCACCCAAATCCCTCAACAGACAAAAAAATATTATTCATTTTCATTTTGTTTTAAGTGGTTCATTAATTTAGAAGAAACGAAAAAGGAACACTTTATGTAATAGGAACATCACTGTCTGTGACCCATGTTACGTTGCTCAAATGTTGTCTTAAAAGTCGTCCTGACGCTAGTTTAGTCTCTTTGTAATAAATTTCTTGTAAAGCTTTACTAATTTTCTCATACAATTCTATATAATTAATATATTTTTGTTGTAAAGAATAAATACATCTGGAATTCCAGGTATACCATTTTATTACAGCATAGATTACATGTACAGTGCTTTTCTCCCATTTCTCAAAAACTCTTGAATAATTACCATACATGAGCATTGCGTATATTACCTTCGCAAACATTTTTTCCCCGTCTGTTGAAACAGAAATGATCAAAACAACCTAATATAGGAACATGTAAAACATAAATGATCAATTGTTTCCAACACATTTATACAGTTAGGCCTTGCACATATCCTATCTGCCAGGGTTTTGTGCTTTTGGTTTGCCTTGATGTTTAGTCCTTCATGGCAGTTCAGCCAATGTATGTCCCTGTATTTCGGAGGTATTCTCTTCTCTGCCACTAGGTTTTGTAGGTCATTTCTGTATTCACAAGGACATTTCGGAAATACATCCACTTCCAAAAAATGTGTAGCATTATGGACGCATGTACTTGTTTTTTGTTCTGAGTAACTAGCATATTACTCTTAATGCCCCAAATTTTGAATTCTACAAAAATTTCCCTTAAATATGCTGGAGAAAAAAATGTTTCCACTAAGGCCTCGTGTGGTTGCTCTGCTCCACTACCTGCAGGAAGGGGGGGGGGGGGGCACTTGTTCTCTTTCTACATTTGGGTTGGAATTCTCAATCAGATCCCGTTCCACAGGTTTTTGTTTTGGTTTTTCATGCAAACTACCCCTTACTCTTTTTTCCAAGGTGTGTTCGTTATGAGCCCTTTGAGCAGTGGTGACAAGTAACCACTGCTCTTCACTGTCTACCGTAGTGGAGTTTCTGTGTGCAGCCTCAGGACAAGATGTATATACGTGTCCTTTTTCCCCACAAAGGTAACAAACCACCTCTTCTTTACACTGACTACTCAAGTGATGAGTGTGTTGACATGCTGTACATTTCAATTGATCACATACGCTGCTGATGTGACCTGGCATTCCACACTTATATCATGTCTTGGGTTGCCCAGGGTAAAAAGTACACCCTGTCCCCCAAAAAAAAAACAACAGTTTGCCAAATGCTGTACAAGTTATTATCATGGTTCAAGATAACCCTTATTCTCCATCCCCTCATTCAGATGCCCTCTGAATCAAATATGGCTTCGGGGTGCCCAAGTACTGTACACCTCTGTTTTAACCAGTACGTTAAATCTGTCACACTTACACCCTAATTTTGGAAAAGAACCAACATTTTGTTTTGTGGGCAGGTTTAGTTAATGGGATTACCTCGAAAGGGGTCCATAAAGGGGTGTTTTTAATTTGTTGATATCGTGCCCAACATTTGTCCAGACCATTCCCCAGTTTAAAGCTAACATCAAATGTAGCCTCCTCTGACACATGAATTAGAGCATACAACTCTATTACATTAAACTACATATGTTCTTTTAATAGGGTTTTCCCTATGTATATCCTATCAGGAAAAATATCAAGCCCCCTTTATATTCTAGATGAATAGCATTATGCTGTTTAGCTGGATAAACAGGCTGTGTAAACAAAGAAGCATAAGGCATTGCATTTTGTCCATTTTTAGCAGCTCCAGGTTTATCACTTTTAGCCCCTTCATTTTCTGTGTCGTCATTGGATTTATTTCTAATGTCGGCCCTGATGTTTTTGGGTATGTTTGAAGCATCTGAATAATCACTCAATAAATCTTCATTTTGAGCCAGTAGTGGCTCTTGTACTGGTAAAGTCACCAATACTGGGTGCTGTGTCAACTCTAGTTCTGTGGGCAATTCTAAAGGGGAAGATATCTCCAGATGATTCCCCACTAAGGGCATAATAACATTTGCAGTTTCCAAGGTTTTCCCAGTACTCACAGTTTTTGTCATGTCTATAGGAGCCGGGTTTGTAAAATTTTTAGTGGGGCCCAGAGGTTAGGGGTCAAAGTCCCGCCCCCTGGCCCAGGGATCAAAGCCCCTCCCTCTGGTCCAGGGGTCAGAGGTCAACCTCCCACTATGGGGGGGGTCAGGGGTCCTACTTCACCTCTGCCTTTTACCCTCTTATTCCTACTGCTAGGTTTTCCTTCCCTGAACTTGTGCCCATACCATGCATGCTTAAATTTCCCTACCGTTTCTGTCTCCCACTTCCGCTGAGAGGCTGTTCCGTGCATCCACAGTGCTTTCTGGCTTTCTATGAAGACATACTTCCTCATGTTACCCTCTAACCTCATATCATAACCCCTCGTTCTTGAACATCCCTCTTGTGCCTTATATATGCCTTTATTTCTGCACCCCCCCACCCATCGCTCGGTGGTGGTTACTGCCCCCCCCCAAAACAAAGGGTCTGTTACAACTCTGTGCACATCATGTGCTGTGCTGGCCTGTAATTGTACTTAGTACTGCACTGAGTCCCAATCCCCAAATACAGTACTACTTTATTTAGAAGCTTGTGCTATCAACCCACCCTGGACTGCCATTCTTATGTAGCACTGAAGTTATAGTACTTTGGCCCCTTACAGCACTGCATGCTGTATGCCATGTCAGGCTGTAAGCTGATTTTTTTATTACATTTAGTTGGGGGATTTCCCCACACACACACACCTGATGCCCCTCCTGGGGTGGAAGAAAAGCCCCCCGACTCAAACCAACAACACCCAAGTCAACAGCCAGCAAGCAACGAAAGAAGTCTAGTATAGTTACAGTACAGCGCAGCACAGAAAACATGTGACAAAACTACGTTGTATTCTCTGTAGCTGAATTAAACTGGGCAAGCAGGCAGAGGCCCAATGGAAATGCAGGAAGGGGAAAACAACTTGGAAGTTCAGTACTGTAAATCGTCCACATCTTGTTCTACTAATTTACAAAATGCACTTCAGTTCAAAATTATAATCTCTTAACAGTAAGCTGTGTGACTAAAGCTCCTTCTTTTCTGCAGTACACTCAGTTCGTATTTCTGTCCCACATGGGTTAGAGGCCTTATTTTTTTTGTTTTAATAGCCCCACTGAAACAGCACTTTCTAATTAACTGCATCAATGGGCTATTACGGAAGGCTCACCAATGTGGGTCTGAACAGAAATATGAACTTTTAGTGTACTGCAGCAGTAGCAAAGAGGCTTTAGTCACCTATATCTTACTACAGTGTATGGTGGAATGATTTTATGCATGGACTTCCATGCCTGGAATATGTTTGTTGTGCTGCAGTAGTGACACCATTATATAGTGTATGATGGAATGCTGTTATTGTTAAAATCCATCCCTTTGAAATGTTGTTATGCTGTGGTAGCTTCGTCTTCGCAGCTGTTATGCTGCACCAGCTACGTAGCTACTACAGCATAACACTGAACGCACTAGCACATGCGCATTATAAGACCAGAATGCGGTGGTAAAAACAACAGTGAAACGAGCGGCAAAGTGGAGAAATAAAACAAAGTAAGTTGCGCTTCATAATAGCATTCCATCCTACACTATAAAAAACAAGGTATACCCAGCTATCCGTAACAAGCTGGGTTACTTCATCTCGAGGTCGCCAATGGCGACCGAACCTCTTGAGCTGCACTCTCGAGGTTCAAATGGTCACCATGGCAACCTCTCGATGAACAAACCAGCTTGTTACCGATAGCTGGGTATACATTATTCTCTATATACTGTATAATGGAATGCTGTTACACATGGAATTCCATGACTGGAATATGCTTGTTCTGCTGCAGTAGTGACATCATTATGTTGTTCTGCTGCAGTAGTGTTGTCACCACTACTCTGATGCTGGATGCTGCTGCCTGCTGGGCTGGAGTGGCTGGCTGCCCTGGTGCACCGCTCGGTGCTCACTCTCTAGTCGATCCTGGTTGGCACACTTCTACCCTTTATATGGGGGAAAAATACAAGATACAGTAACATTACATAAATAGTGTATAGTGGAATGCTGTTATGCATGGAATTCCATGCCTGGTTTATGCTTGTTCTGCTGCAGTAGTGACATCATTATGTTGTTCTGCTGCAGTAGATGTCACTGGTAACTACTGTAGCAGAACCACTTGGGATGCTGGCACATTCTTGCTTTCCTCTATTTAATTCTATGGTAAGACAGTATATTGTACAGCCTCTAGAGACTTAACAAATCCATTTCATCATGAAAAATAGAGAAACACACACAATACACACATTTCACATACTACTATTACTATACACTTCAAAAAATACAGGATGATCAACTCTCAATGCGCAACCTGTATATTCTGTCACCTGGGGGTTCAGATTCCCATGGTCTGGACCACTCGAACTTGGCTCTGAAGGTCAGAGGGAATCAAAACCCCCTCTGTGGCAGAACACATTGGTTGTGCATGATTGCCCATCAAGTATTCTCTATATTAGCCTGTTTTGCTAGAAAAGGGCATGGAGGTCCGTCCAGTCATCTACCCACCACCATGGGGGCAGACAGCAACAAACAACAAGGGCAAAAATGAGCGGGAAAAATGGAGCCAAAGAAAAGTCTGAACTTGGTGTCACCATGTCAAGACTGGCTCTTCTGTCAATATCCGAGACATCCTCCCTTGATCTGACATCCCTGCATCTTCTTCTGCAGTCACCCATGGGGCAGTGTGATATACACCATGGAATTGGAGCCCAGTCCTCTATTGGAGAAAAGGAGTATCCACGTGGATGCTCTACTTTTCTCACCTGGCTGGATCTGCAGCAGCCCAGTCTGTTTCTAAAGTTAGTTACTGTCTGGTATGGTATGTATGGTCCAAATTTAACACAACAAGGCAACAAGGGGCAAGGCCCATTCAAATGTTAGGGCAAGGGCAGCAAAAGGCATACAGTACAAAGCAAGAAGTTTCCTTTTTTGCCAGCCAAAAAAAACCCATCCAACCAGCACCACACAGCACAGCACACAGACTACTGGAGATTTTATAAATTATAAAAAAAAAGTCATCATTTTCAGAGTGGAGAAGAACTGAATCTCTGCAACATCAAGTTCTGGCTGGCTCTTCTTTGCTGTCTGACAAGAGACAGAGATGGGGGAGAGAGAGACAGGGAGAGGGAGAGAGAGAGGGAGGAGGGAGGGAAAGGGAGAGGAGAGGGAAGAGGAAGAGAGAGGGAGAGGAGAGAGGGAGAGAGGGAGAGGAGAGGTAGAGGAGAGGGAGAGAGAAGTTACCAACAGGCAACAATACAACAACAGTGGCTCCAAGTCCAAACCAAGTCCAGGACTACACAATGCACTATTGCTCTCTGACACACACCATTAGCACAGTTTTAACAAAGTGCCAGACTGTTTTCCAAGCTTCCAACATTCGATGAAATAGCCTCCTTCACTGGCCAAGTTTGTCTATCAAATTACATCTAAAATGTTTGCTGCATGAAAATAGTAGTAGCATGCTTGTTGGAGTGCTGGTACTGGACCTTTCTTTTGGATCAGTTCAGACACAGCCAGAGCTGGGCTAGCCATCTCTTGGCATAGCACTCCATGACTATGGCAGTGCGAGAGTCAGCAGAATCAGCTTGATACAATGTACTATACTGCAGTAAACAGCAAGTAAAATTATTTTGTGTAGATTGGGACCAGACACTTTGCTGAATATGGGGCCCTTAGTGCTGACTGTTCACCATTAAGTGGACTAGCCCATCTGACCGAGCGTAACTACCTTAGTTCAAGATGAGCATTTTGGTAGGAGGGTTGATTTCACAAAGCATTGCTCACCATTTCATTTATGTGCACCCATAATCAGCCAACCCCATGCAACAATGTTATCAGGCCTACACTGTTTCCAAGGCTGGGTACCCAGTGAAGCAAAGGAAGCTCCCTGGGTAGAACTAAGGGCATTGCACTGGTGGTACCAGTAAGAAGGGTGGCACTCCCAGTGCAGGTGGGATAAGCAAAGCAGCTATACTGAGAACTGTTGTGTGGAGGTGAGCACAGTTTGCGGGCTGAGGCTGGAAGGGCACATAACCACAGGTTGTTGCATCTAGAAGGGCACAGAAGATGAGCCATAGGATGCTATCTCATTACTGTTAATTGACAGAAAATAGCATGGTGCCTCAGACCCCCTGATCATAGAAACATAGAAACATAGAATTTGATGGCAGATAAGGACTGCTTGGCCCACCTAGTCTACCCATTTTCCTACCTAACAGATAAGCTGCAGATCCTAGTTAACCAACAGCTCACTTCCTCCTACCCCCCACTAGGACTGCCTTATGCCTGTCCCATGCATTCTTGAATTCCCCCACTGTTCTTGACTCCACGACCTCCTCAGGAGGCTGTTCCAGCATCCACAACCCTCTCTGTGAAAATACTTCCTCACATTACCTCTGAGCCGTCCCCCTCTATCTTCAAATTGTGCCTCCTTGTTCTTGCACATCTCTTTTCTGGAAGATGCTACCCTCTTGGACTTTGTTGATTCCCTTGAGGTACTTGAAAGTTTCTATCATGTCCCTCTCTCCTTCTTTCCTCAAGGGTATACATATTAAGCTCCTTTAGTCTTTCTTCGTATGTCTTCTGGTGCAGACCCTGCACCATTTGTTGCCCTCCTCTGGACAGCCTCCACTCTGTCTATGTCTTTGCGGAGATGGGGTCTCCAGAACTGCACACAGTACCCAGATGGGGTCTCACCAACTCTCTGTACAGAGGGATAACAACTTCCTGTTTTCTACTATTGATGCCTCTTCCTATGCATCCCAGTATCCCAGCCTTCCTTACTGCCTTCTCACATTGCTTGCCCACCTTTAGGTCATCTGATATAATTACCCCCAGGTCCCTTTCTATTTTTACTGTTGTCAGTATCTCACCCCCCATTGTGTATGCTTCCCCTGGGTTTTTGTTTCCCATGTGCATTACCTTGTACTTCTTTGCATTGAATCTGAGCTGCCATACATTTGACCATTCCTCCAACCTTGTCAAGTCCCTTCTCATCCCTTTCACACTCCATCTTGTGTATCAACCCTGTTGCAGATCTTTGTGTCATCTGCAAAGAGACATACTTTTCCTTCCAGTTCCTCTGCAATGTCACATATAAAGACATTAAAAAGGACCAGTCCCAGTACTGAACCCTGCGGTACCCCGCTAGTAACCCTCCTTTCTTCACTGTGTGCTCCATTTACTACTACCCTTTGCGTCCTGTTGTCTAGCCAATTTTTTATCCAGGCTACCACCTTGGGACCCACTCCAAGGCTGGCTATCTTGTGTATTAACCTTTTGTGTGGGACTGTATCAAATGCCTTGCTAAAATCCAGGTAGGCCATGTCCACAGCCCCTCCCTGGTCTACTATTTTGGTCACCCAGTCAAAGAAATCTATTAGATTTGTCTGATATGACCTTCCCATCGTGAATCCATGCTGCCTTGGGTCCTGTGCCCTACTGACCTCTAGGTACTCAACAATTCTTTCCTTCAGAAGTGATTCCATCATTTTCCCTACCACTGAGGTCAAACTAACTGGTCTGTAGTTTTCTGCCTTTGTCCTGCTCCCACTTTTGTGAAGAGGAATCACATCTGCCCTCCTCCAGTCCTCGGGTACCACCACATCCTCCCATGATTTGTTAAAAAGTGTAGTCAGTGGTGTCACTAGTTCTACCCTTAGTTCTTTTAGAATCCTTGGGTGAATCCCATCAGGCCCCATTGCTTTGTCCACCTTCAATTTTATTAGTTCTTTCAGAACCTTTTCTTCTGTAAATGGACTGGTATCGACCCCCGTCTTCAGAGTGTTTCTCTTGTTTGGTTTAGGTAACTCTCCCTCCTCTTCCTTTGTGAATAGCGAGCAGAAATATTCGTTCAGTATCCCTGCTTTTTCACTGTCACCCTCTACCCGCATTCCCTCCCCTTTATTAAGCTTCAGTATCCCTCCTTTGGTCTTTCTTCGCTCTCTAATGTACCTATAAAAGGTCTTATCCCCCTTCTTAACAGAATTGGGTATCCTTTCCTCGGTTTGGGCCTTTGCTATTCTGACTGCCTTCCCAGCCTCTTTCTGCTTTAACTGATAAAGTTCTCTGTCCTGCTCCTTCTGTGTTTCCTTATATTTCCTGAATGCTGTCCTTTTCTCCTTAACCTTCCCTGCCACCTCTTTTGAGAACCATAGCATTTTTCCTTCGTTGTGTTTTATTGATTTGCTTTACACAAAGGCTTGTTGCCTCTGTGATGGCTGTTTTGATCCTCCCATTGTTCCTTCACCCCTCCTTCTTGCCTGTTTGCTAGTGCTTTTCTGAGGCACTCTCATTTTCCAAAGTCAGCCCTCCTAAAGTCCAGTACCCTTGCTTTTGTATGGCTTGATTGTATGGTTGTGTTTATCGTGAACCACACTGTTTGATGGTCATTTGTTCCCAGATGGCTACCCACTTCTAAATCTGAGATTCTTTCTCCATCCCCATTTGAGAGTACCAGGTCTAAGATTGCTCCCTCCCGAGTGGGTTCCAATACTAGCTGTCTGAGGCATGCCCCCTGTAGGGCATCAAGAATGACCCTGCTCTTGGATGTGCCTGTAGCAAAGGTGCTCCAGTTAACATCTGGCATATTCAGGTCCCCCATCAACAATATCTCCCCTTTTTCTGCCATTCTAAGAAAGCCTTCTATCATTTCCTTGTCCATTCCTCCCTGAGATGGGGGTCTGTATACAACCCCATGCGGAGTGTGTGCCATTTCCTGTCTCCAGGGTGACCCAAAGTGCCTCATCTGCTCCCTGTTTACTCTTTAGTTCTGTTGCTTTGATCCTTTCCTTTACATAGAGAGCTACTCCTCCTCCTCTTTTACCCTCCCTGTCCCTCCTGTAGATTGTGTATCCTGGTATGTTGACATCCCAGTCATGGTTCTCTGTGTACCATGTTTCTGTGATTGCCACAATATCCAGGCAACCCTCTTCCATCAAGGCCACTAGTTCAGGGAGCTTGTTACACAGGCTACGGGCATTGTAGTCATCATCCTCCATTTTTTGATAGCCTTACCCCTTTTAGCCCCATTTCTGTCCTTACTGCCGTTGCCTTTTTTTACATTTAAATCTGTTCTGCTCCCTAATAACTTCTGTACCTTGGTGTTTACCTCACTAATCACCATGTTTTGTGGGGGGAGGCTGGGATTTTCCTGCTCCTTTTCAGTGCCTCCCCCCTTGGCTAATTTAAATGCTTGCCAATGAAGCATTTAAACCTCTCACCTAGGATCCTGGTTCCCCCACGGACAGATGCAGACCATCGCACCAGCATAGGTCTGCACCCCTCCAGGTGGCTTCCCAGTCTCCAATGAAGCCAAAACCCTGAGCTCCACCAGTGTTAATAAAGATGCTGCAGCAATAGGACCCGTCTTTCACCTTTGCATGAATACAACCAATCCAACATAATATAACACACTTCCAACACACCCAAAATTAATCTTATCGGTCGAGGGAGGGAGGGGAAGAGAGAGAGAGAGAGAGAGAGAGGTCGAGGGAGAGGAGGGAGAGGGAGGAGGAGGAGAGAGAGAGAAAGTCGAGGGAGATGGAGGGAGAGAGGGAGGGAGAGAGAGAGAAGGAGAGGGAGAGGGAGAGAGGGAGAGGGAGAGAGAAGTTACCAACAGGCAACAACCCAACAACATTGGCTCTGAGTCCAAGCCAAGTCCAGGACTACACAATGCCCTATTGCTCTCTGACACAGACCATTAGCTCAGTTTTAACAAAGTGCCAGACTGTTTTCCAAGCTTCCAACATTCGATGAAACAGCCTCCTTTCATGGCCAAGTTTGTCTATCAAATTACATCTAAAATATTTGCTGCATGAAAATAGTAGTAGCATGCTTGTTGGAGTGCTGGTGCTGGACCTTTCTTTTGGATCATTTCAGACACAGCCAGAGTGGGCTAGCCGTCTCTTGGCATAGCACCCCATGACTATGGCAGTGTGAGAGTCAGCGAATCAGCTTGATACAATGTACTATATTGCAGTAAACAGCAAGTAAAATTATTTTCTGCAAATTGGTACCAGACACTTTGCTGAATATGGGGCTCTTGCCTCTTAGTGCTGACTGTTCACCATTAAGTGGACTAGGCCATCTGACCAAGCGTTACTACCTCAGTTCAAGTTAAGTATTTTGGTAGGAGGGTTGCTTTCACAAAGCATTGCTCACCATTTCATTTATGTGCACCCACAATCAGCCAACCCCATGCAACAACATTATTAGGCCTACACTGTTTCCAAGGCTGGGTACCCAGTGAAGCAAAGGGAGCTCCCTGGGTAGAAATAAGGGCATTGCACTGGTGGTACCAGTAAGAAGGGTGGCACTCCCAGTGCAGGTGGGATAAGCAAAGCAGCTATACTGAGAACTGTGGTGTGGAGGTGAGCACAGTTTGCGGTCTGAGGCTGGAAGGGCACATAACCACAGGCTGTTGCATCTAGAAGGGCACAGAAGATGAGCCATAGGATGCTATCTCATTACTGTTAATTGACAGAAAATAGCATGGTGCCTCAGACCCCCGATCCAGTGTTAATAAAGATGCTGCAGCAATAAGACCCGTCTTTTATCTTTACATGAATACAACCAATCCAACATAATATAACACACTTCCAACACACCCAAAATTAATCATATCATGGTCCACTACCAACAGTTATTTTTTTGTATAGTACAAGATAACACAAACAGAAGTTTTTTGCCTGCTTGCCGACAGCCTATCCCCTTTTTTTCAGTCATTATTACTGCAGCAGGTCCCCTTTTAAAATCCTAGGTCCAACACTGTGTACCTTCAGAAGTACTTTGATGCAGTTAAGAAAAGAATAGGTTCAGTGTTGCAAATTATGAAAAACAATCCCTGAGGTCTCTCATTACCTATGATGCAGGAGCAGGACTGAACATTCCTGACAGGGCTGTGGGGCACATTGATTCCTTCCTCAGTATACAATACATGTGTTGCATTTTTACACTGTACTTGATCTGTTTTATGCCTTTAGATGGTACATTTTACACAGTGATAATACTTCTCCATTGTGCTCCTGGAACTGAGCACATGATTTTCCCCAGCCCACCCAGACACCACTGAATAGGTTATGCATACTATTAGGTTCCAGCAGCACAAGAAACTAGTTTTAAACTTTACTGACCCCAGCTTAAAAATGTCACAGTGTGACTCAGTCTGTGACACTCACCTCTCTCTTCTTGTCTGCTAGCCTCTGCACTGCAGTCTCTGTTGTTGCTAGGCTGGAACTTAGTTGCCGCTGCCTGCTGGCTCTCTCTCACTGGCTGAGCCTCAGACGTCTCCTGAGTCACCTTTGCTTTGTGCCTCACCGCCGGCACCCTGACTGATGATGATGACTCACTCGAGTCGCTACAGGCACAGTTGCTCACTCCCAGAGAGTCCCACTCTGCTCCTCTGATACAGTACCCAACCCAACCCGGTGTCTCGCGGCCCTCACCTCACCTGCTATCTCCCTGACCCCGACCCCAGGTCTGCTCCCGCGCCTTGCCCTTTCACTGATCTCATCATCGCCCGGTCCTGAACTACTACTCCCTTCGCTGGGAGTCCTCGCTAGTTGCTCCTCGCTCGGTTGATAGGGGATTGGGAAGGGAACATGGGCGTCCTCTCTGGCTCTCTCTCTCTCGCCAAGTCGCCGTCATCTTCTGCTGCTCTCCTCTGACTGCATGTGCACGTCAAGTCACCAACTCATTTCAGACCCCGCACGCATATGGCGCCTAATAAATCCTGCATACTGGCCAATCAGGGAGCAAGCGCTGGCAAATTGAAAAATGCCACCACCAGCCGCCACCCAACCAGAATAAACTTTTCATACGATGGGGGGCGGGGCCAAAGTAAGTAAACAAAGTTTAAACCTAATCCTGGTGCGGGCGCCAGTGGCGCAAATGTTAAATAATGCCAGACACCACAGCAGCACCAGCAATTAAGTGGGGGGGGCAGGAAGGCCATGCTGCTGCTTGCACACTACTCGCTGCACAGACTAGTGAAAGCAATTTAAAGGGCAAGGGGAGAAAAGCAGCAGCAAAATATTGCTGGGACTCAGCCCAGCTCAATAACATACAACCCGGCACCTATGGTCATGTCCTTAGTTTGTATAGTTACCCCAGGTATCCTTATCAGAGTAGGCTAGAAATCCATTGTTTTGATTCTGGGGTTTGCACCCAGCCTGCTCCTGTAAAGATTTTTCCACTGACCATGGGCCTGACTCTGGAGCTGGTAGATCCAACCAACTGAACCTATTTTCCACATCCTTTTACTTTATTCTGTCATTCTTAAGTGCAGCAGGACTTGAGGAAAAGGAAAATACTGATGCTTCATTTTGATCTCCGGCGGTTACATGTTACTTCACCGGTGCATCCAATTTCTGGTGTGTATTCTGTGACATGGGTCCTACATCTCTAGTGTTGCTTGTAGCCTCTCTTGCACCAACAGCTACTGGTTCTTTTGCACACTGCGCATGCTTGGATGTAAGCTCTTCCTTTTTCTTGCGATAATCCTCCTCCACTTCTTTGAGTAAACTTGCCAATTTCTCTTGTTGTGAAAGTGCCCCATTTTTTTCTACCAATAATGTCATGTCATGTTCTGCCATTTCTTGTTACTCATGCTCCATCATTTGCTCGATAATTCCACCCACTACCTACGTAGTAGGTGCATGGAAAAAAACTACCATTTCTGGTTTCTCTTGCACTGAGGAGACAGTTTCCTCAGCAATCCACACATCCATCTCACTGCTTGCTGAAACAAGGACTGATTCAGCCATCCAAATGGCCAGAGGTTCCCCTCCAACAAAGACACTGCCAAATCAGCACTTCCTCCTCTTCTGCTGTCCGGCTCCAAACTGAGTTCCTCCTCTTTGCTCCCAGGAAGTCAAGCCCCCTGATGGCAGAGTAGGAGAATTTCCCTGGTGTCCCAGCCAAATTTCCCCTATTCACTAAAAATACCACCAACAGCTTTATCTGGTTCAGTTTCAGTTGGTTACCATCTGTATCTCCCATGGTCGCCCCTGAAAAAGGGACTTCTAGTCTCAGTGGGCCTACTGGGTCACCAAAATTCAATAAATAAATACATACGAAGACACCGCACCAGCCTTGTCATGCTATGTATATAGTTTTCTTACATGTCCTTTTGTGTTTTTAGTTAGTACAGATCCTAATAGATGTTTTGCTAATGTTGCCTCTGCCTATGTATATCTCACTCTGCATCTCTGTGACCTTGACCACCTCAAAAAGGGAAGCAGCATGCCAAAACCATCAGGGCAGCCCATCCATGGATTGGGGGAGTAGCATAAGTTTCATGCTCCAAACTCCAAGCCACGGCCAACCCTCCTCCCTGCTGAAGCATCAGTCAGTCCAGCAGTATCCCAATGACTAGCACCACAACATGATTCCACACATGGAAAATCAAAGGGGGGCAAACAGCCCAGAAAAGATACCAGGTACTACATCACCTCAAATTCCTTGGCACAGATATTGCTTTCCTCCAGGAGACACACACAGTAGCTGATAAAGCAAACCTCTGAAGGTGTGAATGGATGGGGAGGTCTTAGCCTGCGGTAATGACACCAGGAGAGTGGGGACAGCCATCCTGATATGGAGAGGATTACTATTCTCCCACATGGTGATAATCAGAGACCCCAAAGGCAGACACATTATCGCCAATGGGATACTTGACCAGAGAGAAATTATCTTGGCCTCTGTATATGGCCCCAACTCAGATAATCCACACTTTTATATGAGGGTCATGGTCCAACTCATGGCTCTTGGCAGTGCTCCGATGGTCATAGGGGGGACTGGAACGTTGTCCTTGACAACCACCTGGACAGGTCCAAACACACATAGAAGGCTTCTCCACCAACCAGAGAGGAGCCAAAGAGGTACTCCCTGGGACTCTGTGAGATATGGAGAACACTCCACCACCAGGACAGGGAGTACTCCTTCTGGTCTGCATCTCACAACTCTTACTCAAGAATATACTACTTTCTCATCAGTCAAGAATTACTGGGATCTCTCCTCGAATGCGAAATGGGGGCCAGGGTTATCTCAGACCATGCAACGGTCTCTGTCTTGCTGTCCGACACAGTGCCCCCCCCCCCAAAGACAGGATATGGAGACTCAACAACTCCCTCCTAAAAGACCCAACAACACTCAAGCTTATAAACTGGACAGCAAAATGCTACTTCTGGGAAAACATAGGGTCAGTTTTCAATGAGGGGTCCCTCTGGGGGGCCTTTAAATGTACAATGCTGAGAGAACTGATCCACCTAGCCGCAACTAGAAAATGGAAGAAGATTAAGGAGGGCGAAAGACTACTGATGGAGATTAAGTCTCTGGAAAATCAACTCTCCAGCAAGTCCAGCCAGGAAGATTGGCTTTGGCTAAACACGGCAAGAGTTCACTATGCTGAGCTGACTAGAAACCAAGCCAAATTCACCATCTTCTGCTCTAAAACTAAATATATAAACCAAGGGGAGAAAGCGGGCAGATTATTAGCAATCAGAATCAGACAGCAAAAATCCAAAAAAGTCATCTGAGCTGTCCGACTCTCCCCCAAGGACTCTCCTATTACTAACCCACAGAAGATAGCCACGGCCTTCCAATCCTACTATGAGTCACTGTATAGAGCAGACCCTGAGCCGGATCTTACCACCACCCAGGAGTTCCTGCAAAATGCCTGCCTCCCATCCCTGAACCCAGAGCTAAAACAAGACATAACTGAAGTGGAAGTGTGCCTGGCCATTAAGAATCTCCATGCAGACAAAACACCTGGGCCAGATGGCTTCTCAATGAACTTCTATAAGGCCACCATAGACATAGCCTCCACACACCTCACCTCCCTGTTCAACCTCTTCAAAGTGCAAAACACCCTAGACCCAACCCTCCAGGAAGCACTAATCACACTCATCCCGAAACCAAAGACCTACAGAGCCTGGGAAACTACAGACCAATCTCCCTCCTCAATACTGATGTCAAAATACTGGCCAAAGCCTTATCTGCAAGCCTCAGCAGGGTCTGGCACACGCTGATTGGACCAGAACAGGTGGGCTTTTTTCAAGGCTGATTAGCAACAGACCACCTGCACAAGCTGGGGCACTTACTGGAGGCAGCAAAGACAACCAAACAACCCACTGTCCAGATGTCCCTGGATGCGGAGGCATTCAACAGGGTCTTCTGACCATTCATGTACGCTACCCTCAGTGGATTCAGCTTCCCACAAGGCTTCATAGCATAGATCAGATTGCTGTATGCTGGCCCATCTGCCGGAGTATACTGCAATGGTATCCTCTCACCCCGATTCCAGCTGCAGAGGGGAACCCATCAGGGTTGCCCCTTGTCCTCATACCTATTTAATCTCTATCTAGAACCTCTAACCAGACACCTCCTTACTCAGAAGGACATTGAGGGTGTGCAGGTGGGCACTTGTAGATACACAATCTCAACATATGCTGATGACATTCTACTCCACCGAGAGAACTCAGAGTTCTCAGTCCTGGCAGCAATCGAGGTAATTACTAACTCTGGCCAGCTTTCAGGCTATAAGCTTAACCTATCAAAAACCAACATCGTGCCTATAAATGATGTCAAGTACAGAAACCAGGCATTATCACACACACAGCCAGGGAAGTCTGCACACAGCAAGGGTAGTGAGGTCCACCAGAGCCCTAAAGGTAACTACTCTACTCCTGTAGCTGAACTCTGTGAGGGGTGTTAGTCCATTGATGCTGTGCATCGACTACCCCAGCCACCATCCCACCCAAAGCCAGCCCTCAATTTAAGGACCATCCTAGTCACATCATGTCCTGTTTTGTTTTTTCTAAGTCCCCACTTTCCCATTTGCAGCTTATACTCACTGCCCTCTAGAGGCTGCACTCCCCACCTAATACTTCCTACAAAGTTGAGCCACTCTTTTCTCCTGCTGACCTTCATACCCTTGCTGACTCTCTAGTTTCCCTCCCACTCCACTACCCCTCTCCCACTCTGTCTCCTACCATGCCCTCTCCAGCATGTCCAGTCCTCCTGTATCAAGCCACCAGTGCCTGCCCTGCACACATCCTCCTCCCCCCATGCTCTGTATGACACCCCCTTGGCCACTAGGAGTTGCTGCTGCACACCTACTCTTGGCTTTTCACCCCCTCTGCTCTTCAGCACCCACATAGCCCCTCGGGCTCTTGGACCAGGCACCAAAGCATCCCCTCCAGGGGATTTGAACCATGTATCTTCAGCACCAAAGTCCACAGCCCTGCCACTGTACCATCGAGGCTGACCTACCCATTGGAGACTCTCGGCCAACCTCATCTCTCTCAAGGTCCCAGCCCACATAGCCATGAGTACCTCTACCCTCCCATACAAGCTGACCACTCTACTACTACTGGCACTTGCCATCTCCCTTACCGATGACACCCCCCCACAGCGACACACCTGTGTGCCTTACCACCCCATCCACCCCATCCACCAATGCCCACCCCACCCTTGACCTACTCCCACCCTCCCCAGCCCTTGCCAGACACATCCCCACCGTTTCCCTTCCCACCCCTCCTGGTCCTCCCCTTCCATGCCATACCCACCCTCCGGATCCTACACAATCCCTGTACACCCTCCTCTATGTCAACCACCTCATGCACAAAACTAGGGCAAAGCACTATCTTGCTCCTTGCTAGAATCCTCTCTTTACTCCTCATACTGGTGGGTAACATCCACCCCAGTCCAGGCCCCTTGTCCACTGGCCAGCCCAGTCTGCCATCTGTATCAGGGTTGTGCATTGCCTCAATGGACATCTGCAGCCTTCTGAAGAAATCTGCTGCCCTCCAGTACTGGATTACTCAGCACAATCCTAATATCCTAGCCCTAGTTGAAACCTGGCTGTCAAAGACAATCCCTGACTCCTTCATCTCCCTCCCTGGCTACATTCTCTTCAGGGAAGACTGAGTGAGCAAATGCTGCAGCGGATGTGCCCTGTATATGTGGAACACCCTTTTAGGTCATGCCCTCCCAGCACCCAAACTGGACCATGGCACCCAAGCCCTGTCCCTAAAAATCACCCTGGACCCTGCAAAGGCCCCACTGATTCTCACCGTGGCTTATATCCCCCCTCGGAACCAAACCACAGTCATACACTCACTCTCCGACTACTGTACCTCACCAAACTACCTCACAAGCTCGAGCAGATACTCCTACAGGACCTGAACTCTAACTGGCTTGCCAGCTCAAACTCACACATCAAAGATTAATTCTCAGCCTTTGATATGACACAACTCACCAGCCCCTGCCCTTCAGCTCGTAGCCTTCCTAAGGAAGGCTACGAGCTGAAGTGCAGGGGCTGGCATATTTTTGCTGTATCTCTTGGTGAATAGCAATTTGGTGAGCTGCTTATACAATAAAATATATTGGCAGTTTAAACCTACTTTTGAGTTTTAAGTGTCCTCCTTATTAGCTGAGTAGCATTTAGACCACTTTTTGAAACTGTATGTTGTGAATTTATTGGGTTGGTGACCCATATGGTGAGCTCACTGGTCCATTCCTTGTGCACAGCAAGACCTGAACTTTTGAACCTGAGGATTTTAGACCTGGGAGGTCAATGGACACTACCCTGACAGACTTCATTGATATAGTGGCAAGTGGGATTGAGGCACGGGAGTGTGGTGCTCATCGACCTCTCGAAGGCCTTCGATTTGGTCGACTTCAATATATTGTTAGGGAGATTGGCTCAAATAGGCATGTCCAAACCTGTTCAAACTTGAATACTTTCCTATCTGACTGAACGTATACAACAGGTTTGTATAAATGTAACACTGTCAGAAAGGGAAGTTATTTTCAGGGGTGACCCAGAAGGTTCTAGTTTGGGTCTCCTGTTGTTTTTGATATACATAAACCCCCTTCCATTATACATCAAACATAGTAAGATTTATTTATACACTGATGACATGGCTTTAATAGGAAAAGGTACAAATATAGATAGTTTACAAAACACTCTTCAGTCAGACTTCAATATTTTACAGTACTGGTTACTTCAATCAAAAATGGTTCTTAGTACAAAGAAAATGCAGGTAATGTTTAATTCAAAGAGCAAATCATCACATAATCAGAAATTAAATACACATACAGTAAGTGGGCAAGTGCTAGAGCAAGTTTCGGTTTATAAGTATTTAGGGGTTTATATAGATAGTACTCTTACTTTTCTGAACATATAACTAATGTAGTTAAAAAGGTCAACTCCAGACTGGGTGTGCTTAGAAGGAAAACCTCAATTCTCTCTAGAGAATATAGAAAGAGAGTGGCTGTTCAGCTACTTTTACCAACATTAGAATATGGCAGTGCAATCTATCAATTTGTTTCAAAAACACTCTTGAATAGTCTGGATAAAACATATTATAGAATGGCAAGATATGTGATGAAGTGTCCTTTCCTTACTCAACATTGTATTTTGTTTCAAAGTCTAGACTGGGATTCTCTTGCACTACGTAGGAAAAAAACGAGTAGGGTATAAAGCCTACATGGAGTACGGAGTTAAAAACAGGCATGGAAAAAATTCCCCTGATGCTTCTACCCCTCATAAGTATAATCTGAGGGATTTGAAACATAGATGTTTAAAAAATCCATTGGAAGGTAATATCTATAGTAGAATGCAAAGATGTTTCTATTTACCAAAAATATGGAACAAAATAGATCCAGAAATTAGGACTATTGAAAATTTAGGTCAATTTAAACATTCCCTAGACTTAGTCTGGAAAGACAAATGTATTTGCTATGGTGCTACTGAGTGATTTCTGTATTTGCTGTTTTTCCTCGATTGCATGTCCTAGCTCTCCTGACTTCATTCTTGGGCTGGGGTTATTGGCTGAAGTAGGTGGATGAATTGACATAGTTTTAGACACTGTAGTATTGTGTCCCCCTTTATGGATGTTCCCCTTTCCTTGATCAGGATCCCATAAATTTGTGCCTCATATTAAGGCTTATACAAAATTCCCCTGACCATTAAATGGGAAATACCCAATTTTAAAATAAGGTTTTATACCATGATTTTCTGGTATATTGTGTGTCTCATTTTTGTATGCTTTGCATGAATTTAGACTGTGTTGTATTTAAGATTGTTTCCTGTAATATTGTATTACATGATGGCTTACTGTATTGTGAAACTGTAATCTTAAACAGGACAACTTTGAAAAAATAGGGCCTATTTTGGTCCTAAAAGTTATTTTCCTGTCAAAAAATAAAGGTTTCTATCTATCTATCTATCTATCTATCTATCTATCTATCTATCTATCTATCTATCTATCTATCTATCTTCATATGGCCTGTCTCCAATCCCTGAAATGGCTCTATTGAATCTGCACTGCACTCTCTTGTTCCTTAAAATGTCTTCCCTGCAGTATGGAGACTACATCTGGGCACAGTATTCTAGGTGCAGCCTAACCAAAGCAATGTACAAAGGGAGCACCACCTCTCTCCTGTGACTGGATACATGTCTAAAAATACAATTTAGGTTTTGATTAGCTTTATTGATTTAGATTCTACAGTGAGATCTGCATTTTAAATCAGGGCTGACAATAATTCCTAAATCTTTTTCTTGATTAGTTTTAAGTAGAGTGTCATTCCCTGATTTATATTTATAGTGTTTGTTATGTATTCCTAGGTGCATAATTTTGCACTTAGTGATATTCAGAGATAGCTTCTTATTGCAGGACCAAGTTAGTATGTTATCCAAAACTAGCTGGAGAGCACTACTGTCTGCGGTATTGTTCACGATGGTACCTAAGCAGCAGTCATCAGCAAATTTTAACATCCATATGTTGGGGTTATCAGTGGTGAGAGTGGAAACATAAATGTGGAAAAGACAGGGGCCCAAAACAAACCCCTGAGGGATCCCACTTGTGACAGGAGCCCATTTGGAATATTCTCCATTTACAATGACTCTTTGTTTTCTTCCATCCAATCAGTTAGCAATCCAGTTAACAATATTGTTTTTTAATTTAAATACTCTCAAGGTGTCTATGAGCTCCAGGTATGGTAATTTATCAAACAGTTTGGCGAAATCCAGGAACACAAGGTCCATAGGATTACCCTGATCATCTTCGCCAGTGACCTTTTCATAAAAAGTCATTAAATTCATTTGGCAGGATCTATATTTATTGAACCCATGTTGTAGGTGGTCAGATAACCCAGATTGATGGAGGGAAGCCAAAATAAGATCTTTGATAATATTTTCTAGAATTTATCCTATTAAAGAAGTTAGACTGATGGGTCTATAATTCTCCAGGTTGTTTTTTTGACCTTTCTTGAGAATGGGTACCATGGTCGCTTATTTCCAATCATGTGAAACTTCCCCAGTGCCAAGAGAATGTTGGAAGATATTAGTTAGAGGTAAATAGATAAAAGCAGCAAGTTCTTTTAATACCCTGGGGTGAATTTCATCAGGACCTGATGATTTGTTTATATCAACCCTCTTTAACCTGTCCAGAACTTCATCAGGTTTAACAATATACTGCCCAGGGGATAAAGTCTCCGCTATACATGGTAAACCAAGACTGTTCTTATTGAATACCATACAAAAATAATGGTTCTGTATGTCAGCAGCCTCCTGGTTACTAACTATCATTCCAGAAGCGGTTAGGAAGGGACCTGTAGTGTTTGTTTTACCCCTAGATTTATTAAGATGTGCAAAAAAAAGCTTTTTTATTATCTTTAATCCTAGTAGCCAATTAGATCTCATGTTGGGATTTAGCTGTTTTAATCTTTTTTTTTATATTTTTAACCAATGATCTGTACTTGGGACATACGTGGGTTAGACCATTTATAATTTGCTTAAACAATTTCTTTTTTTTTGTTACTCAAACGTTTGATTGTGGGGTTCATCCAAAAAGATGTATTTTTATGATTGGTACTGTATTTTTTTTATTCTAGGAATATTATCCTTTATCAAACTTTTTAGTTTGTTTAGCATAAGACCCCATTTAGATTCTACTGCAAGACTGGTAAATAATTTATGCCAATCCCAGTGGGTTAGGCTAGTTTTTATATTATCGAAGTTAGCTTTATTAAAATTCAGGGTTTCAGTAACACCAGTACCTGTTTGTTTTATGTTTCCTGTGACCAGAAAATGAACAGTATTGGGATCACTGTTTCCCAAATGTGCATTTAGAGTAATGTTGGATATACAGTGTTCAGTATTAGTTAAAATATGATCAAGTATATTATCATTTCTGGTTGCATGCTGGACTATTTGTTCTAACCCAAGTTTGTTAAATATATCCAAGTAGAGACTGTCAATTCTGCTAGTTGCAGATGCCACGGTCCAATTAAAACTAGATAAGTTAAAAGTCACCAAAAATCATAAGGTTATTGGATTGAACTAGGTTCTCAATATATATCAATAAGTTGGTGTCATTTTCAGGGTTCATTGAGGGTGATCTGTACACTAGGCTTAAGATAAATGGGGGACCCATCTGAAGGGACAAGTTGACCCTGAGGGTTTCCAGGTTAAGACTGTCTCCAGGAATTTCCTCACATACAATTGTTTTGTGGATATAGATGGCCATGCCTCCACCCTTCCTGTGGTCTCTGCTTTTGGAATATACATTATATCCTTGGATGGTTTTGTCCCAGGGGTCATTTGCATCCCACCAGGTTTCTGTGACAAGGACAATTTGGATGTTATTGGTAGCTAGCAGGCATTTAAATTCATCAGATTTGTTAGACAAACTTCTAGCATTAATTAATATACCCTTCCAACCAGGATTATTAGGTTTGGGCTCATTATTGCTCACTTTACTGGGGTTTCTAAAGTCCCTAGGAGCCCTCCCTCTAAGGACCCCTCTCCTGGTTTGACAGCTACCTGTCCTCCAGGTCCCAGTGCATAGAAATCAATGGCACCCTATCTAACACCCAGTCTGTCTGCTCTGGAGTCCCCCAAGGCTCCATATTAGGCCCATTTATCTTTAGCCTCTACTTAAACATGCTCTCCAATGTATGCACAAGAAAAATCTTTCTCTATGCGGACGATGATGTCCGCCTCGCACCCCCACACCACTGCCCTACAGAACATCCTCAGCACTCCTTCACCAAGGCTGAGCAATGGTTCATTGACCAGAAATTTGTCATCAACTTGAAAAAAACTCAATCTATGCTCTTTTCCCACTATCAGAATAAGACCAAAGATAACCCCCCTGCAGATCCTCCCCAGCACCCAGGTCCCCCTTGAACAAGTGACTATGTACAAATACCTGGGCATCACCTTTGACCCTGCCTTCACTTTCCACCACCATCTCGCAGCCCTCTCATCCACCACAAACATATGGATTGGCCTCTTCTACCACCACAGGGACTGCCTGCCCCCCCGATGCACTTTGTATTGCAGTCACCTCATCAGTTCTGTCCCTGGTAGACTATGGCCTCCCAATTTATGCTGCTGCTGACAAAACTGCCCTCAACAAAGTGCAACTGTCCATTAACAAGGCCTGCAGGCTCCTGTTAAGTGTGGACAGGTGCACCCACACCTGTTCTCTCTACTCACTTGCCAACATCTTCAACTCCGAAGAGAGGCTCCTCTACCAATCCTGCCTGTTGCCAAAGAAAATCCTCCTGGGTCTCTCCCCCCCAAGGGGTGGCCTTCTCCATCAGTGTTGCCTGCCCCGTGGTATCTACCTACAGTATCTGCAAACCCACCCTCATGGTACCCAGAGTCAATATTTGTCTTTCACAGCGGTCCTTCCACTAGAGGACCCCACTATGGTACAACTCTCTCCCAGCTACTATTACCAGCCTCGCTAGAATATGCCCTTTCAAAATTGTCCTCAGAAGCCATCTCTCTTTGCCTCATGCTGCTGCAACTGTTGATAGACCAAGGCCACCCTCACTCTTTCTCCAGCCATCCACAGCTCACCCCAACAATGTCCCTTGGACAGCTAACCATCACCCCCTGCAGAGCGTCTATTTCAGCACTTATGCTCTATATCCCCCCAGCAAAAATCCCACTATTTTACCAAGTACCCTACCTGTCTGCCCCTCTATTGTTTCCCCTCTGGACTGTACCTCAGTCACTCTATATGGCAATCTGCCATAGCCTTTCTACACATTGCCTACTCATGAACCTATGTAACCGTATAAAGCTTTGTCATTATATTCCTCTGTAATTGCCTACTCATGTACCTATGTAACCACATGAAGCTATGTTATTATATTCCTCTGTAATTGTCTACTCATGTACCTATGTAACTGTATGAAGCTATGGTATTATATTGCTCTGTAACTATATGGTGTCCTGTTTGTATGTAATCTGTACTTTGTCTGACGAGGAGCATTTGGAAATGAGTCCTTAACTGAAAGGATTGTAATTCCGATTTGTACAAATAAATAAATTATCAAATGGGGGCACCTGGGTATCAGATGGCCTGAGATACCTCGGAATCAACATCCACAGAAGCGACCATTTGCTTCTCTCCAAAAATATGGATAGTAAACAACGGCTAGGGAAACACGACCTCCAGCGGTGGTCTGCTCTCCCTCTAACTCTCTGGGCCAGGATAAACATTATCAAAATGAATGTCCTTCCCTGAATATTGTACCCCATGAGCATGACTGGGGTGTTCATCCCCAAAACATGGCTCACCAGCCTACAAGCAGCAGTCAACTCATTTTTATGGGCGGGCAAAAGACCCAGGATCATATACAGTACTTTTTCCCTACCCAAGGTGAAAGGTGGCCTCCAGCTACCAGACTTTAGCAGATACCACCTGGCAATGCATGCCTGCCAATTTCTATGGTGGCGATCAGGCCCAGTGGACACCCTGGAGGCCAGCTATCTGCCACACTGGAAAATAATCAAAATAGACCTCTGCCAAACCAATAAGATCAACATATCCGCACTGCTAAGCACACCCCTCCACAGATTGCCAATGGCCCTAAAGCAAACACCGATTGGCACATCCCTCCTCATGAGCAGACTGCTGCATAAATGACTGGATATCTCCCCAGCACTGGACCCTGCCCAATCTATTGCTCAGAACCCTAACTTCAAGATACAAGGGTAACCAATCCCGAGGAACAAACTGGGTCTCCCCTGCAGGCTACCCCTGGGAGCTCTCCTGGAGAGGGGCACTATACAACTGTACACGCAGTTCAAGGACATTCACCCAGACTACAAAATATCGACATACACATGCGCACAACTGCAACACATGCTCAACAGGACACTGGGCCCTAAACCTTGGAACATTTCCCCTTTCTCTGAGTGGAATAAACTACAAACCATGGCCACACAATGACACATGATATGGTATCTGGAGTCTACAAACAGCTCTCCATACTTGCAGCACCCCAAAGGAGGCTACAAAGCTGATACTGGAACAAAGAACACCCTACCCTAGAGGATACCGAGGATTGGGCTGAGGCATGGGAGAATGCACACAGATTCTTGAAATTTGATGGGCTATGCCTCACCCAATTTAAAATACTAAATAATGCATTTCACACAATCCAAAAGTTACATAAGATGGGGCTCCTGAACTCAAACAACTGCACCAGATGTAGGTAGACCACAGGAACCCTCAAACACATCCTATGGGACTGCAACAGAAGTTGGCCCCAATGGGATGAGATCCAAAATTGCATTGACCCTACACTAGGCCTGAGGGAAGCCTTCACCCCCTGCTTATGTATACTAGGAGTTGGCCTCCATGCCCTTGGGAAGACAAGAGCCCACCATATCTCCCTCATCGCTGCCATAGCCAAGAAAACTATCCTGAGAAACTGGATGTATTAGACTACCCCAACATACTAAGAGTGGCAAAATACCACTCTGGAAGTCCTGCACATGGAAAAAATGATTGGCTTCATGAGGAACTCCCCTCATACATATCTCAAAAAATGGGGCCAGCTCAAGGCAACCTTGTCGATCTCATAGGGGGTGACATTACACCAGGAACCCTCACAGGAAACACCAAGCCCATTCGCCCCCTCTTCTTCTCCCCCCCCAGGTGGAGGTGGCATTACAGGTAACCAAGCATAGCGGGCCTGGTCACAGAGAATACACAGGGCCTGGAGACTATCGAACCCAGGCAATGAATGAGACTGGAATCATGGTATCATCTCAGGCATGACCAACTGTACCAGTCTGCCTACTTTATGGGATCAGTAATTGTATATTTTCTTGTAGTTAGTGTGTAGCTAAAACAGAACTATATCTTGTTGTTTTATGTTCCCTGACCTGTAATTTTCTTCAATAAAGTTTATTATTTTCAAAAAAAGAAATATCAGATAGATTTGTTCCCTTGTCCCCCCAATAATCTGCTTTCACTGGTGCGTGCCTTTGTGACATCTCATCTTTTTTATTGCATTACCTTCCACCTCAGGGTCTGTGGAGGTGCACTATGATGTCTGCAGCTAGTGCAGATCTCAGCTGCGATACTGTTGACAGGCATTGCTAGGTCGAGTCACATTGATCTGGCACTGTGGGAACTGCACTGGTTACCAGTTAAGTGGTGTATCTCTTATAAGATCAGTTTGTTAACCTATAAGATCCTGCACAGGCTGGTTCTGGGATACCTGTGTGATCTTTTATATCTGTATCTTCCCGCTCACTCCCTCCATTCTTCAATAAAGGCCTCCTGGGTATCCTCACAACTAGACATAAAACATCCGGGCACAGAGCCTTTGGTTGGCAGGTCTGGTACTGTGAAACTGACTACTGAAGTCTCCGAGGGAGGACCCATTGGTAGTGGTATTCAAAAAGGCTTTAAATCCTACCTGTGGATATTAGCTGATTTTAGTTGATTTAATTACATGTGTGGTTTTAAGAACTTTTATTGTCAGAGGTCACGTGATGCACTCTAACTGACCAGACACTTCTCTTAGAGCTCTATGATCTGAGTACATAAAACGCGGCTAAAATAATCTATAAACCTAACATTATCAGGCTAACTTGCAATATTTCAGTTGCACATCAGCTACTGAAGTGAATTATGCAAAGCCAGCACAATGTAAAATGTCAGAACAACAGCAAATGGACATTTCTTTTCTGCTGATCAATCAGCCACACAGCCAGCACTCAAAGCATCCAAAGCAGGGCCCACCACTGATCTCGCCAACAGTTATCAACTTGCTAGAATCCCTGGTAGAGAAATTCAACAGATGTTTTACAGAACTGGCTTCAGCTAAGATCATGCTTGTAGAACTAGGCTTTGACCTCAGGTCTGTAAAACCAGCACTAGAACTGCTCACAAAGCGAGTCAGAGCTGCAAAGGCTAGAATTAGCTCAATGGAAGACCACCAGCACAAAGACTCCAAAGAAATACTGGAATTACAGCAAAAAGTACATAAATTAGAAGCTTGTATAGAAGACCAGGAGGACAGAATGAGAAGCAACAGCTTGGTCTTGGTAGGCATAAAGGAACACTCAGAAGGAGCCAACATGCTAGCCTTCATTCGAATGCTGCTCCTGGGTGTGGCTGGTCTCCCAGAGTTCAGGACAAATTACTTAATTGAAAAAGTCCACCGCTCAACAAGATCACCACCTGCACATGGAGAAAAGCCCAGGGCAATAATAGTATGTTGCCTAAAACTGCAAGATAAACTCCACATCATGACATAGGCGTGAAACAAAGGTCCCCAAACCTGGAATGGGGAAATATTCTACATATTCAGTGATGCTACGCTGGCAGTCGGAGACAGACGACAAGCTTGTACTGACATTAAAAAAGTACTTCATCAGGCAAAAATCCAATTCAGAATAATGTACACTGCCTCACGAACAAATGAATTTCCAAATGCGAAGGTAGCACAACAAGAGCTACCACAGATCCTGCCATAGTCTTTCCCCACTTGTCATCACCAAGCATTCATCTCCACCAACAACAAATGATAAACTTACAGAATTAGGCGCAAGATATTTTCTTCAATAAACATATAACAAATCAACAAAACAAGCTGAAACAGCCAGCCCAGCTGCTACTGCAAAGGGCTGTAACCAAGCACCTTATCTAATGCTGGCAATCACCCACTGGCACTTTGAGGTTACAAGGGCAAGATTTCTGTAAAAGAACACACAGTACACAACAGAAGAAAATAGTACCAACACGTAATGATCACTAACTGCATGGACCCACTCAGAGAGCCTACTTAGGTTAATGTTACTACTCCTGAACTTAATCACACCCTAATATCCTCCTCTGTGCTGACAAATATGTCCAGTTAATTGTGACCATTCAGAGCATCTTAGGATGGAGCAAGAGATTCACATTATAGGCTACAGTAAAAATATACACCAAGTAATGGGGACTGCCTGTTCATAAGTAGTACACCATGTCATCCAGACACTCGATGGTCTAGGTCCACATACCAAGTTACTTGTTGTTTGCTCTTCTCCTTTTCTCTTTCCAGTTTTCCCACCTCAGATTACTATGTTTACCCAGAGAAATCATGTGACTGGATACTTGCTGCTCTCCTCACCATCACTTTGATGCACTGCAAGCCACAAATACTCCATTACCAGATGTGCAAAAGGCACCAACACAGAGCTGGAACACTCTGGCTTACACTGAAAGGATCTGACCAATAGCAAGTAGGACATAGTACAGATTGAGGACATCCTGAGCCCCCATCCCAAACTGTGAGGAAATTCAGCCTTGCAAACTAGCAAACAGTTTAACTGAGGAAATGAAAAAGCTAAGTAGGGGCAGAGGCGGGGTCCCAAAGAAGGTTGAACATGTGAGCCATAAATATGTAAAAATACCCAAGTTATGGCACTAAGTTCAAACCCCTATTGAAATACATTGAACTGCATACCTGTGTCTTCAGTTCGCGGTCTGGCTTTGAAGAGTGAAGATGTGTTTGTGGCCCAAAGAATATTACGGCATTGCAGCCCGGATGGGTAAGTAAGGGTTTGGGGTTGCAGGGTGGTGGAAGCTCAGTGGGAGGGTTGGGTGGGGTAAGGAATTACCTCAAAAGACATCGATGGGCTTTTTTTTACAGGTGAAAAATACAAAAAAATAAAGAGACCGACAGTCCCTGATCATGACCTTTGGGGATTGGGCACCCCCAGTGTCACAGTTATGTGGTGTAGACATCCATTGACCATTGTTTTTACAGGTGAAACAAAAAAGTCAGATGATCCCTGATCATGACACCGGGGGAATGGGCACAACCCAGTGTCAGAAAAACACTGACGATCCCTGATCAGGATATAGAGGGATTAGGCACCCCAGCGTCATGTCTATATTTCTGGGGAGGGGTACTGAGAGGGAGGGTTGGGTGGGGAATTTCTATAATATAAAAAATACATATACATAAGTGCCGGTTGTCACAGCAGAACACGGGCCACTCTGGCATGATCAAGATGCCGCCTCATGATACTACACATGAGTGACTGCTACAGTAGCGCATGCATAGTACAGTGCAGTGGCCATCTTGGACATGACAGAGTGTGCCATGTTCCGCTGTGACCATCAGCATTGTGAAACAGTGCAGTGCTGCAGTCGTTAGGGACAACATGGGTAGACTGCTTCACAGTTGCGGAGGTGATTGTGACACAATCCGACATGTTGTTCTTTCAGAAGGAATGCTGAGTTCTTTTCCTCAGTGACCGTAAATGGTCTGCATGGCTACACCTGCTTCAGCACTAAAAAGACATCAGATTTTACAGCACCTCAAGCTGGCAGGAGACACCATAGCCTTCCTGCAAGAAACCCACACCCCTGTGACCCAGGCCAACCTATGGTGCAGAACATGGGTGGGTGTGGTATATGCAGCCAGGATCGGAAACAGAAAAGCTGGAACAGCAATCCTGGTCCATTGAAACACCCCCTTCCAACTTCACAACCAAGTAGCTGATCCGAATGGCAGACTCATCATTCTCCATGAAACCATGAACAAAACAGATCTGATCTTAGCATCATTCTATGGCCCACACAAGGAAGAACCACAAGTGTTCACCTCCTTTCTAAATGAATTATCCAAAACAACAATCACTGCCAATTCTATTAGCAGATGACTGGAACATAGTTCAAGACATCACAAAGGACAGATCCTCACTTCACAAGGTGGATCTATCCCCTAATCAATGAGCACTTAGGGAACTGCAGGACTCCCTAGTGTTAGTAGAGCCAAGGAGAATTCTACAACCAGCTGACAGGAGCTACACTTTCTTGTTATCAGTCTACAAAACAGCTTCATGCCTAGATTACTTTCTGACCTCATCAATCTTTTTTCCAGACACATCCTGATGCAAAATTTTGGTGAAGGTTATATTGGATCATGCTCCAGTACTCCTCACCTTTTTCCCTCGAGGTTAACGGAGTCAGACCCTCTCTGGAGAATCAACAACAACCTCCTAAAAAGACCCTAAGATACTAGAGAAACTTTAGTATAATAATGAAAACTTCTTTATGGAGAACATAGGTACAGTACCAGACCATACCCAGGTCTTGGAGGCACACAAATGCACCATTAGAGGGGAGCTGATATGCCTAACTGCTACCCAGAAAAGAAAAAAAAGAGATTGAGATGGCTTCCCTCCTGTGAGACATTAGATCCATAGAACTAAACATAACTAAAACCTCCCCCAAATATGGCTGGCTCTGACAAATTCTCTGAAGGACAAATATGAAGAACAATTCAGAGAACAGATAGAATTCATGATCTTTCAAGCAAAAAACAACTATGTTGACCAAGGTGAAAATGCTGGACAATTATTAGCCTTAGATTAAAACAACAAGATTCTCAAAACCATGAAAGGTATTGAATCCATTTCCAATGTTCCTCTACTCATCGACTCCAGAGACATCACCGCTACCTTTGCCACATACTATACACGGCAGACCAACCAGCACCAGAAACCAACATCGAACAACTCCTTAAAGAGCTAGTGGAGCCAAAACAGGCAGACAGGAAAATAATACAAAATTTAAGTAGTAGTCAGTTGTAACTTTTTATTTCTGAAGTATTTTCCTTTTTCCTTTTGCTCATGAGAAAGTATTCTATATGATAATATTGTGATGGATGTGTGGAATAGCATTATGATCTCACTGAACGTGGCATCACCTGGCAGTCACTCATTTGCTATTCCTAAGTAGTAGTGATGTCACAGTCAGTGAGGTCACAATGCTGATGATGTGTGTGGGGCAGTAGAGCAAAAAATGTCAGCAGCCAGGCTAAGAGCTGTTCCACAATTCACACTTACTAACATCAGCAAACAGTCTTCTAATTAAACAAAGGGAAAAGAAAAAGTACCTCAGATATAAAAGGTAATAGTCTGCCGCTTTTAAAATCTAATATTAGTTTTAGGCAGTACACTAGCTTTTTAAGGCAGCAAAATTACCAAAACTGCCCCTAGAGTCAGCAGACAGGCTGGGTGCCATAATATCCACAAGTGAAGTACACAAGGCTATCACTAATTTATCCCTTGACAAAGCCCCCAACACAGATGGCCTTTCAACCAAGTTTTACAACGCGCTCAAGGACTTCATTACCAAGCACCTGGTATCTTTATTTGATGGCATCCAAACTCACAAGACCCTCAAACCCCCCCCCCACAACAAGTCATAATTACTCTGATACACAAGCCAGACAAAAGCCCAGAACACATCACAAACTATCAACCTATCTTACTCCTTAACATGAACATTACAGTCTTGACTAAATTCTGATACAAAGAGTAGGGGCAGTCTGGAATGACTAAATTGGACCCAAACAGGTGGGGATAATGCAGCGATAGTGTCCCTCAGACCTTATGCGAAAAACCCAGCACCTAATTTCAGCCACTTTGGGTAGTAAGCAAGCAGAAATACTGATGTCTTTAGATGTGGAATAAGCCTTCAAATGGGTCTTATGGCTCTATTTATATCAACACTATGGCACTTTGGCTTCCTCAATACTTTCATAGACTGGCTCAAGATTCTACACTCACACCAATCAGCCTTTATTAGATGTGGAAGTATTAATGCTAAACCATTCCCTCTCCACAGAGGAATGTGCCAAGGCTGTCTCCTGTCCCCCTTCCTCTTTAACCTTTACCTAGAACCACTGACAAGGAGGATCATCCTCTGCAATAAGATAACAGGAATCCATCCTGGACAACACAGATATAAAATTTCTACATACGTGGATGATATCCTCCTCCTTCTGGAAAATCCCACTCAGTCTATACTGGCCACAATCAATCTCATACAGGAATTTTGTTGCCTATCAGGTTACAAGGTCAGTCTAGGGAAAACATGCCTCATGACCCTTAACCACTGGACAACAAAGGGGCAAAGCACACAATTTGGGGGGCACATGGTCCCCCACTACCCGCAAGTACCTGAGTACTCACCTTGCCACAGCTACAAACAAAATAATGACCCAGAACCTAGACTTACACCTCACAGCAATAAAAACAAAATCTAAACCACTAGACAAGCCTCCCTCTTACCCGCTGGGCTCAAATAAACATAATGAAAATGAACATAGTATCCAGAGTACTATACCCGCTTAGGATTGACTAAGGTATACACCCCAGTCCAGTTGTTCATGAAACTGAAAGCAACTCTAACCTCTCTCCTCTGGTGTAACATGACCCCTTGCAGGACCTACAAGAAGTTCACAACCTACAAGCATGAAGAAGGCTTACAACTCCCAGATCCTTACCTATACTGTAGACAGAAATAGTTTCTAGCACACACTAGCCTTAAACAGGAATGCCAAACCAGTAGTAGTATTTTATAAAATTCTTATTTATTCATAGTACCAGTAGACAAACACAGTTAAGCAACTGCCTGATGTGTTTCTGACAAAGTCCTTTCTCAAAGGCTGAAAAACATCCAAGACAGCAACATCTATACAGGCCAAAACTAAACATTTGGTCTAATCACGCCCTGTTACACTGTATCCTATGACCGGTTGAAAACTGTTAACTACTTAGTTTTAAAAAAGGTCAATTAACTTTATTTGAATAAAGGTGACGTCTTAAACCAAAATTGTGACCCCAAATGAACTCCTATTAAAACCATTTATATCATCGTGACATCATGTTAAAAAAATAGAAAAAAGGAGGAAAGAAACAGCTGGGACACTGGAAGGAGAAAGAAAGAAAAAACAAGAAAAGAAAAAAGGAGGAAAGGGGGACGAGAGGAAAGGTTATAAAACCATCCAAGTCCAAAAATACATTAAAGCACACATATGCCTATAATAACAGTCTTTAGATCCATAACCAACGGGCTACGGACAGGCAGCAGGTTATGGCCAAACAGCAGAACATATACAGAACCAACAACCCTCACACCCCAGGAGGAGTTCAAGACTTCAGGAATGCCCATGAGATCACGCAAGCAGAGGAAGAGGATGAGACAGGAAGGATGACAGAGAAGAGCTCAGGTATCGACATTACAGAGATAACCAACAATACTACCCGAATGGTGGGAGACATAAGAATTTTTTTGTTTTGGTTTTGGTTTAAGACATCACCTTTCTTCAAATAAAATTAATTGACCTTTTTTAAAACTGAGTAGTTAACAGTTTTCAACCAGTCACAGGATATGGTGTCACAGGGTGTCATTAGACCACATGTTTAGTTTTGGCCTATATAGATGTTGCTGTCTTAGATGATTTCAGTCTTTGAGAAAAGACTTTGAAACTGTATACACTCCCTACCTTGACAATTTTACAGCGACCAACACTACAGTAATAACAGTGACAGGTCACTGTAGTGTCAGTGCAGGATCACAGCACTGCTTTCTGGGGGTCTTGCACTCCCTCCTGAATCAACTCCAGCTTGGAGTTATTTGGTTTAGTTATGGGGGAAGTGGGGGGCAGAGCCCCCCACCACATGGGGGGTTTGAGGGAAAAGACCCCCCAAAGAAAACACTGTTTGAATTGACTGTATTTATGCCGACCACAAAACCGGTCAACATAAAGGTGTCGCTGTACAGTTGATCGACAACTAATTTGTTGACCGACTGTCGTGGATCCATCTGAAACTTGTCAGGAAGTTCCTTATCTGTGTTTGTCTACTGGTACTATGAATAAATGAGAATTTGATAAAGTACTACTACTTGTCTGGCATCCCTGTTTAAGGTTAGTGTGTGCTAGAAACTATTTCTGTCTATGACTTATTTGTTTTTGTGCACCACACCCAAGTGCACATTCTATGGTAGTTTCAGTTCCCAGTTTAGAGTGTTAGCACAGGTTATGAACCAGAAAGGCTCAGGCAGTATTTTACTCCTGGACTGACAAGGTTTAAATACCAGCAGGGAATAACTCCTTACTTGGCCATCTAAAACTTGAGGGTATATGCCTGGTAGACCTACCAGCCTAGCATTTATTGACACAAACATGTCTATCAAGAAATACTCCTAATTTGGTATTTGTAGTTGCATCCAATACCCAACATGCTAATCATTTGGATTATGTGGACCAGATTCTACTATCTGCTGCAGCGGCAAACCCTTTTCTGGTAGATGATACAGTGATAATATCTCAACAGCCAGAGGCACAATCACTATTAACAGCATTTCAGGGTTTAGAAAAATGTACACAACAACTAAGATGCTTCTATTGGAACAATGTAAATTTGGATGCTTATACAAAAGTTGAGAGAGTTCTGAGGGGTTTGAGGTTAACAAAAAATCCAGCATTTGGGACAGAAAGTAGTGAATTTTTGAAGGAGTGGAATGATATTTTGTTAGACTCAAGCTTTAAGCATATTAAATTATTTGCGAAGTATGGCAAAAAAAAAAAAATTGAAATTGAAAGAGGATACTAAGAAAGAAGAGGTGGAAGTCCTTAAATTTAAAGAACACACTGAATTTGATACCCAGACCAAAACATTGAGAGACTCCATCACTAAATTGGACAAAGAGTTACAAAATCTGAAAAGAACTAAGTTTTTACGAGACAGGGGAGACTGGGAAAAGGGAATGATTTCTAACTGGAAAAAAGTTTCAAAGGAATTTTAAAACACCCAAAAATGTATCTTTTGAATACAACACTGATGTTAGTGACTCAGAAGGGGAAGAAACTAGAAGACACCAACATTATTTTCAGAGAGAATGACAGTCTTCAGATATGCAACTAGTGAGCTACGGACAGGCAGCAGGTTATGGTCAAACAGCAGAGCATATGCAGAAGCAACAACCCCCATCCCCCAGAAGCAGTGCAAGACTTCAAGAATGTCCATGAGATCATGCAAGCAGAGGAAGAGGATAAGACGAGGAGGTTGATGGAGAAGAGCACAGATATCACGATTACCGAGACAACTAGCATTACTACCTGAATTGCGAGAGATGCAACAAGAGATTCATCAGAGGCAGGGGATGTCAGAAATGGTAAGCAGAAACTCCACTGTCACTAAAGTTGTTAATCTATCTAAATATAACCTGACAAACCTGGAAATAGAGCTCCTGAAAAAAGGACTTGATTTGTCACCCACGGTGGTTATGGTTAGGCTAGAAACCCTTGTAGACCTCAATTTGATGTGTTGCAAATTGAATTTAACAGTTTTTTTTTGATAACAAGAATCTGGAAGAGACAAATGTAGAATGAAATGTGCCTGTGTTTAGTAACCCCTCCACTTTCTGTCCCCCACCATGTGCAGCCATTTCTATTTTCAGAACTGTTTGAGACTGATCTGGAGCAGTTTTTCAAGACTTCACACTTTAAGTTCTTTAATGACCTGAGTAAACAAGTAAAATATGCCATTTTCAGTTTACAAGAAGAAACGAACTTGATTATAAAACAGGCTGATAAAGGAGGTGTTGTGGTTTTGTTGGACAAGGAAGCATATATAACTGAAGTCGAGAGACAACTTAACAATCGTGAATTTTATGAGAGTCTAAACTATGACCCAACATTTGACTACAAATTTGGAATAGATGAACTTATTCAGGTCACCTACATTAAAGGGGACATAGATTTAAAAACAAAAGAATTTCTGATAATAAAACATCTAGTCCGAACCACGTTTTACATCATACCTAAAATTCACAAGACTCTGATAAACCCACCAGGATGACCTATCGTAAGTGGCATCCATTCCCTTACAAAACCCTTGTTGCAGTTTTGTGACCAATACCTGAAGCCATTAGTGTCTGGTTTACCGTCCTATGTAAAAGATACTCAAGAGGTTTTGAATTTATTACTTACTATCAAGATGGAACCAGACATGCTTCTGATAACATGTAACATTGAATCACTTTACACCAATTTCCCCCATGAGGGGGCTTTAGACGCTGCGGCACATTTTTTGAACAGATCCACCTCAGAAGCACCACGCACTGAATTGTTGATCAAAATGTTAGAACATGTTCTGAATGAAAATGTATTTATGTTCAATAATACCATTTTTAGACAAATCAAAGATACAGCGATGGGGGCCACGTGTGGCCCCTCAATAGCTAACTTGTATGTGAGTAAGTGGGAAGAGGAAATGGTGTTCAGTAATGACGTTAAGAATTTTACCAGAAATCTTGTTACTTGGAAACATTATATTGACGATGTTTTAATTGTGTGGAAGGGGAGTTTAGTGGAGTTCGAAACAGTCCTAACCTGGTTAAATAGTATGAACCTCAATCTGAGATTTTCTTCCGCCAGCAGTCCTAGTGAGGTGACATATTTGGATGTGAGGATAGTGAAAAACATAGAAGGACGTTAGAGAGTGACCTGTTCTGAAAACCTACAGATAGCAATGCTCTGATGCTGGCTAACAGCTGCCACCCTCTCCATTCTCCCCATGCAACAGCAATATCCCTATAGGACAATTCCTTAGGGTCAGACATAATTGCTCTACTGCAGCAGCATTTGAAGAAGCAGCAGATGATCTCACTTTGAGTTTAGAGAAACGGGGTTATAGCAACACAAAAATCATGACAGCAAGAAATAGAGCTAGAAAGACTAACAGAGACACTTTACTGGAAGATAAAGACATCACCCCCACATCAGATGACAGATTGAACTTTGTTTCCAGTTACTCTGCACAATCCAGGTAACTGGAAATCATTTTACATAGACACTGGCATGTTGTATCTGCAGGACCAGGACTTAGGAAGTTAACAAGTGAACCTTTTAGGATGTGTTATTGATGAGCACCAACACTTAGGGATCTTTTGGTTCGCAGTCACTTTGTGGATAAACAACTGAGCACCTGGTTAACAAAACCACAGGACTGTTTTAAATGTAACAGATGTATTATGTGTACTCACATCACTGTAACTAAAAGTTTCATGACTTGTAACATAACACATAATTTCTACATAAGACAATGCATTACATGTGATACAGAGGAGATGATTTATTTGATCATTTGCTCCTGTGGAGCTTTTATGTAGGCAACACAGGGAGGAGTTTCAAAGTAATAGTAGGAGAACATGCAAAGGTGGTTTTAAGCCAGGATGAAACCTACACTACAGCCCTTCATGTGATGAGATCTCCAGAACCAGCCACACACACTTTCAAGTTCACTGCAATAGATAAAGTATGTAGGAAACCTGGGTGGGGGGGGAGGATTTTGTAAATCGTATGCTAATAAGTGAGAATTTCTGGATCATCACATTAGATGCTACTGAAAAACAGGGCCTGAACTCACAGTTAGACATATGCCAATATTTTAAAAAGAAGAAAAATTGGAAACCTAGAGGGCTTCATGTCTTTAGTTATAGTGAACCAGTCAGTCTATGGTTAATGGCTTTCAAAACTCAGTGATAACAGTATCACTTATTTCACATGAGCATTTACTGGAACTGTTTATATGGAGTTCTGTTATGACTCAGTATTCCCTTTAAGCATCAACTTAAAGTTTTGTAGTTTTGTGTTTTTTTGCAATATTTACAATATTCACTGCATCATCAAATATAGCCAATCTTTAAATAATAGAAGCATTAATGTTATATGTTTAACTAAGATGTATAAAATGCAGTTTTGAATTAAGAGTTTTTTAACCTTGAGCATGAACTTTGACCTCCGGCATAACGTCCATTTTTTTGCACTATAATGGTCTGTTATAACTATCTGCGATATAGGATGTTACCTCCTTATTTTTATTAGCTGTTATTATAAGCATATGTGTGCTTTAATGTATCTGGGCTTAGATGGTTTTATAATCTCCCCTTGCTTTTTTCCCCTTCCCTCCTTTTTTTCTTTTCTTGTTTTTCTTTCTTTCTCCTTCCACAGTGTCTCAGCCGTTTCTTTCCTCCTTTGTTCTATCTTTTTAATGCGATGTTATGATAATATAAGTGGTTTTAGTAGGCGTTAATTTGGGGTCACAGTTTTGGTTTAAGACATCACCTTTATTCAAATAACGTTTACTGACCTTTTTTAAAACTGAGTAGTTAACAGTTTTCAACCAATCACAGGATATGGTGTCACAGGGTGTCATTAGACCACTTGTTTAGTTTTGGCCTACAAAGATGTTGCTGTCTTGGATGTTTTCAGCCATTGAGGAAGGACTTTGTTTGAAACATGTCAGGCAGTTACATGTCTGTGTTTGTCTACTGGTACTATGAATAAATGAGAATTTTATAAAGTACTACTACTGGTCTGGCATCCCTGTTTAAAGTTAGTGTGTTAGAAACTATTTCTGTCTATGACTTATTTCTGTGCACCACACCCTAGTGCAAATTCTATGGCAGCCCCCCTTACCTATACTACTTAGTGCTCCATGAAGGGAAATTTCTAAAATGGAAAACAGCAGACACAGCACTCTGTCTATCTCATACAAACCACAACTGTTAATACTAGAAACTGACCCCTGTCAACAGTCCAAAATCAATATCAATGCACTACTACAGTATATAACCCATACAACAGACTACTGGAACACCTAAAGGGCACCCCGATTGGGATCTCCCTCCTAGTAATACACCAGCCTGCACAGGCTCCTTAAAACCAAACCTCCATACTCCCTTGATCAACTTATACTGGGTAATCCTAACTTCAAGACTGACAATAAACCAATCCCTCAGAATTTCCTAGGGAACCTTCCCCTCTCCCACTTGGGCCAGCTGGTACAATGGGACACATTTATCACTTTTGAAACCCTTAAAGGCACACACCCACACACTGCAACTTACACATGCTATCTCATTGGGACAAGGACCTAGATCATGGTCTTTTTCTGACCACACCAAATGGACAACCATCCATCAACTCCCAACCTAACAACACTCCACCTCCACTCTATACTAATAATTAACATCAGTCTTCACTCCCATGGACCAGGATTCTTGCCCCTTCTGGAAAACAGAATTTCCTGTTCTCAGAGACCCAGGCACATGAACATCAGTGTGGCTCAATCTCCACAAATACCCCAAGTTTGACAGTCCTCGACTCATGCAATATAAAATTGCCAATATAAAATTGCCAATTATCTATATCTCACCCGTGCTAAACTTCATTAGATTGGCCACTTACAATCTCCCACCTGCATTAGATGCAGAGAGTCTCCAGGAAACATTAAACACATCCTATTAGACTGCCTTAAAGCAAAGCCACTGTGGGACTCTATACAAGCAACAATGAACCCACTGCTTAGACTAGAAATGGCTTTCACCCCCAAATTTGTTTGCTGAGCCTTGGCATGGAGGATGTCTTGGGAACCCATAAATACCCCATATCACTAATTGCAGCTATTGCCAAAATGGTAAACCCAAAGACACTGGTTTGATGACACTGTACCCACCTACAGGGAATGGCACAAAGCAGTGCTAGAAGCCCTAAGAAGGGAAACAATGATTAGTTCCAGAAGCAATATGCTCCCTGAATAAAATAATAGATGAGGCAAACTGGAAACCCTCCTGCTTGTGAACCAAGTATAAACTGGATTACCCAATACCTTGTACTGGAAAAAGTGTAAACTGCACAGATGTCAATGAAATGCATGACAGTAAAAATTGTGAAAACTGTTTTATACTAACTATTCTGTCATTGTACATGGTGAACACATGCTCTGACTGTGAGATAATTTGTTGTAACCATTGGAAAAATTTAATAAAGCTTATTTTCTAAAACCAAAAAGAGCTTTTATTGTTATGTTATGAGGGTATTTTGATTAGTATTGGTTAACTGTGTTGTTTTATCATATTGTAATGGCACCCAGAGCCTCCAGGGAAGGGCGCCAAAAAACAAAACAAACTGTTACTACTACTATTACTACTGCTAGTTTATGTGGGCCATGGTAATGCTGTGAATGTGCTCAAAGTAAGGGAGCATGTTCTCTGTTAGATATTACAGGTTGCTGCCATGGATCTACTATGTATGGAAATTATGTGGTAAAGCACTGTCTACAGGAAAGTAATGAGCATATTGGCACAGAACCAATGGTTGTTCTATGACCAGTTAGGCACTGGGCTACTCAGGGACCCTTTTCCCCAAGTTTAGCAGTTTAGGATCGTAAATGGTCTATTTGGAAAGTCAGTCTGGGAATTTGCACTCAGGAGAGACTAGTACCTTGACCAACTTTGGTTTAATACTACCCAAGGGATTTAGGGCACCATGGAAATTTTGCCTTTATTGGCACACTGTGTCTGTCTCTATATTTATAGGAACCCAGGTAATGCACTCAATACATACATGTTATAATGTGCTCCATTAGAATATCAGAAAAGCTAAAAACGTCATATTAACAGCTATATGTTTGATGAAGCTCTTTCAACCAGAACATTGGGTATTTTAATTGCAGTTTTTTTGGGACCCAGATAACTGCCCCAATTAAATGGGCTGAAACATGTGTAGGTTTTTAGTTCACTGTTATACAAAGTGATCTTAGTGGGATTACCAGTGAGAATATAACAATTACCTAAGGTCTACACTTTAAAAATTCAGGACAAAATTGTTCAGTTGAAGGTATGAACAACCATGGATTATGACAAAGTATGATTAACTGCTATCCTTGTTATTAGCATAGACTTGTGAGGGTTGCATATTCATTCTTTATTGCCACCCCTTTAATATAATGGTTAGGGTATGTGCTGCTTGTCCTATTCTACATCTGTGTTTTACTGAATTGTTAATGTGTCTTTTTATTGCATTTTACTGACAATTTATAATGAGTTCATAGGTTGAACAAATAAACATTTTGAATTTACAAAAGATAGAACAGATAAAAATCACAAAACAACATGTAGTACATTATGTGTGTGATCTAATGGTGCAGCATTGGGTGCTCTGCAAGAACATAAGGTTATATGGCAATTCTCTAGCCCATCAGATTCGGGAGAGCACAACTGTGGAGGCATTCAAACAAGCATTAAAAACTGATTTGTGGTTTCAAGCTTTTAATAACTGAATCTTCTGTTTAGTCTATGGATATTTGTATGATTTTATTGCATATGTTATATTTTTATTGTTATTGTTGTTTTAAAATGTGAGGCACCTTGGTTTTGGATAAGGCACCATACAAATAAATTGTATTATTATTATATTCTTATTATATACTGAATAACATGTTTTGAATAGTTATGGAGCATATATCTGTGGAATGAGATTAATAATGAATTGAGAAATCAAATATCAAAAAGATTTATTGTGCATAGACAACTAAGTCAGTCACAGGAGGTTGTGACATTTGTATTTTACTTTATGTATATATTTCTTCACACAATTTTTTATGTTTTTGTATTTTACTTTATGTATATTTGTTTATATGTGCATTTATTGCACTTATTGGGACCTGTGCACAAAGGTGGGGGGTCACCTATGCACCACAAATCCATAGTGTGTAGGCAACCCTAGATCCCTGAATCGCACATCGGGGGTTCACGTATCCTTGATGGTATGCACGGAAGGGACATGGATCCCTTTTGCATCTGAACCCCTGACCAGCTGCACAGCTATGCAGATGGCCAGTCTGGGGGCATGTCTGGGTACATGCCTGCACTCCATGCCATTCACAAAGGCACACAGTCCCAAGAAGGGAGCACAGGATGTAACAACAGAGACCCTGCCATATCCTTTATGCACCACCACAATGACACCCACAGACAATGGCGAGACAGTAAATCCCCCAACCATGCTGCCCCATCCCACCAGGTTGACAGAAAGGGCTGGGGGCAACCATTCTGGCACCCACACAAACACAGGTCCTGTTCTGTCCCACAATCCCCTGCTCATGTGGCACATGAGATCTGCTTTGGGACCCAGAACAGGCATCAGACTGCATTCCCACTTGTGTCCCTTTAACTGCCCCTGAGCAACTGCATACCTGGGGCATGGCTGTGGACAGTGGCCCTGCAGGTGCACACAGTTGTGCATATCACACTCCATGCGCCTATCCCTAGGTGTGAAGTTATGTGGGCCTGGTACACGCAAATCACAAAATATCTGGTGACATAATTCATAGCCCCATTCTGATTCTTTAAGGATTCACCTTTACCTGATGCAAAATGTTGGGAGTGTATGCTGGACATTTCAAGCAAAGAAAGTGAAGGATCTGAATTGACTGTTTACAGTGTGGCTGTTTCTTGTTGCGTTGACATGCACCCTATCTGACCTCACAGCCAAACTAACACTTGAGAAGGTGATCTGGACTGAGAACTGTGAAGTGGCATTTGATCAGCTCAGAAGTGTCTGATGCCAAGCTCATGATCTTTTTTTTGTAAACATATTTTATTAACCAATATACCCATTAGCACCATATGGCATCAGAACCATCCATTGCTTAACAAGTAGCTTCATATTTACATAGCAATATACATACATATCAAAATAAAATACAGTCTAAAAATATTCTTTACATAAATTTTTATATACATCACATAGTAATACATTCACGTACATTCAATCAGGCAAAGGGACAAAATTTACTTCACGTCCTTATGTATGATATGCTATGAGACTGACAACACAACTTCAAAGATTAAATATTTGTCTTGCTAGTTTCTATTGTTTGCAGTAGAGGATTCCATGTGCTATAGAATACATTTTCCTGCTTGTTTGCACTAAGTTGGCATTTTTCTAATTTCATACACAGTACTAGGTTATTTAACCAGTGTGCTATACTGGGCGGGGTATGCCTGACACAGTGCTGGGCAATCGTTTTTCTAGCATTTGCTAGTGCTACATCCCATAAGTTATTCGCCTCTTGTTTTCTATAACTTCTAGGCTCTTCCCCAAGCATGAATTCTAGGGGAATGCTTGGTAAAGTAGATTTTACTACCATCTGCATTATGTCATGGATACCTGTCTAAAAGGGTGTGACCTTTGAGCACAACAGGGCCATGTGCATGAAACCTCCAGTTGCGATTTGAATTATGGTTACATTTATAGAGCTTATATGGGATTAAATATGTTCTGTAAAGATAATTCAGTTGAATTCTTCTTAATTTATTATATCTAAAACTAGTATGGACCTACTTGATGACAACTTTCCACATTTCATTGTCAATCTCTAAGTTTAAATCTGATTTTCATTCAGTTCTTGCTTTTTTTGTTGATATTAGGATGGCTCTAATAAATAATTTATATAATGCTGTTAATATTGATGTATTAGGTGTGGGCCTACACAATGGGCTTGATTCTCAATGGTTGACAAAGGGCTTGCACAAGCCCTGCATCAATCCCCATACTGTGCGACTGCATTGGCGTACCTTGCACTTGATCCTTAAAGGTCATGTGCATTTGCAACACGTTACCTTTTTTATGGTGGCTTGCACCAAATATTTGGCACAAACTCCATAAAAAGGTTCACAAAGTTAGACCAGCAAAAGCTGGTCTAACTCACATCATGTGGCGCATGGGTGGGAGACTACGGGATTGAGAATTCCAATTGCTGGCCACGGACAGCTGCAAGCCCCATGTGCCATGTGTTCTGTGCCCCCGGGGGTTGGTTGCAGCAGTCTAAACCATTCAAGAATCGAGCCCAATATCTATTTGACTGGAGACATCTGTGGAGTGTGTCCATGCAAGGATTGCAGGATTCTCAAATATTCAAAGAAGTCAACTGCCTGTATACCAGACTGATGTCTAAGTTCAGTAAAAGATTTCAGTGTTCCACCACAGCAGAGGCTGTGTATGTATTTTATACCCTTTTTCTCCCATCTTAGCAATACTGTACTTGAGGCAGAAAGACGTTGCACATTTTCTGGCTCTTTAATCTAGAACACAGAGATGCATTATAGTTTTTTATGCCCTATAAGTTGATGTGCCCCTCTCCATATCCTAGTCAGTTGGTGGGTAAAGGGATTTCTTTTTTTTTTAATGTGATTCATTAAGGCTAACAGAGAGCAGTCAATGTACTATACCTCCCAGATCATGCACTTCTTCTCTGTATAGCCAAGCTTGGTGTCTGATTTTGGAAAGTGTATAGAAAGATGTAGTTTTGCTACCCAATAATACTTAATTTTATAGGTTTATGAGGTTTTGCTGGGTACATTAATAAAGATATTTTAAGGACATAACTACTTTCATTTGTAGGGTGACATTAATTAGTATATTGGGATCATTTCCAGCTAAATGAAGAATTCCACTTTTCATCCAATCAATTTTATGACTGGAGATTTTCCCATAGAAACACAGAAGTTGCCGGCAGATAAGAATCTCTTAGCCCACCTAGCCTGTCCTATTTTTCCCAACCTACTGTGCCACTGCAAACCGTTCTCGGTCTCCAGATGTTCCCCCACCTTATTTCTAAGGTCTGCTTGTGTCTATCCCATGCATGCTGGGAGGCTGTTCCAGGCATCCACAACCCTTTTCATGAAGAAGTATTTCCTCACATCTCCTCTGAGTCTCCCTCCCTCCACCTTCATAGCATGACCCCTTGTCCTCTATCATCTTTTTCTATGTAAAATGCTACCTTCTTGTACCTTATTAATACCTGTGAGGTATTTGAATGTTTCTATCATGTCCCCCATTTTCCTCCTTTCCTCTAGAGAGTACATATTTAGTACCTTGAGTCTTTCCTCACAGGGTTTTTGATGCAGGCCTTGCACCATTTTGGTTAGCCACTTCTATATTACCTCCACCCTATCAATGTCCTTCTAGAGATGGGACCTCCAGACCTGGACACAGCACTTCAGGTGGGGCCTCACTAGTGATCTGTATAGGGGTAACACTACCTCCTTCTTTCTGCTGGCGATAACCCTCCGTATGCACCCGAGCATCCTACTAGCTTCCTCCATTGCCTTATCACCCTGTTGGCAACCTTCAAGTCATCAGAATTGATTACCCCCAGGTCCCTTTCCTGTTTTTTGCTTGCCAATACCTCCCCGGCCAATTGGTACACTGCCTATTAGTTTCTGTGCCCCAAGTGCATGATTTTACACTTTTTTGCATGGAAACCCAGTTGCTAAACCCTTGACTATTCTCCCAGCTTTTTCAGATCATCCCTCATTTTTCCACCCCCCAGTGTGTCCACTCTGTTGCAGATTTCTGTGTCATCTATGAACAGGCATACTTCCCCCAGCACTTTTGCAATGTTGCTAATAAAGACACTGAAGAGTACCAAGCCTAGTACTGACCCTTGTGGCACCCTGCTGGCCATCTTGCTGTTTACAGAGTGCACACCATTTACCACCACCCTCTGACTCCTGTAGCTTACCCAACATCTTACCCATTTTACTACTTTTCAACCAACTCTCTGGCTGCCCAGCTTGCTCAACTATCTTCTGTATGGAATGGTGTAGAAGACCTTGCTGAAATCCAGGAAGGCCACATCCATCGCTCCATTCTGATCCATTTCCCTGGTCACCCAGTCAAAAACCTCAATCAGGTTTGTATGGCAAGACCTCCCCCCTGTGAAACTATGCTGCCTCAGATCCTGAAATCTGCTGGTCACAAGGTATTTCCCCAATCCTTTCCTTCAGTAGTGATTCCATTACTTTACCCACCACCAAAGTCAGGCTGACAGGTCTGTAATTTCCTGCCTCCTCCCTATTACTACTTTTGTGAAGCTGAAACACATCTGCACTCCTCCAGTCCCCCAGAACCTCCCCTGTCTATTGACAGGTTGAACAAGACTGTCAGAGATGCAGCCAGCACCTCCTTGAGCTCCCTCAGTATCCTAGGGTGTATCACATCGGGTTCCATAGCCTTCTTGACTTTTAGTTGTGCTAGTTCCCTGAGGACTCTCTCCTCTGTAAAAGGACTAGTGTCCACCAGTGTACCTACTGAACATCGAAACCTTTATGGAGAAATCCCTTACAGTGACAATTTTGACAGGTTTCGAAATTGTCACTGTGAGGGACCTGAGGGTGAAATTTCACCCTTTCACCATGTGTCGCCTCCAAATCAACTCTGACTTGGAATTGATAATGTAGAAGAGGGGGGGGGTATCTCCTGTATGGGGATTCGGGGGATGACTCCTCCCGAGAGAAACCCTCCAATGTTGGACTGGTGAAATTTTGCTTGTCGACATTGGGGATCTCGCTATGCAGAACTTCAACAATGGTGTTGTCGATTCGGCATAGGTAAACCATGTCCACCTCCCTTCCTTTAATACCTTTGCCCCTTATCTGTGGCCCATGACTCACTGCTTCCTCTGATAATACTGAGCAAAAGTATTTGTTCAATATGTCTGAGGTTTTTTTTTTTGGCCCTCTTCCACACAAACCCCTTCTTCCCCTTTTCATCTCACTATCCCTCCTTTGGTCTTTCTCTTTTCGCTTACATACCTAAATAACGTTTTATTTCCCTATTTTTACTGACTGGGCAATATTCTCCTTCGTTTGTGCCTTTGTGCTCCTAACTGCCTTCTCTGCCTCCCTTTGTTTTTCCTGATATCTCTCCCTATCCTCCTCCTTCTGTGTCTCCTTGTACCTTCTAAATTCTAGCTTTTTTGCCCTTACTTTCTCCACTACTTCTTTACGGAACCATAGCAGTCTCTTATTTCTTTTACCCTTATTAACCTGCCTGACACAGAGGTTTGTTGTCTTCTCATGCCCTTCTTTATTTTTGCTCAGTGTTCCTTAACTCCATCTGGTTTCCCTGTCCTTCCTAGGGCGTCCACGAGGCATTTTCCCATTTTCTTAAAATTGGCTCTCCTAAAGTCCAGGACATTCATTTAAATGTGGTTTGATTCTGGCCCAGTTCTTATATTGAACCACACTGCATGACGATCACTGGTCCCCAGGTGGCTACCCACCATGAAGTCAGCAACACTGTCCCTGTTTGTCAGTACCAGGCCCAGTATTGCCCCCCCCCCGTGAGTGGGCTTCTTAACTAGTTATCTGCAGAACGTCCCCTGCAGGGAGTCCAGGATGTCCCTACTTATAACTGTTCTGCAGCTGGGAGGCTCCAATCTACATCCAGTAGACTGAAGTCCCCCACCAGCAACACCTCCCCCTTGCTTGGCTTGGCATTCTTTGGATTGCTTCCAACATATCCTTATCCACCTCTCCCGCTTGTTCTGGAGGTCTGTAGATCACTCCTGTGCAAATAGCGGCCCCCTTCCATGTGTCCAGGGTGACCCACAGTACCTCTGCTCCTCCTTGCTCCCCTTTATTTACATTGCTTTTATGTTTTCCCTCACATAGACAGCCCCCCCCTGTTTTTTTACCTACTCTGTCCTTTCTGAAAGGAGTATAACCTAGTATGGCTACCTCCTAGTCCTGCTTTTCATTGCACCAAGACTCAGTAATTTTGACTATGTCCAGGTTTGCTTGTGCCATAGTGGGCATCTAGGTCTGCAGTCTTATTGCTCAGACTTTGGGTATTTGCACACATTGCTCTCCAGCTTATACTGTTGCCCCCCCTCTTTTTTCCCATGTACCCTCCTTTATTTCCTCCACTATTCTTTTTACTATCTCCCTTTCCTTCTGCTCCCTGGATTCTTAAGTTACTTGGTTCCTTCTGGGATTTCCCCTGCCTCCAGATTCCATCTACTGATCTTGTAAGCCTGTGGAGGGGGCAGTTTATGTCTCCTTGCCTCATTTTGCCTCCCCCCCTTGGCTAGTTTAAATGCTTGCCAGTGCAGCATTTAAACCATTCACTGAGTACCACTGTTCCCCTCCTGGATAGATGCAGGCCATCACCCCTGTACAGGCCTTTATCTTTCCAGGTGGGGCCCAAGACCCAAATGAATCCAAATCCCTCCTCTCTGCACCATTCCATCAACCATGCATTGAAGTTCCTGGTGTGGAGAATCCTGTCCTCACCCCTGTCATAAACAGGTAGCACTTCCAAGAAGGTCACATATCATACTAATTGTTTCAGACCTCTCCCCAACTCCCTGAAAGCCTCCTGAACTATTGTTGACTTATCCCTAGCCAAGTCATTTGTCCCTAGGTGGACAATGATGTCCAGCTCTCCCTCCCTTCATGCTGCCCCAGCAATCCTCTGGATCCTCTTTCCATCCCTTTGAACCATGGCACCTGGGAGGCACCTAACCTCCTTCTCCTCATACCCACTTTCTTCCAACTGTATCTCCTTTACAATGGAGTTCCCCACCTGGATTCCTTTATTTCTGTCCTCTGGGTTCCTCTGCCACCCCCTTGGGGGCTTCACTATGGAGGCCCCTACATCTGCTGCAGTCACTACTTCAGGTGCCTCTGTGGGACATTCCTGCTTGGCCAGTGTATCGTAGGAGTTTTGTGGTGGTACCAGATAGGGGATGTGCCAGCGATCCACCACCCTTACCCTCCCTGAACCCACCATTATCAAGCTGCTCCTCCTTCTTGGCAACATTTGAGTTAGTGGTAGTGGACTTGGTGGTCCCTGGGTGGGGGAGTAAGACCTCCAAACCCAAGCCAACTTGGTCTCGAGTCTGGCAGACTCCTCCCTCAGCCCAGAGAGGTACATACAGATGGGGCAGCAATGCAGTCTCCAGAAGGGTTCCCTGAAGACTGTTGCCCCACAGCCACTGCACTGCACCACTCCCATCATCCTATACTACCTACTTTCTCTGTTATTTCAGCCCTTTGAATTCCCTTTATTCCCTTACCCTATATAGGGAATTACCTGATATAGGGAGTTTCATCTACCCCAAGGTTACTGTAGCTTTTGTAATTGTAGTGTAGCTTCCTCCTATATAGTGTACTTCACCTATTCCATACTTGATGCCTAGTGGCTACAGACACATCCTTTTACCTACTTATGGTTTGCGGGGCAAGGTGTACAGCCACTGGCTGCCTCCTCTGGCTGACTCTCTCTTGGCAGACTCACTTGTGATGGTCTTGTCTCGGGGTCCTTAGCATGGGGGATCACAGTGTGGGGGACCGCTTGGGGTATGGGTAGTTAAATAGGCAGTATAGCACAGTGGTTTAAGGCTCTGAGCTGCAAATCTGGTGACATCCAGCAGACCAGACCTGGGTTTGAATCCCACAGCTTCCACTTGCATACTGTGTGACTCTGAGCAAGTCACTTAACTTCGCTGTGCTCCCAGGTCGCTCCTGTAAAAAAAACTTTCAGCTTAGTGTGCTACTCCTGGTTAAACAACTAAAAAAAAAAAAAATAGGGGAAAAGAGGGACACAGGGCTGAGCTGTGCGGCACCTGATTGACCCATCTTGGGCACAGCCTCACTCGTGAGTGATCCTTTCTTCAAGCTCTGTGCTGAGCTCCCAAGTTCCTACAACTGGAGTGATTACAGCCTTTTAGTGATGTCTGCAGCCAAAATAAGGTTGAGGGCCTTCTATCTCCCACTCCAAGACCACACATCCCCTGTTTGAACTCCGGCTTCAGTTTTTTCTCACCGGCGTTTGCCCTGCATTTCAAGCCCTGTGAAAAATAGGGCTGAGTTGTGCAGCACCCGATTGGCCCATCTGAAGGGCTGTGAGCATGGCCTTTCTCATGATTGGTCCTTTCTTTGAGCCCTGTCCTCAGCTCCCAAACTCCTGCAACTGGAGAGATTACTGCCTTGTAGCGGTGTTTGCAGCCAAAATCATATTCTGTTAAAATAGAGTGCAGGGTAATATGACTTTGCTGTGGTTCTTTTAAATAAATTAATAGGTCATCTGCAAATAGAGCTACTTCATGAATTATCTCACCCACCTCTAAACCCTGTATTTTTATATCTTGTTTTATTGTCTTATTACTGCTGCTAAAGGTTCTTCAGCACCTGTATACTAGCATAGCTAGCTGCACCAGTTGATAGGCACAGGATGTCTACCTCCAATACCAGAACCACTAGGTGTAAGCGACTGGGAAATAGGCTTCTGCGCTACGTTGTAAGACTCTCCCTGTTCCTGTTGCTGCTAGCAGATGAAGATATTCACCCAAACCCGGGACCTCGTGCTACCCCCCTCTCCAGGAGTGTCCATGTGGGTGGTATAAAGATAGTTGCCATGAATATCTGCAGCCTGCTCCCTAAGATGACTCCATTCCAGGTGAGGACCAGGTTGCACAACCCTGATGTCATCTCCCTGACTGAAACGTGGCTCACCCCCAAGGTCAAGGACTCACTCATTGCCTTAACAGGGTTTGAATCTTTCAGACTAGATAGGCTGGGGAAGTGGGGCGGGGGAGCCTGATATATGTAAAGGATAACTTAAGGGGGTGTGTTATGCCAATCTCAGGCAATGCTTATGATTATGAACTGTTAGCAGTTCAGCTCTTGCTAGGAAAGCAGAACAGCATGCTCACCATTGCCTCGGTGTACCTACCACACGCAAAAGCAAACCAGGGGCTAGGTGTTGTCCTGAAGACCCTACCTAAACTGAAGAAAAACACAGAGGTTATTGTCATTGGAGACTTTAATATTAATTGGACTAACATAGGTTCGCTGTTCGTGGCGAGCACTCACCCCTACTAGCAGCAGAGTAGAGAAGGACTACCCACACATGAGATTTAGTGATTCATTTCCATATACTTTTACTCTCAAGACATGGGCAGTGCAACAAACAAACAGCTTACGTTTCACCCGACCATTCGGGCTTCATCAGAGCTAGTGAGTTACATTTCAAACTGTTAATTTATACTCCCACCAGTGATACCACTTAGTAATTACACCATTTAAATCACTGACTATCTTAAGGATCAAGTTGCAGAGTTGTACCTCACACAGATGATTTGTTCAGACACCAGGCTAAACCGCAAAACAGGAAAGGGCACCCTGCTTGACTGGATCCTGACCAACTTCCTCAATAGAATCAAAAATGTCCAGGTGCTCCCTGATTGCCTCAGTGACCATTCACCAGTTGCATGTATGTGGGTTAATAAGATAAAAAAGGACCCCCCCCACTCTGGTTTTTGGCTGACTTCTGAAGAGGGGCGCAAAACGCAACTTTAAGACAGCTTTGGCCAACATTGACTGGTCTCCTCTCGATAGTCTGCAAGACATTGACCAGGTTTTGCAATTCTTTGTGTCCACAGTCAATGGTATTTGTGATGCCTATGCCCCCCTGAGAAAAAGAAAGATAAGGGCTGCTTCCAATGGATGGATTTCCAGGGACCTCATTGATCATACGAAAGAGTGGGACAACCTCTGGGATCTTGCCAGAGGCACAGGCAACCAATCTGACTTATAAAAGTATCGGGCAGCCAGGAACAAGTGTACTGCTCTTGTCCGGCAAGCCAAGGCGGCTTACTACAAGGATCAATTAGAATATAACTGGGGCAATGGGAAGCAATTTGAGATAACATTAAGGAGCTGCTGGGCAGGGAAGATAGAAGGCACCCCTCCAGGCTCATCTTAAATGGCATCCCCAACCTAGCTCCACACACAATTGCTGAATCTTTCAATGTGGCCTTCTCTGACCTCAGTTTTGTCCTTCCGCCCAACTACCTTGACAGCCCTCCACAACACACTCCCAAAGCCTGAGATAATTTGACCCATCCAAACTTTTACTTCAAGCATGTCACAACCAAGGAAGCTAGGATCTACATTACTAAGGTGCTGGGTAAAACCAGACTTGGTAGTGACCCACTCGACATGAAATTGGTGGAAATTGTCATGGACAAGTTGGTGATTCCCATCACCAAGATCTTTAACAAGTCTCTCACCCTAGCAAAATTCCCTGCAGCCTGGAAGGTAGCTCTAGTCACCCCTGTCCTAAAAAGTGGGGCTAGGTCTTGCACTGCTAACTATAGACCAATATCTATCCTTTCCCCCCTCTCTAAGGTGCTTGAAAGGATTGTGGCTGACCAGGTCACGGAGTACCTTCAAAAGTACAGTCTACTGTGCCCACAACAGCACAGATTCCATCAGTTCCATAGCACAGCTATAGCCTTAGTTGAATTCACAGACTACATGCACAAAGCCTTGGATGGGGGAAGCCTGGTGTCTTCATAGATCTCACCAAAGCCTTTGATACGGTCAACCATCACATCTTGCTTGACCAGCTTCAGCAACCTTGGGCTAGCCTCTGAAGCCATCCTCTGGTTCCAGGATTACCTATCCAGAAGAGCATAGAGTGTAATAATTGGGACAGCTATCTCCTTGTCTAGTGATATAGTACTGGGTGTCCCACAGGGGTCTATACTGGGCCCCCTCCTCTTTAGCCTGTTCATCAACAGGCTTCCAGAGGCCTGCAATTGCAAGATTATTCTGTATGCAGATCATGCTGTCATCCTTAGTAGTAGTGCCCAGCTTCAGCACCTACAGGATGATTTGCAGCACTCATTTTGCAGCTTGGAGGACTGGTTCAGCTCACAGAAATTGCTTCTCAATTACAAGAAGATGAAGACGATGCTGATAACCACTCATCAGCACAAGATATCTCTTTTTTCCCTTACTATTACTAACAACAAGGCTGCTTCACTCGAGCAGGTCAACTCTTAAATACTTGGGCATGGTCATTGATGACACCCTCTCGTACATGCAGCACATTGATCAGGTCATCAAAACAGTGAACACCAAACTTGGAGTGCTCTACAAGCACAGACAGTACCTAACTCCTGAGGTGTGCAGATTGGCAGTCTCCTCTTCCAACTTGTCTGTTATTGACTACAGACTCATGGTCTATGGGTCAGCAAAGACACTGCGCTAAAATGAGCAAGCACAGCCCTCAACAAGGCCTACAGGCTGGCTCTAGGGGTTGATAATTTCCTACACACCTGTTCCCTCTATGAGCGCACTAACTGGCTCAGTCTTGCCAGCAGAATCAAATACCAAACGTGCCTGCTAGGCATGAAATCTTTCCTAGGTAAAGCTCCATTGGCCTTCAAAGAACTGCTCCGGTGAGGTAGATCTGGGTACCGCACTCAAGGGCAGACTCACAGCCCACTTGCTATCCCCTTCAGAAAAATGGCACTTGGCCAACAGTCCTTTGCTTACAGGGCTCCTTCTTGGATAAGTGAGATCCCAGCATGCCTTTTACTCATTAACAGCCTCCCTGTCTTCAAGGTGGAACTAAGAAGTCACCTTGCCAAAGCTGAGGTATGTAGCTGCAGGTAATCTGTAGCTCTAGCACCCGGTAGCTTGGAGTCAGCTTGCTCCTGGGATGCATTCTCCGATTTGCTACCCTACTGCAAAGTAACCCTGAGTTTAAACTCCTACTTCCTACTACTATTTGCCAGCCCTCGAACTTGAGCCTTCCATAGTCACAGCCTGTCGGCGAGCCTTCTATCTACTGTCCTTAACTCAGCACTCTGTTTTAAGTCCCTCCCCTGCCATTGACCCTTCACAAATGTGATTGTTTCAAAGCACCTGTCTTCCCCCAGCTTATTCTGTGTATGGTCCTCCCTCACATTGCTCTCTAGTATGTTCCAGTAGTAAGGTCAGTCCTGCACAGAAAATTACCCCCCCCCCAACCCTTCACTAGAATTAATGACAAAGCCTCCTCTTGGCTGCATTAACATACAGGGTGTAAAAGCCTATTTTGGGTCTCTCTCCCCCCTTCTGACTTTATATAAAATAATGACAATGCCTTCCTTGGCTGCTTTACAGTCTGCTAAATTAGTTCCTTAAAGTCACAGCACTCACCATGTATCTTGGGCTGTACTAACTACAATATGTACCTCTATATGAGATAGCTTACAATTATAAATAGTCAGACCAATTGCTGTTATTTCTTGTATTTTTTGTCTCTGTACTTGTGCACCCATACTCTGTAATTACCTTTCTGTGTTGTCCTCCTGTCAAGATATGGAACCTTTGAAAAAGAGCATTTTGCTCAAAGGTTATGAACATACGAACATATGAAATTTGCCAGCAGATAAAGGCCTAGAGGTCTATCAAGTCTGCTTGAATGTGCAGCTATCACCCCTTATTCTGCAGCTGCCCCTCCCTTCCACCCTTCCCCTTCATTAACCCTCCCCCTTGTCCTATCCCATCCTCGTTTGAAGCAGTCCATTGTTCTACTGCATACCACTTCAGCAGGTAACGCATTCCACCCAGCCATCACCCTCTCTGTAAAAAAGTGTCTCCTCATCTCCCTCCTGAACCTTCCTCGCTCCAGTCTCATATCATGGCCCCTGGTGGCCCTCCCCTCCCTTACTTTGAACAGCCCCTCTGTACCCATCTTGTTTATTCCTTTCATGTATTTAAAGGTTTCAATCATGTCACCCCGTCTCTCCTCTCCTCCAGTGAGTACATGTTCAACTCCTTCAACCTCCTCTCGTATGATAAGTCCCCCAGCCCCTTGATCATCTTTGTCACTCTGCGCTGCACCCCCTCCAGTAACTTAATGTCCCTCTTCAGATACGGATGCCAATACTGCACGCAGTACTCCAGGTGTGGTCTAACTAATGACCTATACAGTGGCAGAATCACCTCCTCCCTCCTCGAGGATATACCCCTTGCAATACAACCCAGCATTTTGTTGGCCTTTGCAGCTGCCTTCCTACATTGTTATGTTATAGGTTATGTCTGAATGAAGAAAGAAAGAAAGAAAGAAAGAAAGAAAGAAAGAAAGAAAGAAAGAAAGAAAGAAAGAAAGAAAGAAAGATATTTTAGGGGTGAAAGTGAGCATCCCTGTCTGGTGTCCCTGGTGAGCTGCAGTGGATTACTAAGAAAGTTGTTAACTAAAATTTGTGCATTCGGTTGGTTGCACAGGGTGCATATCCATTTAAGCTTTTTGTCTCCAGTTCCAACATTTTTAAGAGTTTCAAACATATACTACCATTCTACACAGCTCAATGCATCTAAACCAAGGACTGCAGCTCCCCCTTTCATAGAACTACCAGTATACTTGCAAACAATATTTAGTGCATGCCTTACATTATGCTTCCCTTGTCTTCCCTTAATGAAGCCGGGTTGATCTTCATGAATTATGTCCAGCAATACTTTTTCTAGTCTACTGGCTATTATTCATGCTATTATTTTATAGTCAGATATTAAGAGGGAAATTCGACGGTATGATGAGCACTGCTGTGGGTCCTATTGTGGTTTGAGGATCACAGTGATCATTGCTGATTGCAAAGAGGGCAGAAGATATCCAGTTGTTATACTTTCCTATACCATATCCATCAATGTGCCCTGTAACTGGCTTTTGAAAACTTTATAAAAGTCAGTGGGCAAACCATTGGGTCCTTGAGCTTTGCCCCCCTAAGATGTTTTATTGCTACCTTAATTTCTTCCCATGACATGGGTGTCTCTAGTTGATTTTTATAGGTTTTGCTGATAGTTGGAAGGTTAACAAACTAAAAGGCAAAGTAGTGGCACTCAAGATCAGATGGCAGTATTATGTACCAAATTTATTGTAGGTGCAAAATAACAAATAACAAAGCTACCAAAAGGTCTAACAGCAATCCTGCTGCTCCAATGACTGACCCCAGTGCTTCGACTCTCTCTCGAGTCTTCCTCTGGGTTATTTATTTAATTAAAATTGGTGACCAGGAAAGGCTCACTGAGCCAAGACTCATTTCCAGGTGCGACCCGGGTACAAAGTGTACAAAGTTGAAGGCAGAGACATACAAGCAATCAACAAGTTACTGCCAAAATAATACAATGTAAGGACAGTTCATAGAATTAGGTAGTAAGGTAACAATTTTTTGTTGGAACAGCCAGTGGGAAAACATGACATTTCATTTCTAAACAGTTGCTTATGCAGTATAATTACAAGTGCATGTATAGACATATTTACAGTAGTGGTTTGTCCAGAAAGTGGACTAGCAATGAAAGGGAATGGTGGGGGGTGGTTAAGTAGTTTGAGCTGGCATGTGGAGTAATAGTTTACCTGGAGTGGCAACTGGGGGTAATATTAGGCCTGAGTAAGGAGGGATTAGCTGTGCAGCTTCAGCAGTGAGTGAGGGGGAGAAGCCTGAGTAGCTGTTTAAAGGCTGATAGAGAGGGGGCCTGTTGGAGGTTGGGTGGGAGGTTGTTCCAAAGGAGTGGGAGCCAGTAGGAAAAGGCAGCTTGCCCAGAGGCAGAGAGGGGGCATGAGAGGTGGAAGGTATGAGCGTGTCTACGGCGGAGTGAGTAGCCTGTGGATATGGCTTGGGAGAGGCGGGAGGAGAGGTATGGGGGAAGGGAGCCAAGCCAATAATTAACTATGAGAGAAGTGCTGTGGGTGGTCCGTCCACAGCGCTTCTCTCATAAGTTAGCCATAGTTATAAATTGTCTGATTTGTTCAGTAGCAGGAAAGATCTCTTGAGGTATACAGATTTTTATAAAATTGTCTAAAACATTCACCAGTTCCAGCATCATAATGGATACAATCCCCCTCTGGTGTTTTTATTGTAGACACTTTAGCCCCCTCTCTACTTTGTAGCTGCCAGGCTAGTAGTTTTCTACCTGCATCCCCTTAAAAATAATTACCTACCTGTGTGAGGAGAAGGCTCATTCTATTTTCCTGCTAGGGATGATATTGTATTCCTATTTTAATCATTGTAGGGCCTGGTACCTGTTAGGGGTGGGGGCCTCTACGTGTGCTTCCTCCACTTTTTTAATTTTCTCTTCCAAATCTATTAGTTGTTTTTCGGTAATGCATGTTTTGTGAGCAGAAAACGATATTATGGCCCCTCTTAAAATGACTTTTAGACCATCCCATATCAGTGCAGCAGTGGTTTGGCCTGGAGGTTTGTTTGTCAAATAGTCAGCTATTTGATTATTAATAAAATATTGAACATCTTCCCTTTTTAGTAGTGTGGCATCTAATCTCCATGCTTTGTTTGTAATTAGTGTGCCATTCCTGAGATAAATATTTTTATTGAGGCATGGTATAAGACAACCAGTTGTCCATGAGTTACCAGTTTTATGGCAGAGATCAAGCTCTGGGAGGTAATAGCTAAGTCTAGTCTTTTATTTGCTTTAGCTGAGTGTAAGTATTGAGTGTATTCCCTACCTTTGGGGTTCAGATGTCTCCAAGAATCTATTAATCTATGGTCTTGCATTAAAGTGGTTAGGGCTTTGGTATTTCTTGTTGTAGGCCCACCTGTTCTAGAAGTCTGAGACATAATACTGCCTAGAACACAATTGAAATCACCACATAAAATCCATGGGCCCTGGAATGTGAACATTTCTACTGACAATCTATTAAAAAATTGCAGTGACTCAGTATTGGGTCCATATATGGAGCCTACCGCTATTTTCTGACCTGAGTTGAGTTGAACTTAAATCAAAACATACCTCCCACCTGCACCATCTAGCGAAGTATGGGTAATCACCACATGGAACCTAGACCTGAGACAAATGGCTGCTCCCCAGGCCTTGGATAAAAAGTAAGCAGCATACCATCCCTGTCACACCAGGTTTTTGGAACATGTATTCCTTCTTTTGCAGTCATATGTGTCTCTTGGAGACATAGTACATCTGTTTTTAAGTTTTTGTATTTTACCTAGTACTTTTTTAGGGCTTCAGCGGGTGGAGTCTTGCAGACCTCTTGCTGTCAAAAAGGGACTTGGCGCATTCCTTCTGACCGAACAACATGTTGGAGTTGCACCACAGTCCTCTTCGAGGTATGCAGTACGTGAATAACTCCGCTGTCTTGGGGCACTACTTTTCCTCCTGTTGCCCAACAGACACAACATAAAGCTTTCTTGTTTCTCTTAGTTTTGCCAAATGAGTGATTATTTGCTTTGCCAAAGTGGGGTGTCTTCGCTTCCCCTGTATCAGAGAGGTCAGATGAGTCTGAATTTTCAGAATGGACAAGTGGTACCATAAGGGAGGAATCCCCAATTACTTTGTTAGGGGCATGACTGTTTTTGATAGTTTGTGCTGTATTATTATCATACAACAATTTGGCTGTAGCGATATTGGCTGAATTCCTTCTCGTAGGTTGATACATTGTTATCTCTGTGCCTCTATCATGGGGCTCAAAAGCTGCTGAATTTTTCACAGATGCCTCTATGTTTTGTTTTTTTATTATATTTGTGTCTCATTTGGCCCCTACCTCCCCATTAACTTTATTCTTTTCCATCATGTTTGCTGAAATTATAATACTTGTTACCGATTCAGCCCCTACTGTTCCAGCAGATTGTAACAAAGGCTGAACATGTATAGCAGTAGCATTTTTAGCAGTGGAATGTACAGCACATACCTTGTACCCCAAACTAATCCTCTAGGGTGGCTTCTGAATCTGAAATTGTTCATTTCCTATCTCTTGCAGGTCCATGGAGTGTGGCGGTACCCTTAACGCATTCTGGCTCACCTCCATTTTGTAATTCCATGGTAATAGTGGAGGTAGAGATTCACTAGATAGAGCAGGTATTTCCATTTTGCTACTTGTCCTTGGAGAGAAATTAAAGGGATGCTGCTGGGTCTTCTTGACTTTAGGTAGCTGAACTTTGTCATTTTTTGTTGTTTGTGGAGCCATAATTTTTTTTGTTTTTGTGAAGATGGGCTCCGCTACGAGGCACATTAGAGGAGAAAGGCTTCTGCAATACCTGGATCCTGCTGCTGTTGATTTTCAACCAGATTTTCTGGAGATGGTGTGTGGATAACAGAGTTCTGTGAGTCTTTCTTGAGACTGCTGCTTTGAGTTCATGTTAGAGCTGACCACAATCTAGTTTGAATCTCTAGCTGCTTGATCAATTAGGCAATGAGCTTATTAGGGTTGACGTTCTTGGGTGGCTTGGCCAGCTTCTTTGGTGTCAAAATAATGCTGAATTTTAAAAGAGCTTTCCTGGCTTTTTTTGTACATGCAAGGTTGTTGGCTTCCAGGACTAAAATAACTTACAGCAAAAGTGGTATTCAGAGTCGGGTAGCCACGGTATGCACCTGCATGCCAGGAGGGAACTTACTGAGCTGTTACATCAGAGTTCTCACATCTGCCTTCTAGTGATGACCACTTAGTGACATCCTCTCCAGAAGTGTAACTACTGTGGTGTTGTGGGCTTGGGGTTAAAACAGGACCCCACTGAGAATGAGATGTTACATCTGAATGAGGTCAACATGCTGTCCCAGTGACACAGTAGCAATGCATTATATGACCACCGGGAAGACTAGGATTCATGTTCAAGTCCCAGAATTCCTCTTCACTGTGACCATTTGGATGGCAGTACATCTCAGAGGTGAGAAGCTTATCTCCCGGCTCCTGGGGGAGACAGAATGCAAGTCCACCAAGCATCAATGCATCCCCTGCAAACTAACTCATGGAGGGGTGTTTAGGTCCTCTGTGAAGGCAGCCCCTCCACCACCCTCCCATCTAGAGGAGTGGTGCAGCTATACAGGCTTCATCATCAGGAAAGGGAATGGCAGGAACCAAAGGGAAGCAACAATTCTGGATAACTTAACTACTTTTTTTCCCATGCTGCCAGATCCACTGCCCCCATGTCCACCTCCTCAGGGACTGAAGAGCACATCATAGCCTCTGACTGCGGCCATGAGTGACACATGTGGTGATCTCCTGTGAAAGTCCACCAAGCCCAGATTCTAACTCAGCCACAAGATTTGCTGGAGAGCAACACAAATTTTAACCCTCCCTTCACATGAAGCACCAGCCCCCCATCAGCACTGTAAGCAAGAGACCAATGCTCCCGAACACAAGTCTCAGTGGTGTAGCAGGGCATAACCACCATGCCACTAGACTGACAAAGATAACATTAATTCTAAAAAGCAATATGTTTTATAAAAAGCTCTTTGATGCAGTCAAACAGTTCAGCAGTCACAGATTGGAAGCAGAAGTTGAGCACTAGTCTTATCTTTCATATAGGCAGTTATTCTTTTTTAGGCAGTTAATCGAGACTTATAACAAAAAAAGACCCCAGTTTCTAATCAACTTTAGCGATGATGTAATCAGCATGAGTAATGTAACAAAACAGAAGTTAAGGCCTAGCAAGACACTCAGATAACAGATATGAGTAACTTAGACACTAAGATGAGAGCATACTTTTTATTTAGAAAGATCTGTTGCTAATTTAAATTTGGATGGTTTGCATTTAATTCTGTTGACCGTGGAAAGGACTTCTGCAACTCCCTCATCATGGAACTCCTTGCCATCTACAGACCAAGCTACAACACATCCAGAACAAATGATCTGCCTTCTGGTCCAAAGAAGAATGCTCACACTGCCATGCCCCAGTCTCAGGGGACCAACACTGGTTCTCTCAACCCAAGAGTTTCAGCATTTCTTCCCTTGTGTATGAAATAGGTTCCACCATTACATTAGCCCCCAAACTGGTTATATGAAGAAAACATTCTTATGTGCTGAGTTAACAGCCAGTTGAAAACAGGTGGAGGGTGGAAGATGTACTAGACTGTTGATCTACTAAACTGGAGATACAGCACAAGGAATAAGAGACAGCTAGGAAGCCCTCAGCCCCCCCTCCATTTCAGTCTGTAAATGTTTCCTGAGCCCTGAACCTCAACATTACACCATAAGTCATCACTCAGTTTGACTTTAATTAAATACTACAGTAAACAGTAATTGATTTTCCACACCACAACCAGAGGTCAACACCACCTGGAGTGATTTTAATGATAATATCCACCTCCCTTTTCCCTGACCTGATTTTAGTGTAGCCTCATCAAGACACAGAGTGGTGACCTTCACCTGTTCCAGCCCCTCTGCCTCAACTGTATGAGAACCCTACATGGCCCAAGCCAGGGTCAAGGCGTGCAAACTGAGAAAGTGAAATAGCAATCATGTTTGCTGCATTATTCTCCTGTGGTGAACGTACTGTAGATGCATTCTAAATAAGCAAAGAGTAATTTATTTGAAGTTGCATAACCAAATTTGTTTTCAACAAGGACGAGAAGAAATCAGACAGTGGGGGGAGAGACCAAAGCAGACAGACACTGAGAAACAACACAAAAAGAAAAATAAGGTGCCTACTCAGTGGACTGAGATATCAGGCTGGATTTTCAAAAGGTTCAGGTACAGATATAAATGCATGCTGTGCTTGCGTCTGAGTAGCCCTGCTGCTCTTTTCAAAAAATGAATTCATTGTGATAAGAAATCCTGATTTACATCAGTTTTTGCTGCAATTGCATCTTTTTTTAAATGCAAAATTCTGGCACAGCCACACTATCTAATTTTGTAGATAGTCTAATTTGAATGGGTATCCATTTTGAAAAAAGTAGCAGGTGAATCCTTGGCAGAAACTTTCTAAAATATCCCTGTACATTATTTTAATGTCCTCCAATGACAGTTGCGATGGCATTTAACAAGCCAGGAAACAGCTCAGATTGCTCTTCTGTGCTTCCAGCCCAAGAGATCTTCAAAAGTTCAAAGATTCCTCCATGCCTTAATACCACCTACTTTTTAAGGGAAAGGAGTCTAGCAGACCCTATTGAAATAGTCCCCATCATTCCTTCTGCAGGACCTGGAGTCCCATTACCTACAGGATCAAATATAAAGTGCTGGATATTCAGAAGTATGGCCGTAGAGCTTGCAACTGTTTTACTATCACATCAGTGTCCCTGCAAATGCATCAGAATGTTTGCTTCTTATTTTTAAACATTCTGTTGCATTTCCATCATGTAATGGTAAAAAAAATTATGCATGTGTTATTTTCTTTTTTTTTATGTTCTTCCTCCTACTCCACGGCCCTCGATCGGGAAGAAGCCCCAGTCCCATTCCCCCAACATCCACCAGGCGATGCAGTCCATTACCCCCAGGGCTTACCCCCCTGGCAGGGCCAGTGGGGGCACCCTGAACCTCACTCAATACCAGATCCAGTGTGGTTGGTGCCATGGCTATGCGGGTATGGAACCTGCGAGCTCTCTCCATCATCCAGCCGGGAGCTCTTTTTTCTACCAGTTTCTTCCCCTTATGGGCAGAGCATGCAATGACATCAGTGATGGTAGTGTGCATGTTCCCATGTGCATCCAGTCAGGCATCTGTCCCTCCTCTGACCCTAAGTTGGCAGCGTTGGTGTGCCAACCCCCAGTCTCTGCTATGGGCCAGGCATGCACCGACAACTGATCACCCCCTTCCCCAAAGAAGGAGAGCCATCCCTGGGCCACTAGATCCTTCTCCTTCCCGGCTGACCCCCGGTGGCCTGCATTTGCTCCTGAATAAGAGTCGCTGGCGTGGCTAGAGGTCTGGCATTCAGCGCCTCAACCCTCTGCACCACCAAGCTGGCTCATGTGTTATTTGTTTAACTTATATTGCATAAAACAACACATTGCAGTTCATAACAACCAGACAGACAACAGTAGTAAAAACAACATTCTTACAGCAAGCATGCATCCTGCCCTTGTAACATGTTACTTCACTCGAGAGAAACTAAAAAGTTTTACATAAAATATATCCTTAAAGTACTGTGTTCCCATGGGCACAGATTGATACATAGTAACATTTTTCCACATCATACACCTTAGCATAAGGTTTAAAGTCTCCTTGAGCCTATACATAGAAACATAGAAACATAGAAGTTGATGGCAGATAAGGACCATCCAGTCGGCCCATTTTTTTTTCTGCCTTATTAATGTGCCATCGACCTTTGCTCTGTCAGTGGTCTATCTATTCATACTCATCTGTATTGCTCCCTTATGCCTATTCCATGCCTGTTTGAAGCCCTGCACTGTATTCATAGCCACCACTCCCTGAGGTAGGCAGTTCCATGCATCCACCACCCTTTCTGTGAAAAAGAATTTCCTCACATTCCCCCTTAATGAGCCTCCCTCTAATCTCACGCTGTGTCCTCTTGTCCTACTATTTTTCTTATATTTAAACATGTTAGACTCTTTCACCTTGTTAATGCCCTTAAGGTGTTTGAATGTTTCAATCATATCACCTCTCTCTCTCTCCTTTGCTCAAGGGTATACATATTGAGCTCCATTAATTTGTCCTCATATGTCTTCTGATGCAGTCCCTGCACCATTTTGGTTGCCCTTCTCTGGACTGCCTCAGTTTGGTTAATGTCCTTGTGAAGGTGTGGCCTCCAGTACTGCACGCAGTACAAAAAATAGCAACATGTCTGCCTAACAGCTTGACTAGAGAAAGGTGAAATTTTGGCATACTGTACATACCTCTGCCTTCTTAAATAAGCTTGCATATCAAAATCATAATTTTAATTCATAACAGCTCCCTAGAACCAGCCCAAATGCAAATATTAACTGCAAACTAACAAATCTTATATATACTGGCTACTGCAAGTCTATGCACAGTCCCATAATTATTCAAATGAAATGACTCTACCTCATAGTGGCAGGGCTAAAGGATAATGTCCTCCTGTGACAGCTGTCATTTTTGAAATCCTGGCTAAAATGTGTTTTTGCATCCCAAAAGGTGATTTCAAGGTCACTACTTGAAATCAACTTTTGGGCAGGATTTAAAAAATTGTTGTGCCCTTGATCGTGATGCGGGGTCATAAGAAGATTATGTTGACAATTTGGTGTAAAAATATAAAAAAAAAAAAAAAAAAAGTAATGATCCTACATTTCATTTTGCGAATGCAGGTCAATAACTTTGGTAATTTTCAATATTTTTACTCCGAATTTTCAGCATAGCAATTTCTTTACCACACCTCATGAATGTAACACCTCTCGTTTATTGCATTCAACTGCAGTCCTTGTGGCTTCTGCCAGAGTTTATTCCATTTACCATGTGTCTTTATACCATTATGTTCCAGGAACAAATATTGAGTAAGTTAACCATTATAAAAGGAATAGTTAATGTTTATTTGACCATTAGACTGATTGCTAGTGATATAACATATGTGCATTATAAGTAGAAGCATTTTTGGCTATATAACAAAAAAACACAATTGCAGTAGCATTTGCTCACACTGTGGCATTAAACCTTTTGGTCTGGCCCTTGTAGGTGAATGAGGCCAGTCTCACCTTATTATGAAACTATAACTGACAACAAATAACTAAAAAACTTTTATACAATTACCCCTGGTCCCTTCTGTTTCCCTTTCATAGCACATTTGTGCTCTATTATGCTCTAGCTGATTAGTTGGTTAGCCTTTATGTGCAAAGAGCACCTCAAATTACTAACTTTGAACAGAGATTTAATTTTAGTTAACAACAAAATATACAGCAGTGCTTAAGGTGAGTATTCCCATCCAGCTTTGGATGATGTCAAAACCACCTATAGCATATATAAGAAGAAACTGAGTGTGAATCTTATGGTAATATGGAGCTACTGGTGACCAGATGGCTGAGCCAGATTGCACAAAAAGTGTGGCTCCATGCTCCCATCGATATACATGGGAAGGGGGAGATCCTAATCCACCCCATTGGGAGTTAAGTAGAACATGCCAGGAAGATAATAGGATCCAAGTGATCAACAACCAGTACCACAGCAGTGGAGTTAACATAGACATGGACTGGATATAATACAGAAAGCTTAACCTGGTTGTATGTTTGACAATAAGTATACCATTTAATTGACAAAGAAAGAAAAAAAAAGGGAGAACTTAATTTGGTCTATGGCACAATAATCCTGAAATGTGCTCTCGATTTCATTTTAGCTATAGTTTAAAATGTTGTTTCCATTCTTAGATCTAGATCCTCATGTAGGGTATACTTTAAAAGGAAATGACATGCACTGACACCATAGCCCCACCCATGGTCAGGGAGAGGGGCGTAACTTGCCAGTTATTCCTACACTGACGTAAAGAAATAATTGTAATAGTTTGAAAAAGAAAGGGACAAATATCCTTTTGTACTTGAAACACATAGTAACAGACTTGATCAGGACATGATGAAATAAAAAATAACATTTTTACATTAGGGAATAATTAGACACTTGTACCAAGTCAGCCATGTCGTACAATAAATTAATAGTCAGTGGATCTTAGCTCCTGCTTTCTTTTTTCCTTGCTTCCCTGCACAGATTATAAGGATGGAGACAGATTTCCAAATTCTTGCATGTAGTCCATTCCTTCCTGTTTCATATTACAATTCTTTTTTAATTCTACTAATCACCTCTGCTTTAAAACTGTACTGCACATATATGATATGCTATTGAACATCTTACAGGTTTCTTCAATTATCCCATTAATTCCACTGTAGTGATATTCTGTTCGGAGTTCCTCTACCCACACTGTTATGAAAGTGAGGGAGGACTCAAAGAATAGGTCTGCTTGTGTGCATGTTATATTCTGGGGATTATCTTTTATTTGTGGCTTTAACAGAGACTAGGTTATAATGGTCTGCTATATTTCAACGTACTGCAGAGGCTGATACATATGTCTCTATTATAATTATTTTTTAGAGTTATTTCTTAAACTTTATATTAATTTATTAGATGAAATGGGTGAACAAGCAGAGTGCTTGTGCTCATTAATGAGAGTAATTAACAAATAAGAATGTCCATAGTTCCATTTCCATTGATGTATTGTAGTCAGATGATTGTCATTCCAGGAATGCCAGGTTGTAAATTATCTCCTTCTCCTAAATGAGATTACACCAGCGAAGACTACTATCAGTAAGAGCAGTGTTTTTCCAGCAGTATCAATTCAAATTAATTGTATATTTCTAGTATATGTTTTGAAGCATTGCTAAATGAACACCTAGCTCTCCCTTACAGAAATGTAAGTGTGCTGTGTACATGCAGAATGCATGCCAAATCCTTTATTGCGCAATGTTTGCATGCAGCGCGCATACACAAAGTGAATCTAAGCAAATCAGGTCTAAGAGCAAATCAGGTTTGCATGCTGCAAGCTGGATGTGTGCAGCAGGTAAGCTGGTGCAAACATCTTCTAAAAATCACATTAGTGTCATGTGTTGCACGCTTGATATGATTACAGCAGTTAATCTGGTGTGAACATTATTTAAAAATCACATTACTTTCACATGTTGCATGCTTGCCATGTGTGCAGCAACTAAGCTGGTGCAAATCTCACCTAAAAAAACACACCAGTTTCTATTTCTCATTCTACTGCTAGCAATCAGAGCCATTTAAATACATGTTTCATTGATTTCCCATTAAAATTAGGTAAACTCATTAATTCTGAGCCTTTTGCAAGTTATTTAATGTATTTTAATTTTTGCCAATGAATTTCCATTAATTTGTAAAGTATTGTTTGCTGAATGCCTTAAATTAAATACCTAGGATATAGTCAGTCGACATTCCCCATTTCAGATGTGCTAAGAAAGATCTCTGTGTTATGAAGCCTGCTCTTTTTGTTTTGAACCATGCAAATCCTCTTGTGCATATTTAGTGCTATAAATCTGTTTCTCCATGACTGATTCTGCTCCCTTACTTTTCCTTTGTCATTCTGTATGGAGTACATATACTATGGCCATGCTAAGCGCTCTTTGTGCTGAGTAGGGTCTTGGAAGTTTGCACCATACCTCACATTTTGTCACTGAAATGAGGGACATGGATACTCAGAATGAGGGATAATGAGGGACACTAACCCTCATGATGATCAGGTCACATCCTGAAACATGGAGATACAGTACCTCAAAACACAGTGGAAACCATTGTATTTACTTGTACCGATATCCAAAAATGAATTTCTACAATAAAGCAGGAGTACCATTTAAGAAGGGCAAAGCCCCCCCCACCACATTTGTGCCTAGGTTGTTCTTATGATGTGACAATAATAACATTAAATTTGGATTTAATCTTTTACATAATAAGTGTCCCCCTGGCCTGTGTGTGCTCATACTGCAGATGCATTCTTGACTCTGTTATGTCTGTATTGCGTTGTTCACTCTCTCCACCTATTAGCAGTGGCACAATCACACATGATGTGGAGGAGCTTCAGCCAAGCAAGAGCACTTGAGTCATGAGATTGTAACACTGTCTTTCCTGCCACAGAGTAGACAGGCTGCAAACTACAACTTGGAGGAATCGGTGATCACTGAACTCTCAATAGCATTGTTGTGGCAGCATATTTTTGTTGGCCTACTCTTAGTGAGTCTCCCTCTCACCTGGTGGCTTTAGAGACAGGGGGTTAGCTAGAAGTTAACTCAAGTCTAGGCTACCTACTTACTCTACTAAGCTCACCTCACAAAAAAAAAAAAAACTGAAAAAAACAACACAGGCCCTCTTGGCAGCAAGCTAGGCATATCAGCAGTGGTGAAAGAGGGTTGGGTGGCATTCATAGGCCTTGATCACTGCAGTGCGGCAACAGCCATGGCAGCAACCAAGCCAGAAGCAGGCAACACAGTTTGAGTGGGTTTGGTTAGTGAGGTGACTTGGTTGCAGATCACGTTGGGGACCTGAGATAGTCGGTTCTAGCATCCAGTTTCTGGCAGAAGGATGAAGGAGGACTGGACTGAAAACTGGGTTGATTGCACACTGGGCTAGGCTACAGATTTTTGCCAACTGGCTAGGTAAGTAAAAGTAAATATTTTTTTTAAAGGGGGATTGGATGAGGAGGAAGGACTGAACTATTGATCTATTTTTCACTTTTCTGTGCCTATGGGTGACTTCATGACCCATCCCTTACAGAAATAATTATATGAAATTTTTCATGCTGCACACATAAAACTACTCATGTGATATGCATGCTGCAAGCATGATTTAGATGTTAAATTGGAACCAACTGCATGCATGTGGCATGTGTGCAGCAAGCAAGTGTGGAAACCATGCTTTTTATGTTAAATTGGAACAGACTGCACGCATGTGGCATGCGTGCATAAAGCAAGTAGTCACTGATGAGTGCACACATAGAAGTTAATTGACTTCCTTGGGATCACGCCATATACTGTACAAGTTGGGACTGATCAGAGTGAAACCCAGGTCTTCAGGTCTCCAAGTCTCATGGTTTGCAGTTCAGTGCCTTTAACCATTAAGTTATACTGCCTGCACACATATGGCTTGCCTGTATGTCAATACAAATCTAGACACTGTACATCTGCATGCAAGCAGCATGCTTGAAGCCACTATTATACATTTCAGTTTTCTTCCCCTCTCTCAGCTGCACAACTGAACTGTAGCATACAGTACATACCAATGGAAACACATGTGGTTCTTCTCACCCCTCCCATACACATACTTATCCACAAAACTACTTAATTACTTCTTTCTGGCCTGCACTCCTACTATTGTCTCTCCATAGGTTTGAGTGCTTCCACTCAAACAGACTTTAAGTTGCAAGCCCAAAAGTTGCAATAACTTTACACCCCCACCCACATGGCCAGTTCCCCCCATGCACACACACACTGCAAGAGGTGTAGACATGCTGCTACAGACAACCCACCAAGTAGAGATATAAGTTAAGAGTCTCTTACCTGAGTACTAGGGAGCCAGAGGCAGGAGTCTTTAAGAGATGATGTCCATGGGTCAGAGTGCTGGGGCATAGTTGTACCCCTTTAAAATGAATGGAGTTATTTTTATTACTATTTTATACATTATGATAGTGAGTTGGAGAATAGTAAAGATTACTGTTCTACTAACAAGGCCCTTGTTAGTCGAGCAGTGGCCTTCATTAATCTCCAACTCTCCATCAATAATGTATAAAATAGAAATAAAAAATTTACCCCAATTCATTTCAATGGTGCACACCCCTGCACTCTCCCTTGCCCTATGTCATAATGTGCCTTAGTGTGGTGATGTGGAGGGCAGCTTCACTGGGAGGGGGCATAAGCCTGACCATAGTGGGGCTTCAATAGTCTGTGCATACCATACTGCTCAATCGTCTCTGAATGCAAGGGACAGCCCTCATTTTACCCCTGAAAACTGCTCTGCTCCTCATCCATCCCTCATGGGAAACATGCTGCTCAAACAGAGGATGTCCTGTAAATTTAGACTTTATTGCATGGGCACCATTTCAGATTTCAGCATGTGGGAGCCAACAACTAGGGGAGGCCAGTTGCTAGTTAGCCCCCAGGTGGCAAGCTCTAAAATGTCTGGAACATCTCTCAAAGGTAAAACTCATTTGTTGTTACTGAAAAGTGATATGCAAATCAGGAAAAATTAAAATGTGTCAGATTCATCTGTCTATACCCCAGAGTAGTGCATCAGATTTGGGCTTAGACCCACCCAGTTATTAACCAATTTTTTTCCTGACTGATGTTCTGAACCCACCCCCTCCCCAAAATAATAAACAACTTTCTCCCAATTTGTCTCCCCTACTCCATTCCATTTAATACTCATCCCATATGGGTCATGAAGCCACACAAAGTACAGAAAAGTGAAAAACACATCAATATTTCAGTTGTTCTTCCTTCCCTAGTTCCCCTTTAAAAAAAAGGATTTACTTTTATTTACCTGGCCATTTGGTCAGAACCTGCAGCCTGGCATAGTGTGCCACCAACCCAGTTTTCGTTCCACTCCTCCTCTGTCCTTCTGCCAGAAGCAGGATGCTAGAACCAACCATCCCAGGTTCCCAACATGGTCCGTGACCAAGTCACCTCACTAACCAAACACACCCAACCTACGTTGCTTGCTTCTTACTTGACTGCTGCCATGGCTGAAGCTGCACTGGACTGATCAAGGCCTACGAAGGCCACCCACACCACTGTCACTGCTGCTGCTGCTAGGCCTAGCTTGCTGCTGAGGTGGTCTGTACTGTTTTTTTTTTCTGCAAGGTGAGTCTAGTAGAGTAAGTCGGTAGCCTAGTTTCGAATTGCCTGTCCCTTCAGTCACCAGGTGAAGGAGAGTCACTAAGAGTAGATCAAAAAAAATATGCTGCCACAACGCTGCTATTGAGAGTTTAGTGCTCACCAACTTCTCCAAGCTGTAGTGTGCAGCCTGTCTACTCTGTGGTGGGAAAGGCAGTGTCGCACTCATGTGCTCTTGCTTGGCTGGAGCTCCTTTATGTCATGTGTGATGGTACTGCCCCTAATAGGAGGAGAGAGTGGAAAACACAATACAGACATAGTCAAGTCAGGAGTGCACCAGCAGTGACAGCGCACATAGCCCAGGGGGGCACTTATTGTGCAAAAGATTAAATCCAAATTTAATGCCATTATTGCTACACCATAAGAATAACCTAGGCAGAAATGCAGGTGGGGGGCACTGCCCCCCCTTCTTAAATGGTACCCCTCCATTATGGTAGAAATTCATTCGTAAGTAACAGTACAGGTAAATACTAGTTTCCACTGTGTTCTGAGATCCTGTATCTCCATGTTTGATGATGTGACCTGATCATCATGATGGTTAGTGTCCCTCATTGTTCCTCATTTTGAGTGTCCATGTCCCTCATTTCAGTGACAAAATGTGAGGTATGGTGCATGCTTCCAAAACCCTACTCAGCACAACAGTGCTTAGCATGGCCATAATGTATATACTCCATACAGAATGACAAAGGGAAAGTAGGTGAGCAGAATCAGTCATGGAGAAACACATTTATAGCACTAAATATGCATAAGGAGATTTGCATGGCTCAAAACAAAAAGGTCAGGCTTCACAACACAGAGGCCCCTCTTCGCACATCTGGAATGGGGGATGTTGGCTGCCTGTATCTTAGGCATTTAAAGCATTAAGCAAACAAAACTTTACAAATTAATGGAAATTCAATGACAAAATTCAAAAGCCATTAAACAACTTGCAAAAGAATCAGAATTAATGAGTATACCTAATTATAATGCGAAATCAGTGAAAAATATATTTTATTGGCTGTACTTGCAAGCAATAGTATGAGAAATAGAAACTGATGTTTATTTTTAGATGAGATTTGCACCAGCTTAGTTGCTGCACACATGGCAAGCATGCAGCATGTGAACCTAATGTGATTTTAAAATAATGTTCACACCAACTTAACTGCTGCACTCATGTGATGCATGCAACATGCAAACGAGATGTGATTTTTAGAAGATGTTCACACAGCTTACCTGCTGCACATGTCAAGCCTGCAGCATCCAAACCTGATTTGCTTTTAGACCTAGTTCACTTTGGTTCCCTTTGTGTATGCAAACTGCATGCAAACAGTGTACAATTAAGCACGTGACATACATTCTGCATGTACTCAGCAAACACATATTTCTGTAAGGAATATGAGATGGCTATTGAATGGAATAGAGTCAGGGAGAGAAATCAGGACAAAGGTTTTTTTGGGGGGTTGGGGGGGTCGGAATATCAGCCAAGAAAAAATGTGGTTAATAACTGGGTGGGTTTAAGCCCAAATCTGATACACTGCTCTGGGGTATAGACAGATTAATCTTACACATTTAAATATTTCCTGATTTACATATCACTTTTCAGTAACAACAAATTAGTTTTACCTTTTAGAGACATTCCAGACATTTTAGAGCTTGCCATCTAGGGGCTAACAAGCACTTGCCCTCCTCTGATTGTTGGCTTTCCCATGTGGAAATCTGAAATGGTGCCCATGCCATAAAGTCTAAATTTACAGGGCATCCTCTGTGTGAGCAACATGTTTCCCATGAGGGATGGATGAGGAGCAGAGCAGTTTTTAGGGGTAAAATGAGGGCTATCCCTTGTATTCAGGGATAGTTGAGCGGTATGGTATGCACAGACTATTGGAGCCCCATTATGGTCAAGCTTATGTACCCCCCCAGTGAAGCTGACCACTACATCACCAAACTCAGGCACATTATGACATAGGGCAAGGGAGACTGTAGGGGCATGCACCATTGAATTAAATGGGGGTATTTTTGTAATACTATTTTATACATTATTGATGGAGGGTTGGAGATTAATGAAGGCAACTGTTAGTAGAACAGTAGCTTTCATTATTTACTAACTCACCATCATAATGTATAAAATAGTAATAAAAAATAACTCCATTCATTGTAAGGAGGGTACACCCCAGCACTCTGACCCCTAGACATAATCTCTTAAAGACTCCTGTCTCTGGCTCCCTAGTACTCAGGTAAGAGACTCTCAACTTATAGCTATACTTGGTGGGTTGTCTATAGCAGCATGGCCACACCTGTTGCAGTGTGTGTGTGTGAATGAGGGGTGGGACTGGCCACGTGGGTGGGTATCGAGTTATTGCTACTTTTGTGTTTGCCCATTAAAGTCTGTTTCTGTGGAAGCATTCAAAACTATGAAGAGAAAATAGTAGGAGTACGGGCCAAACAAAAGTAATTAAGTGGTTTTGTGTGTACATGTGTGTACTGTGGGTGGGAAGAACCACATGTGCTTTCATTGGTATGTATGCTATAGTTCAACTGTGCAGCTGAGATGAGGGAGGACAAGCAAACAAAACAAGTATAACAGTGGCTACAAGCAGCTGCATGTGTGCAGATGTACAGTATGCAGATTTGTATTGAAGTACAAGCAAGCCATATGTGTGCAGGCAGTATAGCTTAGTAGTTAAAGGCATTTAACTGCAAACCAGGAGACTTGGAGACCTGAAGACCTGGGTTTGAATCTCATCAACCCCCACTTGTACAGTATATGGTGTGACCTTGAGCAAATCACTTAACTTTTATGTGTGCACTTATCAGTGACCACTTGCTTTTTGCATGCATGCCACATGCATGCAGTCTGTTCCAATTTAACATAAAAAGCATGCTTTCCACACTTGCTTGCTGCATGCATGCCTCATGCATGCAATCGGCTCCAATTTACTGTCTAAATTATACTTGCAGCATGCCTATCACATTAGTAGTTTTATGTGTGCAGTACGAAAACACTTCATATAATTATTTCTGTAAGGGCTTGCACATTCTCTCAAATGACATAGTCCAATAGTGCTTTGGGTATTAGGCAACATTTTACTAGCCAAGCACAATCCAATATGCAGTTCTCTTATTAAAAGGCATATATATCTTTCTTTTCCTAAAGACATTTTCAGACTGTGCCATATTTAGCTAAGTCTGCAGATGATCAAGATATTCAAGAGCATACATTTGTGGGGTAGACTGACAGGTGGGTGTGACCAGAGCTCCATATTCATTTAGTATGGGCAGGCAATTGTCATTTCATGAGTGACAGTTGAGAGTTATCACCATCTTACGTGTTACAATATGCCCACCAAGTGTTGTCAGAAATGACAGTTAATGTTTTTCCACCTTGTGGCCATTTTCATTGGATTGTGCATTCCCAATTTAGATGAAGTGTTGTAAATCAGGCATCTGTCTTAAGCACAGTTCCCATACAGCTCAGTACAAAATCTGCTTAGTTATTAGCAGCCTCACAGATTCACTGCTATGCAGTGTACTGAGAAGGTTTTCAACTTAAGTAAGGTGAGTGTTTGCTACATTAAAGCCCTTACCTTGCTTGAAACCTTGTGGCAGGACCCTGGTCATCAACCACGGCAAATGTTAAAAGCCCAATCAGCTTTTCAGTATTGCTCTGCTGGATCCATTATTATTAATCTCCTGGCCAGTCACTGGTAAGGATTATGCTGAGATTCCCCCAACTCAGTGAGCTGATGGTGTTTCTCATGTTCTTGATCTGCCTTCTCAAGTTGTCTCCTCTCTATTGTCCTAGTCCTCTGCATCTTGCAGCTTCGTGAAACAAATTCTAGCAAGAACCAATACAGCTGCAAAATAATGGTATTGTGGGCAGTGAGAAATCATTTAGAATGAAATAGAGTAATATAGTTATATTATGGAAAAGCTGAGTTATGCTGGAAGAAATAATATCAAAATGTTATTGTTATAAATAGTTTTGTATATATTATAGAAGTAGATATAGCTATATATGTATATTCACAGAAGTTTGTGTCAGTGTAGTGAATAGCACTGACAATTGTTTTACATATTATTCCACCTGTACTAGTAAGATATACACAGGATGTACTATGAAAAAGAGAGATGGCTGTATTTTTGTTTGTTTTTCATAATTATTCAAGTTTGTTCAAGTAGTGAGGTTTGGACTCACGATGTCCCAGTTCCATGTTGGTACACTAATCACACTGCTTCCGCATTATCATTACACTATGAGGAGAACACTACCATTATAAACACTTGATATTTATGTATATGGTCACTATAGAAAACAATTAACTTGATATGCACATCCAAGAGCAACGTGTCAGAAGAGAGGAGCATTAGACATTTTAATTTTCTTTTTCAACTATATATGCAATACAGTAACAATAAATGCCAATGAAACAGGTTAATTACACTGGATAGATCAATTGAGATCTTATGTTGTTTTAGTTTCTTCTAGAATTTGGTGACAGAAGCGCAGGAAGGTCAATGGACTTGCTGAAGGTCTCAGAGGTATTTTTCCAACCTAGTGTTTGTATTTTACAGTGTTCCATTCAAATCACTAGTCCATATTATTACTGTTTTGGTCTTTACACTTCTTAACAATGAAAATAAAAACTTCAAGCAGTAAAAACTAAAGCATTACTGTATCTTTGTAATGTTTTTCAGCTAAACCAGTGTTTCAGGAGGCATTGTAGGCACTCTCTTTTTCTCATTCCTGCATCAATATGTTTTGCGAAACATTTTAATCCGGGGACAGATTGAAAAATGCTGGAGGTGTGGGCTTGATGCATGAGGGGGAGGCCGTATTTTCCATGACCAACACATTAAATTGCCTATGTACTTAAAGAAATGGCATCCCTGTCTCAGCCTCTCTCCTGCATGCAATACAGAAGCAATAAATGTCAAGTAAACAGAGTAATTACACCGGTTAGCCCAACTGAGATCTTATGTTGTTGGAGCTCCTTCTAGAATTTGGTTACAGAAGCACAGGAAGATCAGCGGATTTGCTACAGGTCACAGTGGTATTTTTTTATCCTAGTGTCCATATTTTACAGTGTTCCATTCAAATCACTAGTCCACATACATAGAAACATAGAAACATAGACTTTGATGGCAGATAAGGACCACTAGGCCCACCCAGTCTGCCCATTCCCCTACCTACTGGATAAGCTGCAGATTCTAGTTAACCAACAACCTACTTCCTACCACCCCCCACTACAATTGCCTTGTGTCTGTCCCATGCATGTTTGAATTCCCCCACTGTTTTAGCCCCAACAACCTCCCCAGGAAGGCAGTTCCACGCATCCACCACTCTCTCCATGAAAAAAGATTTCCTCACATTACCCCTGAGCTGTCCCCCCTCTGTCTTTAAATTGTGTACTCTTGTTCTTACACATCTCTTTTTTCTGAAAGATGCTACCCTCCTGGACTTTGTTGATTCCCTTGAGGTACTTGAACATTTCTATCATGTCCCTCCTGTCCCTCCTTTCATCAAGGGTATACATATTAAGCTCTCTCAGTCTCTCTTCTTATGATTTCTGATGCAGACACTGCACCATTTTAGTTGCCCTCCTCTGGACTGCTTCCATCCTGTCTATGTCCTTGCGTAGATGAGGTCTCCAAAACTGCACACAGTACTCCAGATGGGTCTCACCAACTGTCTGTACAGAGGGATAACCACTTCCCTTTTTCTACTTGTGATGCCCCTTCCTATGCATCCCAGTATCCCCCTGGCTCTCCTTACAGATTTCTCACATTGCTTACCCACCATTAGATCATCTGATATGACTACCCCCAAGTCCCGTTCCATTTTTGTTGTTGTTAGTACCTCTCCTGCTATTGTGTACTCTTCTCCTGGGTTTTTGTTCATTGTTACTGTTCTGGTCTTTACACTTCTTAACAATGACAATAAAAATTACAAGCAGTCATAAATAAAGCAGTTCATATTTATATTTCTTTTTCTGCTAAACCAGTGTTTCTGGAGGTACTGTAGGCACTCTCCTTTTCTCATCCCTGCATCACTATATTTTGTAAAACATTTTAATCTGGGGCAGATCTAGAAATGCCAGTGGGGAGGTTCAGTGCATGGGGGATCAGCTGTATTTTCTATGACTGACACATTACATTACCCATGTATTTAAAGAAATGGCATCCTTGTCTCAGCCTCTCTATTTCATTCTTAAATTGCACTCCAGTTAAACAAAATAAGCTTGCAATGCCTAAAGAGGGTACAACTGTTAAGGTGAAGATACACTAGGCATTTTTTAGCATTACTCTGGTTACTGTATTTGACAGGCACTGACCACTGGATATTCCTTGCTCTTTTCATGCAGATTTCATTTAGTTATTAACAATTTACAGCCAACCCTAGACATGTATCCCTCCATATAGAAACTAACTTGTACAACTGCAGAAACAACAAAAGAGTAAAAAGAAAGTATTCTAGATAAGCAATGGTGGTGGTTATTATTGCTTATCGCTGTTTATACAACATGTGTGTGCTCTTTTCGGGAAGATAAAAGAGATATCTCACTGACTACATGTGAGATATCACTTTTTATCTTCACAGATGGGTATGTCACAATGGATATCTTTGCCATTTGGGTATGCCACAAAAGGTTTGGAACTCATTTAGAATGTTCGGCCTCAGTAACAGTACTAGCCATATTCAAATACAAATAAATTTAAAATGAAAAATTATAGCATTGTACTGTGAGCTTGAAAGTTGTTCAGCACAAAAAGATCTACAAAATGAGTGGCGTTTCACTTACAGTTACCTTTTATTTTTTTATAATTAACAAACAGCAGAAAATGCACTTTCTTTTCACTTTTTCAACAAACAAATGTGAATAACTTTAAAATGAAAAATTACAGCATGGCACTGTGAGCACAAGATTCATTCAGCACACAAAGATCTACAAAATGAGTGGTGTTTCATTTACATATACCTTTTATTTGTTTTATAATTAGCAAAAAACAGCACAAAATCCAAATTTTTTCACTGTTTGCAACAAACAAATGCAAATAATGTTAAAACTGAAAAAAGAGAGACCCTCAACTGTTATATAAATCGAATATGACATGGGCGGCAGGGAGATAGTAGAAATATCTCCACTCACTGTAATTGAACTCTAGATATCCTACTTGTGGCTTTGCCACTTGTGGGATATCAAGAGTTTAATGGCATTTTGTGGAGATATTTCTGCTGTCTCACTCTCACCCATGTCATATCCCATATTTATCAGTCCAACTTGCATACATATGACTCCTCACAGTAACCAGGTCCTGTAAGGCACACTGCATTTACTGTCTGCTTAAAACTGTGTATCACTTGATTGAGTGCGTCATGTTATCAGGCACTAAAATGGACTAAACAATGGAATAGTTGCTACAGCACCACTATTTGAATAGGAATTGTGTGATGAGAACGGCTCCTGTAGGGTGCGTCCCGAAATGGCGACTGAACAATGGACAACCACTGCATGGGTGACAGGGGATATGGATAACAAACAATGTGAGCAATGGCAGCAGGAGGGGGATGGAAGGACGATGTACACATGGTGACTGCAGCAGGGCAGAAGAGGCACTGGGTGCAGTGGCAAGAGCACCAAGGGATGGGTGATATGGACAGAGTGACTGCCAGTGACCAGGACACACAAAGCGAGTGGACATGGGCAGCAGGCATGCAGCATGCCCCAGGAGGGCTATGCACCTGCAGCACCCACAGCAGTGTCACAGGACAGTTTGCGGGATACACCCACCAGAGGGTGCCTGGGGATGGTGGCTGCAACTACAGCTGCGATGGGCCATGGCATGCCTGTGTCAGCAGGGTGACTGCAGAGGATACAGTGAAGGAGCGGGCACCCATGGCAGGGCAGCACCACAATAGGTAGGGGAGGAGAGACTGCCCACTGTACTCTGTGTGGGCTGCAGGATGGGGATTTCTCTCTCTCTCTCTCACCCCTCTGTTGGCCATGTATGGTGGTTCATTGGCTGGCTATGCCTCCCTTGTTTGTGCTCCCATTAAGAGCCACCACCTCTCCTGGCACCCCCTGGTGCCCTCAACCTCTGCTTGCTAGCGCCTTGGCTGCCTGGCCTCGCTGTCTCTCTTGTAGCCGTCCTGTGTGTGCGGTACCCTGGCAGGCTGTTTCTGAGTCTCGCCTTCCCTCTGCGTGGCGAGGTGGAGCTCACAGTCCTGCTGGCTGCTGGTGTGGGGCATGCCCTTGCAGGGAATGAGTGGTTCTCACTCTTCCACTGTTGTTCTGTGTTTCTGGGTGCTCGCTGTTTGTGCTGCTGCTCTTTCGGCATTGCCCACAGACACAGTGCTGTTGCAGTTGCATTTCACTTGGTGGCTACTTTTAAATATAATTATGTTTGGAGATTCAGGATTACAACATGTTGAGACCCCTGGACAACAGCATTTAAAATATTCTAAAAACAGAATAACATGTTTCTTTTTCTCTGTTATGATTCTTTAAGTCCATTGAGGGATTCTAGTCATATTACCTGAAGAGCGGAGCTTGAGAGGTTACTGATGTCCCTAGAATCCCAATATGCAATTGCAGCAATGTAACAGAACCCTAAATGTTTTGTTAATACTGCACATAGCACATCTACCTGTCTTATTACAAATACCATTACATATCATCACACCACCCATCCCTACACCAGACAGCAACTACAAAGCCAAATACCATGACATGCTATCAGACTGCCTGCCATAACATTGAACTGTGACTACAAAACCAAACAAATTACTTGCTATCAAACAGAGAGAAAGAGAGACACCATCACTTATGCATGTACAGGGAAAGAGAGACAGACCTTTACCTGTCATGACACCGCCCATCCCCTCAGCAAACTGTACATACAAACCCATTGTGCTCCCAGGTCGCTCCTGTAAAAAAGCTTTCAGCTTAGTGTGCTATACCTGGTAAAAAAAAAAATAAATACTATGACTTGCTATCAAACTGCCTACCCCCACATAGAACTGCAACTACAAATTGTTATATATTTTCCCTGATGTCCAGTGGTACCCCCACCCTCCAATTGTCATCCCCATAATATTTATCTACCTGTTGTCTGGTGACACACCCAACCCTATTATTCCTCCCCACATAAATAATTTATGTATCTCTGATGTCTAGCGGCACCCCCACCCTCCCGTGCCTGACCCCATTACACTGAACGTTATCTCTGGTGTCTAATGGCACCCCCCACCTTCTGATGGCAATCCCCCTTGGTAGTTATGCTTGTCCTGGTGTCTACTAGCACCCCCACCGACCCTCTGATGTCCCTCAGAGCCTAAAAAGAACATCTCTGAAGAATACTGCTGAACATCTCATTTAAATCAGCAATGACATACATAAGGTTGAAACTGATCTAGATAGTGGGATAATGTAGACTAGCAATTTTTACACTAACCACTAAGCCACCTAACTGCACTTTCTAATTGTGATACACACAAACACTAACTAATACATATACACATATATGCATATGCAGTATAACATAGCAGTGTACTGTCTATAAACAGAGCATTGCCATGGGATCCCCCTGGAAATCACCACACCACACCCTTCTTTTTTGTTCAACCATGTGGAGTAGATATGGGTAGAAACTCCTTTTTCATATAACATAATTCCATGTTCACATTTCCCATGATACTTTTATTTACAATGTCCTGGGTTCCATGCCCAACATATAAACAATTTTCTCAATTAATACATATAGGCCTGAGCCCACCATTCCATTCTTTATGCAGCCCGGGTGTGGGTACCCCATGCCTGCCCTTTAGTGTCTACTCCGGGGTTCAGATGTCCCCCCACCTGAACCCCCAGCCCCGTTCCCCTTGAAGTGATTACCCCATAGGGAGCCCACCCCTGTCTAGCCATGCCCCCATAGCTCAGCCCTTTTCTAACCCTTTTTTATTCCTTCACATATAACTGCTGCTCTTATCCAGCAACCCAATAGTCCTGTGACACCACCGATGCCCCTGTTGCCCTAACCCAGCAACATATGCTGAAACTCCTCCAAAAAGCTCCCCTTAAATCCCTTGCTATAATGGATGGGTGGGAACTGAAAGGAATTTCAGCTGCAGTAGAGAGAGGGATCCCTTCTCTCTGCAGCCCCTTATCGGCCCCTCATAGCTCCACCTCTTTCTGTGGTTACCAGCCAATCCTGTGCCTCTTCTTCCCTTCATCCCACTTCACCCCACCCCTTGCCTGACCTCATGGGCTAGCCCTTCCCCCTTTGTGATGTCACATCTCTCCTTAAACAACCTCCCCCGTTCCTTTTGTTCTGCCTGACTAGCTGACCCTTCCCTCTCCTAGCTTCTCCCTTCCTTCCCTCCCTTGCCCTCCGTTCCTGACAATCTGGCTGCCCTTTAATAGGGCAATCTCTTTTGTCATGGGATCCCCTTGGAAATCACCGCACTGCACCCTTCTTTTTGGTTCAGCCATCTGGAGTTTATTTGGGTAGAAACCCCTTTTTCGTATAACATAATTCCATGTTCACATTTCCCATGATATTTTTATTTACATTGTCCTGGGTTCCATGCCCAACATATAAATAATTTTCACAATTAGTACATTTAGGTCTGAGCCTGCCATTCCTTTCTTCATGTGGCCCGGGTGTGGGCACCCAGTGCCCCTGCCTTCAGTGTCTTCTTCGGAGTTCAGGTGTCCCCCCACCTGACCTCCCAGCCCCATTCCCCCCTGAGGTGATTACCCCATAGGGAGCCCACCCCTGCCTAGCCATACCCCACCAAGGCAAGGCCCCTTCTAACCCTTTTTCCCACTAGCCTGCATTGGGCTGCACCCCATGGCCCAGTTGGGTTTCCCCACTAAAAACTAGCCTGTAGGCCCCCATGCCCTTGCCAGCTCTCCACAGCCCCCCTGATGGAGCACATGAAGGCCACATTCCCAAATCCTTAAAGGTGTACCCCATTCTCCCTGTAACACCCTGGGGTGTGTCATGCCTGATTAAATCCTGGGGAATGCAACCCCCTCCTGTCTGTCTAGCCCAGTCTGCTAACCTCCGATTCACTCTCTTCTGGGCTCTGTCAACCACTAACAGGTTCCTGGCCCCACTCCAGCTCCTGCGCTGGACCATCTCAGACCAAGCTATATGCACACTGGGACATCTGGCTTTTATCACTGAAAAGTCCTTCAATATCATGTGGACCAATACCTCCTATGGCAACTTGCCCAGATTGTTGCCCCACCAGATGCACCACAATCATATCTGGCACCAACTTGGATTTACTACCCTCCTCCAGCAGTGGCTGCAACCCCCTCTGCCTCAGGCCCCTAAGGCCAAGCCATTCGATCTTGGTTCAGTCTAACTCCTGCACCAACTGCTGTCCACCCATTGTGGTGCGGGCCCATTTCTCCACCCAGTGGATGAAGAATGCCCAACAATCCACACCACCTTGCGATGGCCAGCCCCTGGAAAACACAAATTGAAACATGTTAGCAGCCATGGCTGAATGTACCTTCTGTACACCTGAGATGACCACCTGCTCCCTCTCTGGATTTTGACCTGTGGTACCCCCACTCTGCCACCTCTGAAGCAGCACCTACATGGAAGGAATGGGACCAAAATCACCTTATTCCTCCCCCAGGAAGAACATCCCCTCTTTTTATTTAAGCACAGCTGTAACTTGCGCAGCTGTGACCGAGTCCCTGCCACCATGCTGGAAGAAACTTCTCCTCCCTGGCGGTCGTACTGTCCCATACCTATCCAATGCAGTCACCAACCAACCAACCACCCTCTGTTTTCCTTTCCAGAGCTTGACCTTGCACGCGCCACTCCACCTGGTCCTCCGCACCCGAGTACCTCATCCTCACCATGGCCGAGGAGGATGATCAGGCAATGTCCTCCACCTGCAACACCCCCATGTCCCCTTTGGCTTGTGCGACTACCTCACCCACCCAGAAAGCCCCTATCTGCATTACCCCTAAAATGGCCTCAAAAAGCCACCCTTCCTGGGCAGAGGAGCAGACACATGGTAACACTGTCCCCAGCTGCTACAGCAGCTCTGCCCCGATGGGCCTTTGCCCATCCACCTTGTGACCCTGCAGTGTCAGCCAACCTTGGTACATATGCTGCACCACTGGCGCCCTGTTGGGTTCCCCCCATACTTTTGCCTAACCCACCAAACCAGTGCTGGCCAGATGGGTGCCCATTGTAACCCCTGCCATGCCTCCCTCCCTCCCACTTCGATATTATGTACATCATGATCTGTACCTCCATTACCAGACCACTTACCTCTAGCTCGCAACCCACCCAAAACTCCTGTAAGCTCCTCCATGCTGTCTCATAGACCTTTAGTGTGTTTCCTGCCCAGGCACTCCAAAACAATAGCTGGGCTCTTTCCATCCAAATTTTCCAAAGCACTTGTGGGACCCATGACCTCCGAACTGCTGTTGTTAGTGTCAGTTCATGGAACCTGTCAAACTGGAAATATGAAAGACTGTCAGCAATGTCATTCTTCACTCCCTCAACATGCCTAGCCTTAGAGGACAAGTTGAGATGTAAACCCTTCCCAAACCAGCTTCCTGGCTAACTCTCCGGACTGCCTCAGTTGTCCCCGACTGCCTGTTCAAAATGGCCACCACTGCCATGTTGTCACACCAAAAGACTATTTTCTTGTTCTGCAGCTGGTATCCCTATACTGTTAGGGACACCCAAATTGGAAAAGCCCCCAGGAAGGTAATGTCACTGGTTATCCCAACCTCCTCCCACTTGGAGGGCCACGGTTCCGAGATACATTCCACTTGAAAGTAGGTCCCCATCCCAAAAAATGCCTGCAGCATCGGTAATGAGCTCCAGCTCTGCCCCGTCTACCCAGGCATCCCTCCAAAAGGTGGTGCCATTAAACCCCCTGAGGAACACCTCCCAGGCCAACAGGTCCTCCTTCATCCCTGCAGCTAAGTCAATCCAGTGGTGGGGGAGGCTGACCTTTTTCTCCAAGGCCCTAGACAGACATCTGGTGAACACCCTGCCAGGAGCTATTGCTCAGCAGGTAAAATTCATGTGATCCAGAAACTGCTGGACCAGCCTGAGTTGCACACGCCTGCACCCCTTGTGCTTCAAAATGAGCTCCTGCAGCTTGGCCACCTTGTCCGGTGGCAAGTGGTTGCACTCCTGGTCCAGATCCAGCTCAAAGCTAAGGAACGCCAGCTGCTGGGTGGGGCCAGCTGTCTTGTCCTTTGCTAGGGGAACTCCAACAATCCCACATATGCATTCAAAAGCTGCAAGCATCCGGCTGGTGCCAGCCTTATTTTCCCCTATGAAAACAAAATTGTCGAAGTAATGGACCACAGCCCCTACCCTGTGATATAAGGGCAAACTTATCCACATCCTCCCTATCTTTTCTTTAAGGCCTGAGATACATGGTCGCCCAATGTCATCCTCGGAGGTCATCATAGCAACCTCTGCTACTCCTTCTCCTGGCCCTGAGCTCTGATATCCCCTTTATCCACCTGTTCTCTTCTTTCAACTCTTTCCCTGCCTTATCCATTTCTCCCAAACCTCCAATATACCTGCCTGGTAGTCTTTTGAAATACCTTCCACCAACAGACCCCTTGTTGGGTCCTTACCCTTCTCTAGCTGAGGCTCACCCCCTTCATCCAGGTTATTCCTGGTTGGCCTTTTATTTACATGCTCTTTTGGGGTGGCAGGTCCTTATGCTCCTCCTCCACTCTTGATTCCTTAATGATCACCTGCACCTGGTCCATCAAGTCAGCTACCTTCTGAGCCAGCAGTTCACTGGTTTTCCACTTGGGAGCCTTCTGAGGTGCCATCCTGTAAGTAAAATATCAGGCATGAGACCCTGAGCAAAACAACATTCATGCTCACCCTTTTCCCTCCCAGCAGGTTGCACCTCACCTAGCAGGTATCCCCTCTATCTAAAGTGGCCCATGGCACTGCTGCCAACTGTAATTCCTCTTTTTATTTATTTTTTATTTATGTTTGTATTTATTTATTTATTTATTTTATATCCAGGCCCGCTGCTGGCCCTTATTGCCCAGTCTGCAGACTTACCATTATCATGTTCTTTTTTTGTGTGTGTATGTACTACCTCCCCTTGTGCCTTCCCCTTACATATGTTCTTTGGTTTTATGTTTTCCTTTATTTCATTTATTTATTATTTTTGTTTGTTTTTTGTTTCTTTACTCACCCAATATCACCCCTCCTGTCCTTGTGTCCCATTACCCCACCTGGCTGAGGATATTGTAGAGGCCAGCTAATGACCCATGTGCTGTGCCAGCTTGTTCCCTGCAGCCCTAGCATATATGCTTACTTTGACTCACCCCTACTCTCTGTGCTTGCTGCAACTCACTGGCCCCTCTGGCCCCAGCATTTTCCATGCCCTGCAGACGATAGACTCCCCCATTCTCTTTGCTGGCCTTGACTATGTTCAATATGCTCTTTCCTTATTTCCTTATTCATATATATATATATATATATATATATATATATATATATATCTACTGTGTATATATATATATATATATATATATATATATATATATATATATATATATATGCATATTCATGGCAAAAAACTCCTGTTTAATGCATCAGTTAGGGTTGTTCCACAGCAACAAAAGTGAGAAATTCGATGTTAGGTTCCCACTCATTTACCCCTACCCCACCAACAGGCATTGGGGTGTGCGTTGGAGTCATCAGTCCTAACTCTCACCCATCTCATGTTTAAACAAGCTGAGGTGGTGCTGTATAGGAGAATGGGGTGAGAGTTAGGACCGACGACCCCAATGCACACCCCGATGACTGTTGGTGGGGGGTGGGGTGCAAGGGTTGGGAACACTAACATCGAATTTCATTCCTTTTGTCGCTGTGGAACAACCCTAACTGATGCATTAAACAGAGTTTTTTGCCATGAATTTCCCTTCTTTTTGAGAATGTGCACCATAAATAGTAAAGTAATGGTAACGCAAATGCAAGCACAAACGGTAACGCACATGGTGACTAAAACATAAATGACAATGCAAACGGTAATAGAAATGCAAGCACAAATGTTAATGAAAATAGAAATGCAAATGTAATGTGTACTGAAATGCAAATCATAATGCGCACGGTCACGGTAACACAATTGGAAACAGAAACACAGTAACAGCAACGATGATGCGAAAGGAAACAGAAACACAAACGGAAACGCAAATGGAAGCACGTATGCAAACGTAAATGGAAATGCACACAGTAACACTAAAGGAAACGAAAACAAAAACAGTAATGGAAATGCAAATATTAACAGTAATGCAAATGCAAGTGCAAATGAAAACACAAAGGGTAACGCACACGGTGGCATAGATGGGAACGCTAATGCAAATGGTTACAGAAACACAAGTGGAAACGCTAACTGTAACAGTAATGAAAATGCACACCCTTTTTTCCCCAAATGCTGCATTGAGAAATACAGTGAATACAAAGAATGTATGCATAATAATGGGCCTTGGAGCAGAAAATGAACACTTAAAATATGAAATTGCTTATATCTCAAGAACCGTACGACGTAGAAAAAAATTAAAATTTCATATAATTTATGACTTTCCTGGCTAGTTTTGCACTTAGCCCTGTAGTGGGAAGCTAAGCATTTTTCTGACGAAAAGTCTGTATCTCGAAGCATTTCTGAGATACGGGCCCGGAAAGGTGTGGCGGATGCCGTCATGTTGGCTTATGGGAAAAATTATCAGCTTTGGAGTATCATAACTTTACAGCCCTGTAATAATTTGTCACTAAACCACCAAAAGACACATCTGAGGGGTCTTGGCTTTCTTCTCTCCAAATTTCAGCCCAAAAGACCAAACCATTCTTTTGCAGCAGGGTGGCAAAGATTTCCTAATCCTTTGGGCATAGTGTCACGAAGTAGTGTTGCAAATCACAACACTTTTGCAAAAAGAATCACAAAATTGTCACAAGTGTGACACTACTTTGTGACACTACAGTTTACAAAAATTTAAAAAACATATTTCTGGGATGTTCAACGACCCAAAAAAGACATGGCTAGCATCCTCAGGGCTCGACTAGGTGAACACAAAATTAATTGTGTCCCTAGAGGGTCCCGATTTTAAATGTCAATCATTTCTGTGACCAGTAACTGAAAAAAAAAAAGGCTGACTCATGACACTACAGGGGTCATTTGTGACACTAAAAACTGCATTTGTGACACTGTCAAACTTTCTGTTAACTTTTCTCTTTGACTATAATGGGAAACTTATTTTGAATAACTTTTGAACCATTTGGTATTTTTTCACAAAATCTTGGAAAGGTATATCGGAGACCCTGGCTGCATGTCCTCTGAAGGTTTCATACTGGTCGCACAAACTGTGTGACCTGTAGGCGAGAGCAAAGAATGCATAAAAAAGCATAAATACGACTTTCTATGCACTTTATAGCTCCGCAACCGTATATCCAACCATTACGAAACTTGGCAAATCCAGACATCTATGGCACCGCTCAGTGTCTGTCAAATTTCTAGCAAATTTGTCATATGGTGGCAATGTTATCAACCTGCAGAATTTCAGACTTTAACCTTAAATGGGGTATTCAACCCTGACTATAGTGGCACTATCATGCCACTATAATATATATATATATATATATATATATATATATATATATATATACACATATACACACACACACATATATATATATATAGATAGATATATATATCTTTCACATTATTACCACACCTAGGCCATGGCCATCAGCTGCCCCACTGCTTCCGGCCCCAAGTGACACACAGCCACAGCAACCACCCACTGGCTGCCCCTAAAATGATGTCCATCAAGGCCCAGTGCTCCTCTAAGATGATGGTCAACCAAAACAAAGCTGCCTGCCCTGCAAAATCTCCCCAATACACCCCCTCTACTGCCATTCCCCAGGGAGGCCTCACAGACCTGAAATCTTCTGTAGAACAACCCTATGCCCCAGTCCAGCATGGAAAAAAACTCAGGGACTGAAAATGCCTTAATGAGAGGGGGAGAGCCTCACCCACCCCTGCCCCAAGAAAGACCACCAGTCATCCCATATATATATTAAATATTTTCTTGATTTATGCCCCTTTTCTGGCTGCGGCATCCCCAACCTGACCTCCCACTCAGACTGCATAGGCCAGCCTTGGAAAATCCACCTCTGGCAGCTGGAAGGAAGCTCTTAGGTAGGACCGCTCCTCCTATTCGCTCCAGCCCTGAGCCAAAAGCAAACTCCATAGCTTCCTAAAGCTGGAAACAGGGAACCATAAACTAACAGAAAACCTATGTGGCCATGTGGCCCGGCATCTATGTAGGCCCACACGGACCATAGATACCTGACTGACCATTGACAGCAACCAGGAGCCATGAACACACTGCAGCCTGTGCAGCCACTGCCACGTGGCCTGCTGTCTAGATAAAAAAGGCCCACATGCATGCAGGATTACCCAAACCATGGCTGGAGAACAAAGAAGGGGGCCATGCTATGGATCAAAACAGCCAGTTGCACCACATCTCTGTGGCTTGCACTTGCCCCTGCCACTGAACAATTGGACCATCTATGCTAGCTTCTCCCCTTGTCCTGAGGCCCCACTTGGCCAGGTTGGATCGCGGAGAGGGAGAGGGAGAGGGGAAGTCCCCTCCATTGCTCTCATCTTCCAATGCCCTTTGCATTCTGCCCCCATATTCGTTAGAGTCCCCAGCTGGACAAGAGAAGCATTGTGACAATCGGGTGCCATGAAGAGCAGGCCAGCTGCCCCCCCTTTTACTTCATCAGCACCTGGGCCACTCCCTGTCATCTGATCTACCAGCCCCCGGGTGTGCCGCTCATCGTTTTATTAATATTATATTTCCCCTTAATGCCTTTTCCTCCTTTAGCGTGGTCACACCTTTGACATGGCTTCAAGGCCCCACATTATTTCCTACAGCCCCCCACCCATGCCCGAACCAAGTATTTCCTCTCCCCCACATGGCCCATCTCCAGGCTCCCAAACCCTCGCGCTATCCCAGTTGCGGCCTGCTCCCTTGCTGCACCATGGCAGTGCTGTAACAAGGCCTGGCAGCATGGTCCACTTAGGCCAGACATTGAGAGAGGACCACCAGCAGGTAACAGAAAAGAAAAGCATTGGCCTAAGCCAACAGCACCCTCATGCAGATGCTGGCCTGAGGCCCACTCAGTGCCCCACCACTCGTCCAGAAGCACAGGCCCACTCTGGTTGCCCTCCCTTGCTTTTTGCAGCCCACTCCAAGCACCAGCTGCCGTCTCCTGCTCCCTCCTCCCTCCTTCACCCCCCCATGCAACCGATTGTGGCTGCATAGCTATGCAGTCCCCGATCCAGTCCGTTGCCAGGGAAAAACTCTAATGGGAGAGTACTCCAGTGAATGCCCACAATGCTGACTATGGAGATGTCTTGTATGTGCAGCCCTTTGTCCACCACTGGATGGACGCGACAGCCCAAAAATGAACAAAAACTACTCACAACCCAGCAGAAAACCACACTCTTCCCCCTCCCAGAAACAAATGCTGCCAGGCTCTCTCCTTGCTGTATAGCACCACCACTGTCCATACTCATATGAAATGCACTTAATCAAGCTCTTTAATTATACAAGGAATTACTATAAGCTGCAAAAGAAGAAGCAGACAAAATGAGTTAACCATCCAGCTACTGTTTAGGAGTAAAGCTGAACCCCCTTTCTTTATCTTTTCTTAACATCAGAGATATACATCTATACCTACAATTGTTATATATTACACTTCTACCTATTTATAGTTTTTTTTGTTTGTTTTTTTAAACTCCAGACTCGGTGTGGACCCCAGCCACATCAGCCCACCTCGGCCTTGCTAGGCCCAAAAATCCCACACCTTACCTCAGATTCTTGGATTCTAAGTCCAACCTCCAGACTGTCCTGTGCAACTGAAAGGAATTTCAGCTGTAGTAGAGAGAGGGTTCACTTCTCACTGTAGCCCCATAGCAATCCCTCATAGCTCCCCCTCTTCCTGTGATTACCAGCCAATCCTGTGCCTCTTCCTCCCATCCCCCCACTTCACCCCACCACTTGTCTGACCTCATGGGCTAGCTCCTCTGTGTTTGTGATGTCACATATCTCCTTAAACAACCTCCTCCCTCTTCCTTTTGTCCTGCCTGACTAGCTGACCCCTCCCCTTCCTAGCTTGTCCCTTCCTTCCCTCCCCCTCCTTTCCAGGTGGCCTCCTGACAATCTGGGCTGCCCTTTAATAGAGCAACTTCTTTTGTCACACATGCAGTAACACACATACACTGCATTATGTGGTATTTATTTACTTATACATCTAACCCTAACTTTTATTGTATAGTCAATTTCACTTGTATGACATTTGGATGTATCCACACTTTTGTCTGGTCCCAATTCTTTTCCTATTCTTATAATATTATTTCATTCAGATGTATGCATTGTTATTTTTGGTTGTATGCACTTTTTTCATGAAGCTTCTAGTCAGAATTGGTGCATGAGTCATTCTGCACATTAGTGAAGGGCCAGGTGTTAAGTGTTTCTATTACCTTGCACCCAGCCAAGCTGCTGATTAACGACACTCTGATCACCTGATAAAAGTCAGGAATCAGATAATAATGGAGGAAACAAAATGCACATTACCCTCAATTCAGAGGAAAGTTGAGCTGATTGACAAGTCATCCCTCCCTGACATGACAGATACAAGATTTGGCAGTTAGGTTTGGGGAGGACATTTTGGGAGGAGTTTTAAACAAAATGAGCAGATTTATGAGGAATGGAACAGGGGCTGTAACTGCATTATTCTTTCAAGCTACATGGTTGCGGTCTGACAGATGCTCCAAAAAATAAGACATTGCGTGAAGACCAGAGACTGATTTTATGGATTAAACAAACACTGTCAAGCAGAGCCACAAAAGTTAATTGCACACACACAAGTGCATTTATGTGGGCTAATAACAGAATGATACAGAGATGTTGGATTTTAAACTGATTTTGTGGATTTGAAAATGCTGTCAAGCAGAGTCGCAAAAGTTACTTGCTTACAGAAAAGCATGTCTTTGTGGACTAATAACAGAATTGCTGCACATCCGATGGTAAAAACAGTAATCCCAGTTTTATGTAATTTTGCTTGTATGCACAAATTATTTGTGTCCTAGATATGTGCATAAAAGTGGAATTGACTGTACAGTATTTAGGATTAGCACTGTGACACACTAATACACATGCACAGCTTCATGTTCTGAACAGTGCACAGTACAACAATATACCCTTACAGCCATTTTCAAACTGACTAGGACAAGGTTAATATACCAGGCAAGAGTTAACAGAGTGCCACATAGGTAGGCACACACACACACACACACACACACACACACACACACACACACATACGAATTTGCCATCTAGGGAAACACACTGAGACCTTTGACTCTGCCTGCATGCAACATCCCTTTCTTAGTTGTCTTTGTTGTATTAATGTTCAACAATTAATTTCAAAAATATAAACAATAACCAGAATGTCCAATACAAAAAAAACCTCAGTAAGTGATTTAAGTAAGTTATTGTGTTATTTATAGTTGTCTTTTTTTAACTCTCGCAGATCTCCTGAACTGATAACAACACTTTACTCTCTGGTAATCTGAGGCATTTCCCAATAGTTTCTGAAATCTGAACCTCCTTCCTCAGTCTCAGTCAAAGCTTATGGCTGGGAAACACTGAATACGTTGACATGTTTATGACCTATGAATCTTTCTTGAAAGAGAATACTACCCTGATTGAAGCTAGTAACCATGTTATCACAAAAAATAGTGCAGTGCAACACTGCTCAGCTGAATGAACACAGAAGACTGGTTCAACTAGCATTAGCAGAATGATTGCATTTCACCTCCAATTTTGTCTAGTCCAGTCAGAATCTGGAGAGCTCCATTTTTCTACTGTGATAGCAAGACATCTGCAGTGCTCTGCTTTGTAGCTTTAAAAATGAGGAAGGCAGCCAGGTTTTGATATTTTAAGTTCCACTCTGTACAGGAAAGCTAAGTCCCAACCATGTTGTTGTAGGGTTGTTTTCACACTCAAAAAAAGGTTTGTCTCTGTATTTGGAGATCTTTTGGGTAGTTCTGAAAAATAGATACCACCTCCCCAACAGTGATAGGACTGTGAGCCCTGGAAGCTTGCAATATCTATATTTTTTTTTGGGAGGGGGGGTCACAGCTATTTTATTAGATAATGCCTTGGTTTGTCTCCTGGCTTGGGTCTTGGGCTGGTATGATGTGCCCTTTGGATCTCAAACTGCATGGCTGCAGCATCAAGTCCCAGTTTCTCCATCAGCCAGTGCTGCATGGCTCTGCCTCTTTCCTTTCCTTCAGTGCCCTTGTGGAGACCAGTAATTCTAATTAATTAAACTATTATTTTCCTTTCTTTGTCCAGGTCGGTTACCATGTCCTCCAGTTCACAGATTCTTTTTTCAGCTTCTTCTAGCTGGTTAGTATGCAATGTGATAGTTTCTGTCAAACTTGTTAGCACAAATTGAATATGAGAAGTTTGAGCTGTCATGTCCATGAAACAAGCCTTAAATTCATTTTGCAAATTCACAGTTAGTCCTGGCAGGACAGCTATTGCTGGATCTTGTGAGCTTTTCCCTGGACCTGATTCTGCTGCCATCTGCTGATCTCTGGTATAGCCCCCCATTGCCCTGTAGTTGATTTTGCTGCACATCTCTAACAAAGCTTGTTTTTTCATAGTTTCTACACAGCAGCAGCCATCATTAGTTATCCTAATCAGATTTGTTTTATCAACACTCAGTTTTATATACTTTTATGCTATTTAAATGCAGGCACCTTGAGGATCTGAGCTAACACACATCTACCATGCTCTCTCAACCCATGTTCTTGGTAGTCAAGACTATAAGGAGGAATTCATAGTCCCTACTGATACATCAGACAAAGATTTAGGAGCAGTACTCAGCCAATAGGCAAGTGACAAGGAGGAGACTCCCATTGCTTATTTCAGCCAGAAGGTGCATGCTATGGGGATGGTGTGTGACACAACAGATAAAGAATGCCTTGCCATTCTGAGGCCTCTGAACAAAATGGAACCCTACCTCAATAGACATCACTTCCAGGTGATCACAGATCACAGCTCTCTGAAGTGGCTCAACCAAATAAGTGGTAAGAATGGTAGACTATTAAGGTGGAGCTTGGCACTACAAGCCTATGACATGACTAGTAGTCATCACCCAGGAAAACCAACAATGGATGCAAATGTGGATGCATTGACATGAAACCTAGATTAGGGACCAGAATAGACTTTTGATATACATAGATCAGAATACAAACTGATATAGGTTATAAGACCCACATTGTTTGCTTTTTTTAATGTTCAGGGAAAGGCAAATACTGTATACAGTGTGTGATACACCATGCCACAGGCTAACAAGCTGTGTCCTCATAGTCTACTGTAGGTCAAGCGGTGCTGCAGAGATTTTTGGGTATTTTCTTTTTAGGGTAAAGTGTGGGTCTGAGAGGCCAGCTGGCAATAGGATCACAGCAGTAAGGATGTTACCAATGAAACCTATTGGAGAGACAGCAGGAAACTTAACCAGCAAGGATGACGTATGGAATGTAGACCAGAGAAGGACATAGTTGAATTTAAACTTAAAAGAGATTCTTCACAGCTTTGTTCTGACAAAGAGAGAAAAAGTTATTTACACTGAGAGGTCAGTGTACAGTATTATTGTATACCTACTACACACCCCACCCTTTACTCATCACTGCTCCATTTAACTTCACATCTCTCTCCCCTCCCCTGAAACCTGACATCTCTCCAGCTGCTCTTCTTTCCTGGCTAAATTCTGGCTTGCCACAATCCACTCCTACCTCTCCTTACTCTCTCCATCCAGACATTCTACTCCCTTCATTTATCTAACACTTATTCATTTTATTTCCCTCACTGAGAACCTCAACTGGTGAGTCCTTCTCTTCCATCCACTTTCCCTTTCTCTGGAATTATCTACCTCTCCCTAGTCATTTCTCATCCTTACTCTCCCCTCTCTTAAACCACCCCTATTTACTCATCTCTCCCTACCCTTTTTCTGCAGCAAGCCTCTCACACCAGTTTTGGCCGCTGCATTACATTCCTTTGGCCACTGCTCCACCCCCACACACACACTACAGTATTCCACTGCTTTAATAATTTGTTACTATTAACACAGTAAATTGTTGTACATTTGCAAATATTTTTGTACTTTGTGCCATCTGATATTCTGTTTTTTTTTACTGTACACTGCACTTGTCACTTTCTGTCATTGTAAATTCTTGAACATTTTTAAATGCTATACCTTGATTGTCTGATAGTTAACCTATGTGGCATGACAGAGCATATCATTCTGGTATTTAGACATACCTCATATGGTATGTCATGAGATGCAGCTGAGTGGCTTAAAACTCATGAGAAATACCCAAACCCACAACAACACGTGCCCTAGAACACCTCATTGTAAATGGGCCCATATGTGAAAAATACTAAATCATAAAATAAATGAATACTTATTTATGTGTTTTAATTAAAAATGAAATAAATAATAATGTAACACATCCCCAATGAATACAACAGTTCCAAGTATAATAGTTATATATAACTGGTAGTAGAGAATTTGTGTCACAGAACATGAAATGTTTATGTTTCACCTACTATGCCCACATCTGGATTTCCTCAACATTCCATACATTACTGAATGCTTATGCATTCAAATGTTAATATTTCAATAACATAAATGATGGAAATAAAGCAGGAATATATACATTATTCACTAGATTTTAATCTATCAAACACTGTGAATATTGGCAGAACTGGAACTTGTTTTTAGTGGTGATTTACTTTCTAGAAATAAAGGCAATTTGTTTTTACCTTTTTATTAACAATTATAGAAGTCATAATATCATGAAAGACATACAAGTTACAGAAACATATAGAGTGTATAAAATGTTTATTAATATTTACTAATTTATGAGCAGTGATAATTAGCAGCTTGTTTATGAATTGTTAAATAAGCACATTTTTAATTTTCATAAAAAAATCAAGGAAACTAATATAAACAACCTGCTATTTCACTCTACTAAATTTCTTTACAGATATGTCATACCTTATTTTGTAAACCAGATAAAGTTGATAATTTCACATACTTGTAATTTTTTGACACATGGTTTTCAAGATATGTTGATATATATTTACTAATTGATCGTAATTAATACAGTATTTAGACAAGCATTTGTCAATGCCAAATGTTCACCACTGGTATTACTGAAGTACTGGATCTTCATTGTACACATTTTTATTTTATATTTACCCAGGATAGGGCAGATGAGAGGCAATATTCTGCTTTTAAATGGGTGCCCACATTTTGACCCAAAATGTCCAACAGTTTTTTTTATGACCTGACATTATGATCAAGACAGATGGGATTTTTAAAATCCCATCTTATAGGTGATCTTGTTGTGTGGCTGTGGAAACAGGTTTAGGAGGGGAGCTGAAAAATGATACCTGCCATGTTCAGGAGGTGGGGTAGCACAAGGGATATTTTGAACATTAGGGGAACAATTTATTTCTTCATAACTTAATTGATTTTTTACATTTTTACCCCAAATTTTCAACATAATCTTTTTATGACCACTCCCTCGGAGCATGACAGGTGTCATTTATAAAACAATGATTGAAATGCCATTTTGTGCCACAAATTTTGAAACACATTTTGGGTAGGATTTGAGAACTTACAATTGTCACAGGTGGTGTGAAAAAATGGCTATGTTGAAAAGTTATAGCCAAAATATTGAAAATTACCACTGTAACAAGTGTGCATTGAAAAACTGCAATGTAGACTCATAACTTTGTTGTTTTCTCACATTTTTGCCCCACTTTTTCAACATAGCCTTCTTATGATCCCACATAGCCTTCTTATGAGACCACCTCATTAACAAGGGTAGAAAAATGTTTAAATCTTGCCCAAAAAGTGATTTTATGCCATAAGTGCAAAAACATATTTTGGCCAGGATTTGAAAAATGACAGGTGTCACATTCATGAGGTGCTATGAAGACATTGCTATATTAAAAATGTGGGGTCAAAATATAGAAAATTACTAAAGTTATGAGACTGCATTTGTAAATTTCAGTGTAAGCTCTTAACTTTGTTTCTGTTTTTTCAATATATTTTTACACCAGATTTTCATCATAGCCTTCTTATGACCCCACCACATGAACAAGGGTATAGAAATGCTCCTGCCTGAAAGGTGATTTTATTCAGTGACTGCAAAATTACATTTCTGGACAGAATTGCCTAATTTCACTGCCATTGTTCACGAGGTGGCATCCCAAAAAAGGCATGTTGAAAATTTGGGGCAATCATACAGTGGCATCCCCTAGGATGAAACTCAATTCTGCAGCATTTTGCAGCACTCTGCAGAATATTGCAGAAGACCTACTGAATAAAGCAATGTAATTTCAATGGTAATTAGTCCCCTTTGTCATTAAGGAAAATATGACACTGCCAGGATGAAGTGAATGGCACAGTTTCCTGCATGACAAAGGGGACTAATTGCTATTGAAATTGCATTGCTTTATTCAGTAGGTCTGCTGCAGGATAATGCAGAGTGCGTTAAAAGTTTGTTTCATCCTGGGGGATGCCACTGTATTCAAAAATGACCAAGTTATGCAACTGAGTTCAAAACTCAATTGAAATGCATTGAACTACATACCTGATTTCCTCAATTTGCAGTCTTGCATTAAAGAGTGAAGATGTGTCTGTGATCCAGAGAGGATTAACCTCATGTTGGATGAGTAAGGGCTTGGGATGGTGGTGAGTACTGAGTGGGAGGGTTGGGTGGGGGACAGTAACAATACCAACCGACATTGATGGGCAGTTTTCTTTTTTACAGGGTTTAAAAAAACTGAGGGACAGTTTTCTTTATTGCAGGTCACAACACTGATGAATTGGGCACCCCCAGAGTCAATGTTACACTTGTCAGTATCAGGGGTGGGCTCCCCAGTGCTGCATAAGTAAAATGAGCAGGGTGGGGGTAGCAGCTAGTAGAAGGGATCAGGCACCCCCGTGCTGGAATATTAACAGACATCAATGGACTGTCTTCTTTTTTACAGGGTTTGAAAAAAAAACTAAGAGGGATCATTTTCTTTATTTCAGGTGGCAACACTGGGGGGCCGGGCACTCCCAGTGTCAGTGTTATGTTTGGCAGCAATGGTGGTGGGCTCCATGGTGCTGCATAGGTAAAACAGGCAGGATGGAGGGTAGCAGCCATCATGGGGGTTTGGGCATCACCATGCTGGAATATTAACATGGGTTGGGCTGGGGTTGTGGCAGTTATGGCGGTTGCTGCAACAGACATTGATGGATATTTTATTCCTTTTGCAGGGTGTATTAAAAAAAACTAGGAGGGTCAGTTTTCTTTATTTCTTGTAGTGATGCTAGTGGATTGGATACCCCCAGTGTTAGTGTCATGTTTGTGGGAAAGGTGGGTGTGGGTATTGAGTATAAGGATCACGTTGGGAAGCAGTAAGGGTTGGGCAACAACAGACATCACTGGATGGTTTTCTTTGCTACAGGGTGCAATTCAGCCTCAGCAGGCTTATCATGACAGATCAGCTGTGCTTGCTGGGTGGCAATTATGTAGATCAAAGAAAACAGCTGACCTGTGATCGGGTCAGCTCTCTCCTTTGAAACACACAAAGTTTCTGCCAGCAAGCCAGAAGAGTGTGGTTCTATGTGATAAGAGCTACTGCAAAACAATGAAGGAAACATGAGCAAACACACAACAGAACACATATTAGCAGCCCACCACAATAGAGATCAATTTTATATAGAGCATCATTGTTCTTTAATACGCTTCCAATTGATATCATTGACTGTAAAACAGTATGTACTTTTAAATCAAGATTAAAACTCTGGTTGATGGGTAAAGATGATTGCACATGTTTATTTTAACCGTGTGTATATTTTACTCTATTTGTTGTTTTAATTGGTCTGTTTCTCTGATTGTTGTATTCTTTCAATATTATTTGTATTAACTTGTTGCTGGTGAAAAAGGGCAGTATTGCTCATCTGGCTTACAAGAATAACAAATAAAAAGAAATGAAAAATGAAATAATACCATGCTTCAGAATGGCAACTCTACAGTCAAAAAAAAAAACAACAAAAAAAAACAAGCAATGCCAAAAAAAAAACCTAAACCATACATATGCCACACAAATCTCAAAGCTGTAACTTGAAATTGTAGACATCTGTTAAATAATTGTAATCAGACCAGGAAGAATACTCTGCAACCACAGCACCCAGCTGCTTGTTGATATCCTCAGCAGTTATGTCCAAACATACAGCTCAGCAACACTCCCACACAACATATCCCTCCTAATATAACTCCTACCTCCTACCACCTGACAGCCACAAAAGCTAACTGCAAATACCAGTAACAATCTCAAAAATGAAAATAAAAGCACACCACATCTCACTACACCACCACCCATTAATAGATACACATACTGAACATACCAGTGGCCAGAATCAAGCCTCAGCATTACAACCTACCTACCCCACTACCTGTCTAACTACCAACTTCCCAAACCCACAACACCACAATAACACCATGGCTGCAGCACAACACCAAACAGACTAATGCTATTCATATATATGTAACATTATACCTCTTTCTTTTGTGTGGGGAGCAAAGCCTACCACAACCCCCAGACTGGGGACTTTGCCCCCGAACCAGCCTATTTTTAAGTAACTGACTCCAAGATGCAATATATTTCATAAACTGCACCCACTGCAGTTGCTGTTATTACAATTGCTGTTATTCCATTCACTGTTTCCTACTTGTCGCTGTTATTGCAAGCACTATGTAGACCCGATATTCAAAACTTTGCCCCGGGTCTAAATTAGCACTGCCCGGCAGGCAAACTTAGCCCGGAGCACAAAGCAAGCCATATTCAAAAGGAATAGCCCTGGGCAAACAGCTTCTGAATATAGCATGGGAATGAGGCCGGGCAAACTGGGCTGGGAGGGCAGGGCAAACTTAGCTTTGGAATAAGACAGCTCTGAATATGGCAACCAGGAAGTGCAAACCACAACAGCAAAACAGTGCACAGCGATGTGAAGGTAGGTAGAGGTGAATTATGAGGCCAATGTGTGTGCCAGCAAATGCATGGACCCAGTACAGTTGAAAGCAGCAGCATATGTGAAAGTACAGTGTTCAAAACTGTAAAATATTCCCTGAACTGTTTGTGCAGTGCTAACATGTTTACATGGGTTTAGCACAGGGCTAAACCATTAGCCCAGTGCAAACACGTTTGCCCAGCTCTAAACTTTGCCATATTCAAAAGTGACACGCAAATGAACCTACTTACGTAGTCTCTGGGCAAACATCCAGATTAGCATCTCATTATGCCCTGATTTGCATGCTGTTTGCGCTGGGCTAATGTTTTAGCCCTGCGCTAAACCCGCTCAAACATGTTAGCACTGCGCAAACAGCTTGGGGAATATTATACAGTTTTGAACACTACTTCCACATGTGCTGCTGTCTGAAGCTGTACTGGGACAACACAGCATATGCACAGATGGTGGTGGTGCTGCATGCAATTCTCACTCTGTAGGTCATGCTACAGTGCACAGCAGACACTACAGTAGCAAGGGGGCCAGTAGTGTGTGGACACAGCAATGCCTATGGTGTGTAGGGCAGTGATGATGACTGCACTATGCGCAGCGAGAGGCCCAACCTGCAGGTGTTTACTGACAGTGGACATTACTGTTACACTGTTGTGTGACCCACAAATGCTGCACCTCTGGCATGGGATGCTCACAGTAACATATACACATCTGGCATTGTGTGCTGTGGCAGTTGTACAGCTGTGAGGTATGTGGCTGGGGGGGTCATATATTATCAGAAAGGCACACTGGTGTTGGGGTAAGCCCAATACTGGCCATGTGCACTGCATAATGTGTCCCAGCCTTGTGGCTACTCCTGGTCTGTGGCACAGCTTGGCCACCCATACACTGTCCCCTCAACATCCTCCATGCCCACAGTGCTGCATGTGTGTGCTGGCATCTGTTGGTGTCCACAGAAGTGTGGTCCGCAGGTGTGTGCTGTATGGCCACACTGCCATGCTGTCCACTGGCGGCAGGGTCACCACTTACTGCCTGGCTGGGACTGGTGGCAGATGATGGCATCATTGTGATGCCATCAGTTAGCAGCATGCTTCCTCTATGTTTGGCTTTGTCTATGTGTCATATTTATTTGTTAGGGTCACACAAAACCCACGCAAGACCTGCGCAAACACTGCGCAAAGCCATAGTGTCGCGCAAAGCTGATTGCGCAGGGTTAAGGGCAAGCCTTTCTGGGGCAGCAATGTGCACCTTGCTAGGTGTCATGCTAAGTTATACAAAACCACTTTGTGTGGCGCTAGTCACTGAATATAGCATTGAGCCTGTATTCATGTCAGTTTTCCCCTTGCATACATTATGATTTTGCCCAGCACTAATGCAGTTTGCCCATGCTATTTGGCCTTTTGAATATAGCAGACCCCACGCTAATCCCACGCCAAACCTGCTCAAACAGTTTTTGCCTGGCGCAAAGTTTTGAATATCTGGCCCTAAAAGTCATATTGCTGTTATTACACTTGCTCAATATGAGTGACTCATAATGAGTCACTCATATTGGGTAGCTCAAATCACAGAATACCAACAGGGTCATGATCAGCCTGGCTGATGATTGGTAAGACACTGACGAGCCCCTTGCAGACCACTCTGCATTGGACTGAGTGTCACACCTCTCAAAAACTACTTTCTGGACAAAATGTTCACTGCGCCTGCACGCACAGTGAACATAAAAAAAGTTTCTGTCATAGCTAAAACAAAGCACAGAAGTGCACACTGGGGTGGTGGTGCTCCTGATATGTAGTCAGTAGTAAAAGCAGAAAAAAGATTTGGGCATTCACCAACCAATAAAGTTGAGACTCCACAGCTCAAAAGTTCATCTTAAAACATTTATTAAAACAATATTGACCCACAGTAAAACACTGTGCACGCCCAACACATTTCAGACTACTATAATCCTTTATCAAAGGCTTCATTGCATCATAGATTCATGTAATATTGGGACAAACAACACTTTGAGTAATGGGCCGAACTAACTAGATATGCAACAAAGATTAACTTTGTCAGTAAAGTTGCTGCAAAGTTGTGAAACTTCAACTTTGCGAAGCTTCGTGAAGTTCCTACTGGTATCACCAACTTCTACTTTGTCAACTCACAATGCTTTTTTTCAGGTGAAGTGGCACTTTTTAGTTCAAAGTGGCAACTTCCAGAGCGAGGTTTTGTCTGTTCATGGAAAAAAGTGCCACTCTGTCTAGCAAAAAATGCTTTGAAGTCGACACGTCAAACTTCGTAAAGTTGGCCAACTTTTGTGAAGTTCTGTCAAACGAAATTTTTTCAGCTTCACACATCTCTAGAATAATTTTTTATAGTGCATGGTAGAACGTTATTATGTATGGGATTTGACTGAATCCCAGACTTCTTGTACCACTGATATGACATAATACTGTTGTTGTACCATCTTGAGTATGTCACGTCGATAGTACAACATGGACTGTCTTCGCTCATGCGCCCTTGGCAATTCTACACTGTTTAGTAATGGCCACGACTGTGAGACCTGCCTTCTAAACTGAGCATCATGAAAACAACACTGGCAATGTAGTGATCTATGGGGAAAGAGAGCCTATCTAGTGTAGTGAAAAAAAGTAAAATAATTGATTCTGTGAGAGTGGTGGATAGTGGAAGGTACGGGGGTTGTTCTTGGGGTTGGGGGGATTGGCAGGGGAATGCTAATGACGATAGTGTAGGGACCGACAGCTGGACTCAATAAATGGTCTGTTTTTGTTTAACTGTTGCCCATACACTACACAAGACAATGGATGGGTGACAGTAAACAACACTAGTGTTCACTTCTTGAGGTTTCATGACAACATAAACCTCTCAAGCTTTGCTCTTGAGGTTTACAAGGTTGTCATGACAACCTCTCAAAATGAATAACAGTTTTGTTGTTCACTCTTGCCCATCCATTATCCTCTATGTTCAGCATGTTTAAAACTGATATAATTTCATGTCGCATTACATAATGGTCCCCCCTCCACGTGGACATAATATAGACACATCCCACACCTCATTATACACTACACTCACTCCACAACTCTGAAATTATACATACACTTACCCAATTTTGTAACCCACTTCTTTGTTTCCTGACCCCAAACCCTGGATAGGATAGAATCACCTATGCTAACATAGTACATACTGATCCACACAACATCCCAACCACAGACATGATAAATGCACCACCCCTACTGAATCCTAAACTATGCCTCACGTCCAGTCATGGTCATGAAAGACATACATTGCACATCATATTTCACAGTGCCGCCCTCCCCATACCTAGAAAGGATGGATAAATACACATTTTACATCCTATGGCATGGTGCACTACACACCCTAAAGCAGGGACTGGATACATACCCATACCACACAATATTTCACACTGCCCCCCCCCACCCAGCAGACATTTTATATGTACCTCTTCCACAATATAGCATTCCTTCCCCCCTCCCAACCCAGACATGATACCTATACTTCATCTGCTATGTAACACACTATGAAACATCACCCCACAATCCTGGAAAAGATACATACTTCTCAAATGCAACATTACAAAATAGTCCCCAAACCAGAAATGATACATCTCCCGCATCATATGATTGACAACAAACCACCACCACCAACTCTGGACAGGAAACATATACCTCACAAACTACACTATTAACAGGTCTCACCCTCAACTCCAGGCAGGATACATACCCCTCTCACACCACATTACACGCTGCAAGTGAACTTCCCCCTGTCCCAGACAGGATCCATACATTTCACACTACATAACACACCATGTTGCGCACACACACACACACACCAAATAAAAAAAAAACACTAATTGGATACATACAAATTCTATACCATATTTCATATTGCACCCACTGCACCTTCCCCCAATCAGGAAGGATACATACAAATCTCAATCCTCATTACAAACTCTTCTCCCATGAAAACTTAGTCAGGATAAGTACACCAGTAGCATCATATCCCATAATGCCCTCCTCTACCCTCCCACATACCAGAATTGGACATGATACATATACATATCATACCATACAGTACCGTACCGTATCATACCATACCATACTAGTTAACAACATGTGCTCCTATACCTCCAACTATGGACCAGACACATGCATACATACAACTATCACACTATATAGCACACACTGCACCCTCCAACCCTTGATGTGACACATAAAACACACACCATATAACACACTTTGCTCAGCACCTCACCAGATAGGCAGACTTGATAAATGCAAAATCCACACCCTCTCCCTTTCCAGCCCTATACAATAGAAGGGATACATATACTCCCCAAACTAGGTGACACTCACCACACCAGGGCCACAGACAGGATATGATCACTGCTCACACCTCTGTTTTAGGCCAGTTGCAATGAAAACCTGAACTCCCTACCAGATCAAGGATCACATTTCTTTCACTCCCATTTCTTCTCTGAGGGCTATGAGTTGCACCATCAGTATGACACCCCATGCATGCAAAATCTGCCTTCTTTAAGTCAAGCACACATGTTTTCATGTCCAATACTTGTCATCCTCAATCTATCTAAAATCACATTGACTGGTGATCACTCTCTACCAGGGTCTCAGTGACTCTGATGCTTCTGGCTTGATCACTAGTTGACAGCACTAGCTCCAGGAAGGCACAGTCTTTTGTCAAGTCTGTCACACCCTTGGTCAAAAACTCATACTGTACTGTGTCTAGGATCATTTGCTGCTGCTGGCCTGTGGAATGCTCCAGTCCACATTGGGCATGTCAAAGTCCTCCCCAATACCACTTCCCCTGTCTCTACAACCTTTCTTAACTCATCCCCAGCTCTTGATCCTCGACTTTATCTTGACTTGATAGCTGATACACTACCCCCCCTTATTTTCCTCCTCATCCCTGCCTGTATCTACATCCATAAGTTCTCAATATTCCTTCCTCAAATGTACTCCCACTCCTCCCTGGTGACCAATATCCTCTACCTAATGTTGATTGACACATTCCCCCCATCTTTTGTTCTATCCTTCCTGTAGGTGGTGTATTTAGAAACAGACAGATCCCAATCATGGTCCAGGGTCACACAAGTTTCAGTGACTGTCACCAGATCCACTCAGCCCTCCATCATCATGGCCTGAATGTCATCTACCTTGTTACCAAGACCCCTGGCATTCATGGTTATCACCCTCCATAGCCACTGTTTCCCTCTCCTTCCTCTCTTACTAGTTTCCCATCCTCATTCTGGCTGTCCTGTTGGTTTCACCCTCTTCTTGCTCTGACCTTCTGCCTACATTCCCTTCCTCTTCCTCCCACTGTGCTCCTAGTACCTAACTTCATGTACCCCAAATCATTTTTGTTTAACAAGCTTAGAGGAGGTTCTGCTGCCTCCTTCTATTGTGAATCCTGGATTCTGTGTGCCCCTGGTAGTTCCCCCCCTCTCAATTTAAATTCAGACTACCAATGTTGTGCACTCCAATCCTGTCACTGAGCACCCTGGTCCTCCTCTGCTGAAGTGTAGCCTGTCTGGTGAATACAGAGATTTCTCATCCCAGACTCTACCTCAGTCCCCCATATAGTAAAAGTCCTCTTTCAAGCACATGCCCCTAATCCACTGTTTGAACTCAGAAATCATGATCTTCGTAGTCAAACTGGCCCTGGTACAAGTAGCACCTCTGAAAATGCCACTGACCTTTTTACTCCCTTAATTATCTGCCTGAGTTCCCCAGAAGCTATCCTGTACCACACCTACTTCACACCCTGGTAGGTCATTTTTGTGCCGAGGTGGACGACCACATTGGGCTTCCCCTTCTCCCTGCACTTGTGAGTGGACCTGTATGATCTGTTCTGCTGACATACCTGAGAGGCACACTTCTCTCCTCCTATGTAATCCTACTCTACCCTGTGGTCACCTCACTCCCTTTACAACTGAATCTCCCATAAGAAGGACCCTACTAATTTCCCTCTGTTTTTGTGCCTTCCTCTGTGGTTACTCCTGTCCTGTTATTCTTCCATTTCACTCTTTTCCCTGCTTCTACTCCTCTTCCCCCTCTTTCAACACCCTCTGTTACACCACTTACTTGATCCATGCCCAACCTGTTCCCCACTCCCTGCACTCAACCCCCTATTCTCAGTTGCCCCCTGCTCCTGCATATTACCTCCTTCACTAGCTTGGAGTTTCCCACTGCAGTCCTTTCACTTGTTTCACCCCTTGGGCCCTCTCCTGATTTGTTCCTTGAGCTACCCCCACACACTTTCTCTGACCAGCTTTTAGGTCTGTTCTTACCACCTCTCATCTTGCCCTCACTGACCATTTCCTGAATCATCATCTATGCTAACCTAGGTACCCCTGTCCTCATGAGATCCAAGTTGCAAGTATCAGTTTTGTACTGGCACCACTATGGGGTATCTGTTTCCTTCATTCCCCTGTTTCCCTACTCCCCCCTTGGTAAGTGTCCTCCAGCCTGCCTACTTTGTCCTTCTCATCCTCTGTTGCAGAGAAGCACAAACCTGAAACACTCTGCTCATCTGGTGGTATACCCACAGTCCATACCTCTGCATCCCTTTATCTCACTACAGATCTATATATCCCAGCCCTCCACATTTCTATCAACCTATTTAGTCTCCCTTCCCTTGGTTCCTGCTGATCCACCACTCATCCACCTGCTCTGCCACTATACACCAGGGCAAATAAATATGGCTACCTGCACAGGTAATCGGGGGGGGGGGATCACTAGATATCAGGGCAACTAAAATGTGTACCTGCATGAGGGCTCAGAGTGAGGAGACCACTAGACACCAGAGTATCTGTTGTTTCTCACCCAACATGGGTGCTAAGGGGCTGTGTGGCATGTTAATGAACCCATAAGGGGAATGCAAATGACTTCTTAGTATGTTGCTTGTGGCCCACAGGAGCACTCACACTATGCTGTTTGAGCAGCATTTTCTCCAGTGAGCTCCCCTGCAAGCCACATTCATATAACTTGCCTTCCTACTTAAGACCATTGGAAGGTAACATTGTTAGACGTAGGATTAGTAAATGGTTAATTAGCCAGGCACATAGAAATTCCACTTATTGTTTCATCTGGAACACTTGTTAATGTTCAGACCAAGTGCATTTTGTTTCTAAAGTTTCCCACAAGTTGTGCTTATCATTTATGTATATCAGATAATCCTATGTTCTTTCTTGTAACATTTTATCTTTTGTGCTAAACTTTCGTAACTGTATTTATTATGAAAAAGGACCTCACTGAAAATTAACATTGCTCAATTGAGGCTCCTATTCATATGAATATGAATACAATTTTACCATACCATACCATACCATACCATACCATATCATACCACACCATACCATATTCAGTCTTGGGCTGTGTCAGCAGAGTGCTCATTCACTATGGAAAAGTCTTTAGTTTCCTGATTCTTTGCATGTCCTCCAGATGCTGATTGCATTTTTAGTTTCAGGATTATTACTGGCATGTAGGCTGGAGAGATTATAATTTATTTCAAGTAGTCATTTCAGAGATGATTCAAGTCTACTGTGTTTATGGGCTCTCTAACTTCATGTAACCATTTTCAGAGCATTTCAGAGAAAACCCATTTAGTTTTTTCATCCAATACATTTTTGAGAGTCTACTCTCATCCACACAAATACATTTTATCCAGAACATCACATTCTGCTTTTTGTCATTGTTTCTATTTTGGTTCTACTTTACTTAACCCTTGCTATATCTGCAGGAGTAGTTTTTAAGACATGGAGAATGGCATAACAAAATTTGTTAATGGGTGTTTTAATTTTGCTCACTTTTCTTCCCTCATAATCTCTCCCACATAACAAAGATCAAGAAAGGGGGATTTATTTCCTGGTATAATATTTTTCTATGAGCTGTTAAAAAATGAAGCATTCATCAGTGGTAGAATTGGATTTTCTGAATCCTGATTGAAATGGGTTCAGTATATTATTACTTTTCATCCGTGTATTCAATCTTTGTAAAACAATTTTTTTTTTGCTTTATTTTTGCGGCACTCCTTCGGGCCACCAAGGACCCCCAACCAGCTAGATCCACTCCCCCTCCTGCCATCCTCTGCCTACTCCAATTCCATGCCCCCTGAAATTCCCAGCATATCTTTTCACTGGAGGAGCTCCCACTGGGGAGGAGCAGGGAGGGGAGACTAGGGTTCAAGCTAGATCTAGGGCATGGGGCTACAGGTACAGCCATGAGAAGGCATTCCAGTGGAGAGAAACCAGCGGCCATCATCCAGCAACTGAGTGGACATTTTCCCATTTTGTCCCGTAGCCCACCTTCTGCCCACACATTGGCCACATGCATGTAGTGTCCATGCCACCCACATCGCAAAGTGCACCACCAGCAGCTGCTCCAGATCACAGGATCAGACACGCACCCCTAGGAGGAGAGTGTCCAATGGATGCTCCAAACTCTCCACTCCTGTGCTTCTGGGCTTGGGTGCTGTAAAATGATTGTTGTGAAAATTTTCCCCAGTCAGTCAATGAGGCTATGGGGCCAATAGTTTTCTAGGCAGGCAAATTTTATTTTTCATAAGGAAACTTTTTGTAATACAGTACTTGATCTAACAGACAGGGGAAATATGGGCTGAAATATTTGAAGCATAGGTACCAGTACCCTTGAAGACCAACATCTATAACTTTTTTGTACCTTGACTTTCAGTAGCCTGATACACTTCCTTCTACTGATCCTTATGAAACTGATTTTTCATGAAAAATAAAAATGATGTGTACTGTTTTGTGCAATTGTTTAAATATGAACAGCTTTCTCTATCTGGATTTTTTAACAGATATAACCACTTTTTTTAGTTCAGCATTATACCTCTTTCAAATTGCATTAAATTAAGTTTCAGTTGTAATAAAAGGTTTCTCTTTATAAATTAATGTCAAAATCATGTCAAAATGTCCTTAACTCTCAAGTACAGGACCTCATCTGCAGTTTCTCCACACACTGATCAGCAATATTGGTAGCCATGGTGCATTGAATGATATCAATTATTTACTCTCTAAGTTCTTCATTTCAATACACCCTTCTTCCATTATGTTTCCCATTTTGGGCAAATTATCCAGATCAACTAAATTAGTTTTATCATTAGATGTCTTACCTGTTTTTAAATGAATGGAGGAAGTGGTCACTCTCAGCTCTTCTGATTACCACCGATGTCTCACATTCCAATATTTGCCAATAAAAATATACAAAATAATCAATAATACTTGTACCCCTAACAGATACTGTATGAGGAGTGGGAGTATCTCCTTCTAATGTTCCATTTAAAACACATAAACCAATTTGTTCAAGAAAATTAATGAGTCTTTTGCCATGATTATTTCTGATGAAAATGTTGTGCTTAGTTTGTCTTCTAGGAAAAATCAAGTCCCAGTGTTCTGTATTTACTTCTCTATTAACAATACACACATTAAAATCACCCATTATTAATACATCAGCATCTGGACATTTCCTAACCACTTTGTTTAACTCATATTCTAGCAAGTCCCAGAGCTCTTCATCAAAATAATCTGAATTTCATGGGGGAATATAACAATTATCTAGTAAAAGCAACTCCTGGTTCCAGTTGATAAATATTAATATGAAATCATTATTGATTTTGATTACATCTTTTACCAAGATATCTTTATTTACCTTTTGGAGAACAACCACCCACACTGTAGGATGGCCTAGTGATTTCTTTTTTACTACTTTGTTAGAGATACAGTTGAAGTCTTCAACCCATATATCTGTGGTAGCCCAGCTTTCTTAGAAACATAGAAACATAGACTTTGACAGCAGATAAGGACAACCTTACCACCTAGTTTAATATTTTATACATTTCTCTTCCCCATAATCTATTATTAAGGAAATGTGTATGAATATATGATTGTTGTCCCTTAGAGTTTATTTTGAGTTCATCTGCCTCTCTGTCGTACTCCCTACTCCAAGTCATAATCCTGTGTTGTGACATCACAGTCTGTTGCCATGGGAGTAACTGTAAGGTCACAAGCAGTGGTCAATGACATCAGGTAGGGAGACAGCAGCAGGAACAGATGAACTTTTCAGGAGCAGAACTCCTGTTTTCATACAAATGACCTCAGTAATAAATAATGGGGAGGAGAAATACAGAACTAATAGGAAATACAAGCAGGACTGTGTCTAAATATTACAGTTTGTTCAAGCTGTCCTGAGGGTGTCAGCTGCTCTTTAAAGGCTCAAAAGTATTATGTAATGGGATGTCTGAATTACATTGGGCCCATATTTCAGTTATTGAAGGAAGTTTATGTTGGGAATTCTTACTTTATTTTTGATGATTAACTGAATTGAGGTCAAATTCTAATTCCCATACTATTGGGATTGAGCTGGCTCTCCTTTTTTCCTAGATAGTTTGGACAGATCACAAACCAAAATATATTTTCTGTCATGTTTGTTTGCCTCAGTTATTATCTCCCTAGCTAACTGGGTTTCTCTTATGGCCACCAAAACTTGTCCATGTTTACTATAATCATTTCCCCTCCATACCCACTGTACTCCTCATGGCATAATTTCAATCCTAACATGTTCTCAAGCAAATAAGAAACCATCTGCATGAGTGATATCAGATCATCAATTTTACTGGTTTCCAAGTCATGTATGGAAACAGAACTGGTCCCTGTAAAATATAAGTACTACCTATTTCTCAGCTGGTGTTTAAAATGAGATTTTGTAGTTCCCTTTCTGACATTCATTTTTGTAGGAATATTTCTTCACTTTTGCCAAGATATGATAATATGGAAACTGATACAGAAATCTCCACCTTTATCTTTTTGAGCTGTCCTCATATCCATTTATTTAACTCCACTGGATTTAACACTGGAGTATACTGTTTGTATTTTTATGTTTTTCTATATTCATTTTCCTCCAGAGTCTCTTCCTCATGTAATGGTTATTGGACTTCTTCTGCCTGAATTTGTTATTTTCCTGCATATTGTAAATGAATATTATAGGTGAATCAGATCATTTAATCTTGTTTTTGTTTTTCTCCTTTACTAATACATTTTTTGTTAGTATCAATTCCAGCTTCAGTAGACTCCTATCCCCCAATTCCAGTAGCATTTCATTTTGTGTTTTTGTGATTCCTTTACTCTTAGTCTTATTTCTCTTTTTTATTTTAAATTGTCTTGCCCCATTCTGGAAATGATGGGTTGTGCTACAGGGAGTTTGTTAGTCATGCTTTATCTTCTTCACCCTTTGACTCATTCATAGGATTTAACTGCATAGAGTCATAGCCTGAGCGCAACTCCTTCTTAATCAGTTCCCTAAAAGAATTTCTGATAAGAGCCTCTTTGTGTGCTAGTGTTGTTTTGACAACTAAAAGTTCATCTTGTGAAATATGGTATTGTTCTAGGAAAAGCACATTGGCCATATAGGGACCCTGTAGAGCATTAATCTACAGGTAAAAAGAACTGAATATATTTCACCTGCTCTGAAATGGAACTTGACCCTTTCTGAATAGCTGCTTTCCCCATTTCAAGTATGTTACTATCATCCCCTCCTGGGGGTCTTAAAGTGGGGAATTTTTTAAAGAACTTTGTAAGCAGCTTATTCTGGTAACTGATTTGGGGAATGGTTCCCATTGACATTCAGTGGGAGAAGGGGAACTTCTCTACAAAATATTCTCTGTCAAGTTAGTGCATTCCCTCACTTTCACATTGTTCCTGTTAGATGATTCAATGACAATATCAGGTAATGACCTATTAGCTCTATTCTCTGCTTCACCACTGCATACAGTAACTGAGCAATTCCCTCCATCCTTCCTCTGATCTTGTGTTGGACCTAATGAATTACCTACTAGTTTCCTTTGCTGAGGAGTAGATGCATATAAAAATATTCAAAGTCCCTATTTGTTTGTGTTTTTTTAACCTCATCTAATGTTAAAGATGTTTGATTAATTAGTGTGAATGAATCATCAATTATTTTCTTTGTTTCCTACTACAGTACCACTTTTGTGGGTATTCAGTCTTGCTTGTTTCCCAACTTAGTGATTTTTTCCTTCTTTTTCTTGCTCCTGCTTTTTTATCCACTTCTCAATTTTGTCAGGATCTTGATCCTGCATCTTGTCTCTCCTACTAATTACCACCACTCTACACACTAAGAAGATGCCTTATTCAATAAAACAGCAGGGCAATCCATAAAACAACAACACAACTACAACAACAAAAAAATAAATTAAAATGAGAAAAGGCACAAATGATGATCCAATTACGAGCTGACAAAGTCATTTCTTGTCTTCCTTCCAGTTGTAAATACAGGCCTTTGGTACTCAGTCAAGTGTCCCAACTCTTCCATTCAACAAGCAGCCCAATATATAGCCATTTATATAAAAATTAGGTTTATGTATAGCTTTGTCAGAAATAAGAATGACATTAGTATTGCTGCAGGCTGAAGGCTTTCCACCACAGTTTCTTTAAGGCTGCTGCTTGCCTCCAGTACACAACCAGAAACCAGTGTCCCCATGGATATCTGAAATGGTCCAGCACATGTGGGCTAAAAGACAGAAAGTAAAAATAAAAATGTCCTCCATTAAATAAAAAAAAATTAAGCAGAGAATAATAGGCAAGGCAACTTTCAGACAAAACTATTAAAAGATTTCAGTTCCTAATTCTTATGTAATATAGTTTTCTAATAACAGTCATTCATAAAATGACAAAGTTCATAGATAAGTCCTATAATTTACTGGGATATGAGAAGTACATAATCAAATCTGACATATTGCAGTATACAATGAAAGCCGATGTGTAGAATTGGAAAGGCATTCTGCAAGCAAAGTTCAGCTAAATAATTTGAACCGACATTGATGAGGTGGCTAAAATGGTCAAAATACCAAGTAATCTTTTTCAAATGCTACAATTTAGCTTGCATCTGCTTGACCAGGTTTGAACCCCAGTGCTCAGTAATGCCAGCTCCACTTCTTGGACATCATGAATTTATGCTGTACTTTCTGAAAATGCTCTCACATCAGTGTGGAAAGTGTAAGACTTTATTGAATAAAAGTCTTTAAGTGACCTATAACTTCACAAAGTTTGGCTTTTAAAATACAAAATATGAATAAGATAAGATCAAAAACATATACTTTATAAGTAATCTACAAAACGTCTTTCCAACCAACTACTAAAATTAGCCCAATAAACATTAATAGCAAATAAGAAAATTAAATGCAGGCCAAGTCCAAGTCAAGAAAAATCATCAGTTTGTCAGATCCTCAGTACTGATCCCAGTATCTGAACCCAAACCTAATCTAAAAGTCTAAATTAGGCATTGTTCATTACTTTCATTGCAAAAATAGGCTGAAGAATCAAAATGTATTCAACCCTCTTGAAAAGTCAAATCAGTTGACCTCTCCAAGCCAAAGCCACTCAAACTACTCTCTTCAAGGGACCAGCCTCTGTCTCCTACTATCTCTTGCCATGGCTTGTCATAGCTCTGTTTCTCCACTGTGTTCCAGGCCTTGGTGCAACTTCAACTCCAATTCCCAGTTTCTCTTCCAAACGGTTCCCTTGTCATCGATAAATTCTTTCACTAGGGCTCAGAGCTCTGGATCCGGTCTCCTAATCTCTCAAAATAAATCATCAGCTTCTGCAGAATGAAACAAGACTGTATCAAGGTAATATGTTTTCAATCTGGATTTTAGATGTAGTTGCTTGAACAATACCAGAGAGTCAACAATATCATACCTATTAAAAAGAAATAGAAAGCCTTGAAACAACCACATTTTTAGGGCTCCACACTGATCGGCAGCCTAAAAGCTCACCATAATGCAAAAAGCATACAGGACAGCAAGAAGAATTTTGGGTTGCATCCTCTTTAGATCAAGAGAAAGCTTATGATCAAGTGGCACATGATTACCTGTTCTCAGTACAGAAAGTATCTAGGCTCCCTGAGATGTTTGTTGGGTGGATTAATATGATACACATGAGTGCAATCTTAACACCATTGATAAGGGGTTGGATGGTAAATAGTAATGAGATAAACAAGGTAACAGATAGTTTTTTTCTATTCTTTTTGGTGCCAGGACCCTGGCAGCTCAACCCCCGCTCCTCCCCCCAGCTCCCACTCATTCCGCTGGACTTACCTCAGCAGTGGTCCTCCCAGCCATGCCCCCCTGGAGGGGCCACCAAGCAGGTGCACCCCTGACTAAGTCTGAAATAAGAAAACAATTATCTTATTAGGACTTTCCCTTGGCCCATTTTATATATCATTTGCCAAAAACTTTGTTAATGCACCAGAATGGGAATTTAATGTCACGAAAGTAGGTAAATGTGGCATTAGGGTTTCCAACCCTAGCTTCCAAACCCCACACCCCAAGCAGCAAAAGTAAAAAAATATTAGGGTTTTGGGTCTCTGGAATCTTGTCAAATCAGTGGCGGGACTTTGCTTGGAGTTGTGTACCATAATGTTCAGCCCTCCCCCCAAGACTGTAGCCTCCAGCCTGAAGCACAAGGTACAGGTCCAAGCCAGTGCCTCATAGTGATACACTCTTCTAAGGTAGAGAAGTATGTCTCACCTCATGTTGCCACCACAATTTGTTGTCAGTTTCTTCATGCATGGCCCTGTAGGCCATGCAAGAAGAAAGGACATCAAGTGTGATCTTGTTTGCTCAGGGAAAGGGGTGGGCATTAGTCCCCCCCAGGTATTTGCATACTCCTTGCAGCAATTCCCCAGCCATCTGCAACCCTACAGATGCTTGTAGTCTTTTGGGGGCTTGTGGCATGTTACATGCCCTGGCGGATCCCCAGAGCCCAGCCTGGAGGCTTCATCCATGGGCAGCCCCTGTGTTATCCTCAGTTTTCTCCCCATGAGTGGCCTAGACCGGAGACCCCAGAAGTGGTGACGCATGCACATGGAGGTGCACATACACACTGTAGTTTCAGTGCCAGTCTCTTCAGCCCTTCCTCAGCCTAGCACTGGTTCTCCTCAGAGAAACACCTCCTCTCTGGCCTCCACCAGGGGTCAGCCAAGCTGCGAGGAGATGTGTTACTCCTCTCAAGGTGGACAGCTGCCAGCCGGCAGCCTTTTACATCCTCTTCCACCCCTGCCAACCTCTGATGACCCAGGATTGTTCCTGAACCTGGGTTACCAGTGTGGTGCGAGGTGTGGCATCCAGCGCCTCAACTCTCAGCACCATAGTGCTGGCTTTAGGTGTGGGCATTAAGATTGAGAACCCCAAGGAAGACCCCACCACTGATTCTCCAATACTCCATAAACCCAAAACCCTAACGTTTTTTTCCTTTTGCTGCTTGGGGGTGGGGATAGGGAGTAGATTTGGAAACCCTAATGCCACATTTCCCTACTTTTGTGGCATTAGGTTACCCTAACTGATGAATTAACAAAGTTTATTTGCAAATAATTTCTTTTCTTTTTGAGATAGTGGAATCATATCATCATCCACACAGGTCCCTTCAGAATCTGATACCCTGCACCAAAAGAAGACTCAATTGACCTACAGAAACAACAGGTGTGAAGAATTCATGGGGCTGTCTGGTGGGTTGCAGAAGCACAGGGCCATGTGGTCATTGTGCTTTCATGTGGCCACAGATATAGATACACAGGGCAAAGAGTGCATCCATCAGCCAATGAGCAGGGCCCTCTGCCACCCAGGGGTGCAGAGGTCCAGGTCCTTATGCCAAAAGGACTTCTGCCTTCACTATATGGTACCCAGGCCCATGCAGATAACCTTGCACTTTTCATTTCCTGGCTGGGGGGGTTGCATAACAGCACCATCCCCAGACCCTCAACTCATCCAGCTTGGTCACAGAGCTCACCCCCACATTGAGCTCACCAGCATGGGATCACAAAGCATACATATTGGGGTTAAAGTGACACTGCACACAAAGTTTTTTAACAATTATATATTGTTGTTTCTTTCAATTTTGACCCTACATTTTCAAGATATTTGTTATATGATTCACCTTATAAACATTCCATGTACCATTTATAGTATACTGGCTGAAATGTCATTTTGCATCAGAAGTGCAAAAACATATATCTTCCAGGATTTAAAAAATGTCACATCACATGCATGAGGTAGCTTGGAAAAATGGTTATGTTGAAAGTTTGGAGTCAAAATAGTGGAAATTAGTGAAGTTATGAGTAAACACTGAAATACTGTAATGTTCACTCATAATCTGAGCATTTTACCATATTTGTGCACCAAATTGTCAGAATAGTCTTCTTATTTCCCCATCTCACGAACCCAGTAGTGAAACTTTTCAGCCCCCTGACAAAACGTCATTCCGTGGCATTGAAATGTCTTTCCGTGTCACAGGTGCAAAAACACATTTTGACCAGGATTTGAAACATGACAGCTGTCACTTTCATGAAGTGCTCTAAACAAAATGGCTATGTGGAAAATTTGGGATCAAAACATTTAAAATTACCAAAATTACAAGCAAGTGTAGTAAAATGTTAATGTATGCACATAACATTACCATATTTACATATTTTGACCCAAAATTTTCAACATAGCCTTCTTATAACCCCACCTCTTGAACAAAGATGGTAACAATTTTCAGATCCTGCCCAAAAAGTGATTTCACCAAGTGATGGCAAAATCACCTTTTGGGCGTCATTTGCATAATTCCACCACAATTGCTCATGAAGCGGGGTCCCTAAAATGCCATGTTGAAGATTTTGGGTCAAAATTTGCAAAAATTACAATGTTATGCGTCAAAGTTTAAAACCCCTTTGAAACAAATTGAATGGCATTTACCTTAGTTTCTCATATTGCAGTTGGCGGTTCCAGTGGTGAGATGTGTCTTGGATCAGAGAGAGGATCTTTGCCCTGGGATGTGTTCAGGTGGGTGAGGATGTGGGGGGGGGGGAGAGTGCAGGGTGGTGGGTACTCAATCAGAGGTCTGGGTAGAGGGGTTGGATCGAGGGACCGTTTTCTTTTTACAGGTCTAATTTTAAACATCGAAGGATGGTTTACTTTATTACAGGTAACATTAATGTGGGGATGGGGATCAGAGGGTGGGGGGAGGTACCACAAGACACCAGGGAAAAAAACACACTTAGCAGGATGCCAAAGAGAGGATGGGGACACAACTAAATGCCAGGGATATGTTTTATCAATAAGGGAACAGCAAATGTAGGGTGGGAGGGTGCCACTAGACACAAGGGATGTATTATATCAGTAAGAGGATGGTGACTGGAAAGTGTAGGTGGCACTAGACACCAAGAATACATTATATCTATAAGGGGCAGTGCTCAGTGGGTGGGGGCTGTGACTAGATACCAGGGATACATTACATCAATAAGGGGACTGTGTTTGGAGGGTGGGGGTACTTCTAGACACCTGGTGTACATTAAATCAATAAAAGTATGGCACTCAGAGCGTGGGAGGTGCCCCTAGATACCAGGGGAAACATTATTTCAATAAGGGGATGGTGATCGGAGAGTGGGGGGCCCCACTAGACACCAGTGATACCTTATATCAATAAGTGGACAATGGTTGAAGGGTGGGGGTGCCACTAGACACCAGGGATGTATTATATCAGTAAAGGGATGGTGACTGGAAAGTGTGGGTGCCACTAGACACCAAGGATACATTATATCCATAAGGGGATGCTGATCAGAGGTTGGGGACTGCCACTTGATACCAGGTATACATTATATCAATAAGGGGATAGTGATCGGAGTTTGGGGGCACCACTAGACAACATGGATATATTACATTACATCAGTAAGGGGGCAGTGATCCAAGGGAGGGGGTCCCACTAAACACCAGGGAAACATTATTTCAATAAAGGGATGGTGATCGGAGGGAGGGGGCACCACTAGATGTCTGGGATACATTATATCAATAAAGGTATGGTGATCAGAGGTTGGGGGTGCCATTAGACACCATGGATACATTATATCAGTAAGGGGATGGTGACTGATGAAAAGTTTAATTTCTTGAGCACCCTGGTAAACTGAAATAATTTTCCTAGTGTCCAGTCATCCCCCCAACCCTCCAATCACCAGCCCCAGTGGTATGACAGAATTTCCCTGGTGTACAGTGGTTCCCCTACCCTCCATTCCCCAGCCCTGACAATATGATAGATTTTACTGGTGTCCGTTAGTTGGTGCCCACTGATTGCTGGCCCTAGTAAAAGTAAATACTTCCCTGGTGTTCAGTGGTTTCTCCCCCCCCCACCCTCTAATCACTGGCCCCAGTAAACTGAAATAATTTCCCTGGTGTCCAGTGGTTCCCCTGCTCTCCAATTCCTGGCCTGGGTAAACTGAAATAATTTTACTGGTATCCAGTGCCCCCCCCTTCTCCAGTCCCGGTAAGAGTAAATACTTTCCTGATGTCTAGTGGGCCTCCCCCCATCACTGGCCCCATAAACTGAAATAGTTTCCTTGGTGTCATGTTTTGCCCCACCCTCTGATCGCTGGCCTTGGTAAAGTGAAATAGTTTCCCTGGTGTCCCGTGATCAGAGGGCAGGGGGGACCACTGAACACCAGGGAAATTATTTCAGTTTATCAGGGCCAGTGATTGGAGGGTGAGGGGGGCCACTGGACACCAGTGAATGCTTGAATTTTACCATGGATGCAGAGCAGAGGATGGGGGTGACACTAGACACAAGGAAATATGTCCCTTTTGACTGGACTGGGCATTTGGAGTGGGGGCAGGGCTGGTTACAGGGGCACAATCCTGCCACTGTTTCCCATGCAAAAGTACCCATAATGGGCATGCAAATGACCTTTTTGTGCTTTCAATGCCCAATGGGCACATTTGTATGGTACTGTCTGAATATTGTGCCAGTAGCTACTGTTGCTATCAGATCTGGGGGCTCTGTTCCCTGTACTGCCAAGACCCATGTCAGGGCAGCACTGCTCAGCTTAGTGCTACGTCAACATGCCTCTATATTCAGTTGGATAGTGCTGGTGTACTACCTGGCTGAATATAGCATCTTCAGGATCATGGGCAGTGGACAAGCACAGCACAAACCTTTGCACTCTGCTTTGCTGATTTTTGAATATGTGACCCCCAGATGACTTGTTATATGCCAGACTGGGAGGCTGGGAAATTGAGACTTAAGAGGAAAGAATCACCAGCTATTCCCAGAATACATAAAGGGAGGTTTTACTTGAATTAAAACCTGGAAGATTCCTTTTGGTTAGATGCAATGGAACAGTTGGAAACAAATCAACCAATATACATTGACTGAACATTGCATGGTAACCTCATTTTTACAGCTGCAGTAGGTGGATCCTGCAGACATGTTGCATGTACAAAAGGAGTGATGTCATGTTTTCTGTCTGTGGAACTGGCTGAAGGTGTAAATAGTCTCTTCTGCCTCACCCTACTCCAAGAAATGTCTTCTGCCCTCAGATAAATACGCTTTCATGTTGGTCAGTGGTTGCAGTGCACTATTTTCTTTCTCAAGTGGGAGATACAAGAACTGGAACCTGAGTAGTGGGAGGCAGCATTAGTTTTTTGGGGGAGTAAGATCCACCCCCACCTCCACCCAAGAAGCTCCTAAAGATCCATCCCACCTTCCTTTTAGTTCATGTGGGAGGGGCATGAGGTGGATCTATTATGCTGGAACAATTGACTGTCAGAGCTGCCTGGGGCATCAGAGCGTAAGCTTCAGAAGGAAAGAAAAAGCCTGAAACTGCATCCTTACACAGCACTTGTTTAAACAGCCTTGGCTCAGCTTATATTCCTCTCCTGGTCACACATTTTCACAAATACATTCCCAGAGATGGAAAGTCCCTCCTGCTGGGTATATGGTGTTATTCAGACCTGTCCTTCAACCTTGCCCCCACCACCTTACTCTGTATTTTGCATCAGCTGAAGCATGTCATTACAGCAAATGGCTGCAGTGTATATTTTTACAGGGCTTGCAGTTTTAAAGGAGTAGTCCACTCAGAATTTGCAAAAACATTTGTTGTACAGAATGTTTTGATTTGCATGTTAAGTCCTAGTGTGTCCTTCCCGCTGTCTGCTATTAGGATTTTTTCCTAAATTAGCCTATTAGCAGATACTTGAGAGCTAGCTAACTAGGGTTTCTATAAGAAAACTTCTACTAAATTAATCTCTAATTCACTATTGTTGTTTTCTTTGCATGTCAGGTCTTGCTTGCAGGAGTGTTTTAATTTTAAAACTTTTAATTTCATCAAACTATACACAACCATAAAAGCACAGAAATTTCCCAGATCATTAGTGCTATAATTAAAGATGCTAGCTGTTTTCTTACAGAAAACCCACTCAGTTAGATTTCAAGTATTTGCTAAACTGTAAATGTAGGTACCAGAATTCTATTAGGTAGAACTAGCATTTCATGCTGAGTTTGCTCTGTGACATGATTTTCATTCTTTTTTTTACAAATGAAGTGTATGGTATGAAGCTGCAGCCTAGAAACTGCAAAATACTTTAAGGTCACTTTTCCCCTGTGTGTAGTATAGCATGAAAACAACAGGGTGACAGTGACTATTTCAGCTACACATTTGATCCCATTTTACAATGGTTCATTTTATTACACATTTAGTGTATCCCACTTTTTCAAATATTAAAACAAATACTCACCAAACTAAATAACTCACATATACATATTTTATACTTTATTAAAAAGATACTTCACATTTGTAACCAAAAAAAAAAATTAAATCAAGTCACAGAGCAAAATCAGCACTAACTGCCAGTTCTACCTATTAGAATAGAGGGGGCAGTATAGTGCAGTGGTCTAAGTCTCTGAGCTGCAAACCTGGTGTACTGGGTTTGAATCCCACAGCCTCCACATTCGTACTGTGTGTCCCTGAGCAAATCACTTAGTTTCCTTGTGCTCCCAGGTCACACCTGTAAACAGGCTTTAGTGTGTCTCTTCTAGTACAAAAAAAAAAGAATGCTGGTACCTACATTTACAGTTTAGCAAATACTTTAGAGCTAGCTGAGCGCGTTTTCTGTAAGAAAACTGCTATAGTCTTTACTAATTATAGCAGTGATGATCTGGGGAATTTCTGTGCTTTTTATTGTTGTGCATAGTTTGATTAAATAAGATATTAAAATGAAACACATATTACTGCTAGCTAGACATGACACACCCAGAAAACACAAATAGTGAAATTAGAGCAATTTAGTAGCTGTTTTCTTACAAAACCCCCGGTTGAGAAGCTCTCAGGCATCTGCTAAATGTTAACTGTTGCCATTTGTGCTCACTAGTTAAGAACAGTTACAAAGCTCTGCTGTTGTGAACTGATTTTAAAAAGCACTGCATATGCTAAATCTATGGGCCTGGCTACATCACTGTCACATGAGACAGGGGCATTGTAAGAGGCAGAAGGCAATAAACCTATTTGTGATGGAGATCCCCAGGGGTCATAAAACTACCCTAAACTAGCAGCCTAATTTAGGAAAAACTCCTAATAGCAGACGGAGGGAAGGACACACTATGACTTTACATGCAAATCAAAACACTCTGCATAACATACATTCTTGCAAATTCTGGGTGGACTACTCCTTTAATTGAGCCATCCCCAATCTGTATCCTTTCAAGAACCACTTTATGTGGTGTGCATACCAGCATGGTTATTTCACTCTTATTTACAGCTTTATACCTTCATCCATTTTTAATTGCAATTGTGTCTACATACTCCACCATGTAGCCTCCAGTCTCCTACTATACCTGTATGCATTGCAGCACTGTTTCACTGCATGCAGGGAGGTCAGAGGCTACCAGGACATATGCAGGCAGCAGTGTGGAGCATGGGTGTAGGCTGGAAAACAGGGATGCCTCTATACCACAGTAACCTGACAGCTGTATGTGCACCCCTATGGGTGTACCCCCATGTCCCCACCTAATCTACCTCTCTGTCTGCACTTGCCTCCCCAAAGGCCACCTCCTGATGGTATCCATGTACTGTCCGTGATTACTCTTCCCACTGTGCTGAGTGTTGGGAGTACCCTGCCTGACCATGTGTGATGTGGCAGCAATACTACCTGCAGAGCAGTGCCAGTAGTGAACACATACATTAGTAGAGCTCCTAAGTGCATTGTGGAGCACTGCTGTGGTGGACAATATACATGTGGCACTGTGTACAGTGGAGCAGCAGAGAACACTGAAGGCAGTAGTAGAGGGTCTGCCTTCAGCCATGCAGCAACAGTACATGAACGTCTGTTGTGCCCAGTGCCCTAATATTGGCAGAACTGATGCCATGTCTCCCCTCTCTCTTTCTCTTTCTCTCCCTCCCCTTCCCTCCCTCTCACTAATGTAGCTCCCAATTCCAACATACAGATCTCCCCTCCCTCAAACCTCCCTCCGTCACCTCCACAACATATGTGTCTCATTTCAGTGAAATATAGTTATTTACATAATATGACTGTACTATATACATAGTACTCCATAGGACATGTAGGAGGGCATCTCAAAATGCAGCTGTCATCACTGAGTGCACCATGGAATGTGCACTGCTACTACAGGGTTAAGACCACACACACTGTCACACTCAGTGTGGACAGGCTGTAATGTTTTCAAACCATTATCCACACTGTTCACTGACAGTGTGTACCCACTGTAACATTTACAGTCTCTAATGGTTTGAATCCATTACAGCTTTTTCAAGTGTATTGTGGACAGGGCCTGCATGTCTATGTAATTATCTATCTTTCTATCAATTGCACGTATTGCTATTTTTACCTATTTCTAAAACAAACCTGCATATCACATTTGCCTGCACTCTGAGCACATACTTATGAAACTGTGCATATTTGTACTCCACTTCTGCATATACCTCATACTTTCCTGTTATTCCCATTATCACAAGCATAGCTACCTTGCCCTTATCGAAAGCGACCCTCTCTGAAAGTTACTATCACATTTTCTCTGCTAGCAGTCCATCATCATTACACCTGACTTCTTGACATCAACACATTGCTTAAATATAACTTACATCACCTCATGGACAAAAAATCCTAAGGCTGAACATATGCCAGCCATTACTTTTTCATGTACTGCCACCTTCTGTACCATCATGGGGATTTACATGTTTCCCATGATGCTTTGAATTATTGGGGTATGTGTAATTGTGTTTTCTCTAAAATTTGGCTGTCTGGCCAATATTATCCAGGATAACATATACATCAGTGGCATTTGCTCTGGGGTTCTTTTGTAAACCTATATTGCTTCCTATTCCTTCCAATATAATGTACACCTCCATAAATTTTCCTAATAATGTGTATGCTTTCCTTAGAATAGAAGCTAAAACAAATCTTGCTACTTTCAAATCATTGTGTTGTTTCTCCATACCTCCTTAACAGTTCCACACAACTTCATTAACTTCATTATGCAGCCGTGGTGGATCTGACCAGATTTTGTTTAATCTGGGTCCAGGGAACAAAGAACAAAATGTAATTAAACCTTTGATGGTAGAAAAAGAGTACAGCAAATTTGGGATGTCCCTCGGTATGAATAACATGGTCATTTGAATGTATAGGATAACCATAAACATATTGTTCATGACAGAATGGTTTACAGTAACCTGAGACAATAGCACACTTGTTTTTTGAATGTTGTTTTACTCAGGTGTTTGGACTTTAGTTGCTAGAGAATGGCCTGAACCCTTATTTTAGTCACTGACAAATGAGACTCTTCTTTTAATAGACTTTACAAAGCTCTGAGGAAAACGCAGTACAAGTACACTGATTTTGCTTTTTTCCAGCTTTAAGTAGTATATGCAGCAAAATTGTTGTCAGTTTGTACAGCAAAAGCTGAACACTAAAGAGGTTTTGTTAAACAGAAAAGCAGCATAACTGAAAACTATTCACAACAGCGAATATGCTGCATTACCTATATTTAAAGTGATAGATTTATGGAAGAACATGACTGATATGAGACAGCCCAACCAAAAGAGTCTGGTAGATTAAGGAAATCATTTTATTTATTGACTCTTTACACTTACTGATAATTTGGTTTTGTTACTTTTATAGATCCATTTTGAATGTTTCATTTTGAGGATTTTACTGTAGTGCACATGTTCTATGATTTAATGTTGCTTATACAAGTGCCCCCCGACCCGCCATATGCCCCCACTCTTCTTCAATAAGTGCTATGGGATCTTTTACTTCCACCTGATGAGTGACCAGAGATGGGTGGAAAGGATCTTAGTTTAATGTCTCATCCAAAGGAGGGCACATTAAAGGAGAACTGCACTAAATCTGTATGTGAGTTTTAACAGTAGAAGCTGTTTTTTTAAATACTAATTCAAATTCTGTTATTGCTCTAGATATCCAGGCTTTTTAATTATTTTAGTGGGTGTTTCTGATTTGCATGCTGCTGGTAAGAACCATTTTAGAACTGTATGATGTAGTTTATGGTCCTGTTCTATGATTATGTTGTTGGCACAATGCATTTATGTAGCTCCCCATCTCCAGTCATCTATGGGTCTTCTGTTCTGGGGAAGGGGGCCTACAGCACAGAAATATCACCAGACTTTCTCAATAAATTTCATGGAATAAATGTAGCCTACCTTGAGACATCTTCTTATTACCTGGACACTAGGCTTCTCTGGAAGGAACTGGTGCTTACACTGCAGGATTCACCAAAAAGAGGGACCCTAGCTCTAGTTGTTCTCCATATCTCAGCCTATTGGGCTGTCACCAGGCCCAGAGTTGCAAGGATGCAGGATCTGAAATGAACCACTGCAAGCAAACTCATTGGGACTTTTAAACTTGAGGATTATTATTTCATTAGATTCTTATTTACAAACAAAAATTGGGACTCCAAATTTCTGTCCCCAAACAGTCAATTTTATTTGCCTGAGCCCCAAATGATCAGTGGAGCTAAGGGGTCCATTTTCTTAAAAATAAAGCTTACAGCTCCACAGGCCTAAACTTTTTACAAGATCCCAGTTTTTGGAGAGACATTACTTTCAAACTGGGTCTTAGGCAGAGAACGATTTGTTACAGCTCAAAACGCAGCAACAGTTCTTTTACTCAGGATACAAAGACTCTTAGGTAACCTGGAATGTGAAGCTCCATAACCCCAAATACCTCCTGCATTGTTAAGTACCTGCCTTAAAGTTTCAGCTAATTCTCTTTAGGGCTCTTCACTTTTCCCAACAAGTAACTCCCTCACTCTCTTTCTTGAGAAGGAAAAAGCTTCCCAATAAGCCATTCCCTGGCACTCTTTTCCCAGCCAAAGGGTCACAGATGGTGCAGCCTGCTAATACTCCAGCTGCCACCACACTTCACAAGCACTCTGCAGCCCTGGTCATTGTCCTGCCTACACCTGCTGTCCCAGGCCCACTCCATTCTTTGCAGCATCTCGGTCTCCTGGACACTCTTGCTAGGCCTCCCATGCTCAACCCACTGACTCAGGGAGTTCCACCAGCCACAAAAAAAGAGTCTCCCTCACATACTCCTCCTGTGCTCGAGAAGAGCTAACTGGCATGGGGTGACTACAGGGCCTCCATACCTTGGAGAACCAGCTCACGCAAATTCATTAGGTGCCCCGGGGCTTGTCCCTCCAAACAGACCCCAAATCTGGTAAAAGCTCCCTCAACCTCTTCACTTACACCTGGGCCACCCTGCCATTGGGAAAGGAGGAAACTGCTGCCACCAGTCCCCTTCCTCTACAGATGCACTGCCACTACTCCTACAGCCCTGACAGCCCATGGAGCTAGACCACTGACCTTAGTCCCATAGCCATCCCCAGGGCCTAACCTTCACTGCCTGAGATCACTCTTCACCCCATCACCTCAGTGACCCAGGAACCAAAATGACTACATCTGTGGCTACCTACCACCACCCTCGGAAGCCCATAACCCAGGATCCCAATGCCTCACAGCTGAACTGGCTGATCTGCTTGATGGAAGGGGGGGTTCCCCCCTTCACACTGCCCTGCTGCAGTGCATGCTGGGTTCCTCTCTCTCTCTCCCCCCTCTCTGTTCCCTCTATATATACCCACTTCTCTGGTGCCCCCAAGTGGTGGCCAGCAGGAATTACTTCCCCAAGAGTACTAAAAGGCTTAACTCTCCAGGGGAAAAAAGGAAGGGGGAGGGGTCCCTAAGGTGAACATAAGCCCTTCTCAGTTGAGAGGGGGCCTACACTTTCCCCCCACCCAAGAAATCATTCCCTCCTAGGAATGATGGCAGATGGCCCAAGTGGGCCCAACTGACAAACCAGGTATGCGCATCTCCCTGGCCTGCCAAAAAAGGTACCCACTACAATTTGGCCAAAAGGGGGCCTTCCTGACACTACTTACCTAACTCTATCTAAATATAAAATATATTCTACCTTATCTGTGCCAGGAGGTTTGAAAACATTTGAAAAATAGAAAAAAAAACATGCTTCCCACTTTCAAGAAGGCAGTTGCCATCTAGCGCTGAGGAACATTTTTTTTTCAAAATATTTTATTAAGAGATAAGGATGTTACAAACATGGTTATACCAGTATGCATTAATCAATAACATAGTCACAGTTTTGAATTATTGTGCACAATTGTTTACACACAGGAAGAGAGCAGTGACTGAGACATTTACCTAATTCATCAAGATGCTAACTAATGAGATTTTATAGTACAGTATTAATCTTTGTTAAAGTTAATAAAAAGAATCAAACCATCCAACTGAAGGGGTGTACCTCCTCTCTAATGCACAGAGACCTCAAAAATCCATGTGACAAAGAGGATGAATTCATTCAAGTAGGAAACAACCCCTGCTTAATAGCCACAATCAGTGGGTTCCAGATATCTAAAAAGTGTTGTCTTCTGTCCAGAGCTGTGTATTGAGCCAGCTTCAAAATCATACAGGCCTTGAGATTGTAACCCCACTGTTGTATGGCAAGGGATGTGGATGCCATCCAGGACTGGGCTATAGTTTTCTGGGCATTAACCAAGGCCAAAGACCATAAAGGGTTAGATAATCTTCCCCTGGGGTAGCTAGGATCAGCTCCCAAGAGTAGCACTGATGGGGGTAAGGGAGGGTTGGTATCCCAGTACATCTGTCATGATGTGGTGAACATTATGCCAAAAGGGGGCACCCTTGGGATAGGTAAGTGTGATATGTATGAAATCCCCAGGACTACTGAGATATTTTGGGCACATGTTAGCAAATAGCGAATTGTCTAAACACCACCTTCACAGATCTCAGCACTGTCCTCCTCAGTTACTTCTTTGACACTGTGCTCAAGCCCCAAACCCCTACCTTGCAATGCCCCTGCTTCCTCCTGCATAAAATATCGACCCAAGAAGCCCATCCATGCCTGCAAAAGGCACTTAACAGCAGCAACCCTAGTAATGACCCCCTAAACACTAGGCTTCTTTGGCTTGTCCTTGATGAGGTCCTAGTCCCTCTCACAGACTACTAAACAGATCCCTTTGCCTGGGGCAATTCCCCAGTGCCTGGAAGACAGCTATTGTTACCCCCATTCATAAAAGTGGTGACAAATCCTCCCTCAGTAACTATCATCCCATTTCCATTCTCCCCCTCTCTCAAAAGCCCTAGACAAAATTGGTTGCTACTCAACTCACTGATTACCTAACCAAGTCTGACATCTTATGCTCAGAGCAGCATGACTTCCACTCATGATATAGCACAACCACAGTCCTTCTAGAATTCACCAACTTCCTACACTCCGCTTTTGACTCAGGCAACATTGTGGGAGCTGTGTACATAGACCTATCCAAGGCCACTTACTCAGTATGCCACCCTTTACTGCTTGACGCCCTCTATCAACTCGGTTTCTCCTCTGGCCCCCTGGCATGGTGTGCCAGTTACCTATCCTCCCAGTCCCAATGCATCAAAATAAATGGGACCCTGTCTGACACACTCCCTGTCCACTCTGGGGTGCCCCAGGGCTCCATCCTGGGTCCACTCCTTTTCACCCTCTATCTGAACACATTGCCAAAGGCCTGTTCCAAAACAAATCCTACTATATGCGGATGATGCAGTACTCTATGCCTTGCACCACAGACCTGCCCCTCTCCAGAACTCCCTCCAAAATGCCTTCACTCAGGCAGAATCATGGTTTAAGGACCGTAGACTGGTCATAAACCTAAAAAAAAACTATATCAATGATATTTTCTCACCATTAAAATAAAGCCAAAATGCACCTCTCCTCATCCTCCCCAGCACCCAGCATCCCCTCGAACAGGTACCTGCCTACAAAAATCTTGGACTTACCCTCAACTCTGCCCTTACCTTCCACGACCACATACACATGTTAGCAGCCACTGTGAACACTAGGATTGGACTCCTATACTGGCACAAGGACTGCTTCCCACCTGATGCCCTTAGGCTTGCAATTACCTCCTCTATACTGTCCCTCATTGATTATGGGCTCCATGTTTATGGGGCAGCAGATAACTCCGCTCTCCAGAAAATTCAAATCTCCCTCAACAAGGCTTGTAGGCTCCTAACTGGTTCCCCTAGGTTCACACACACCTGCTCCCTCCACTCCACAGCCAGTCTCCTCAATCTTAATGAAAGACTCTGCTACCAGACCTGCTGCTGGCCAAGAAAATTTTGCTTGGCCTCTCTCCTCCTGGGGTCTCCACATCCCTCCAAACTACCGCCTGTACTATCTCCATCTGCAACTTGGACAAAGCTGTCCTGGCTGTACCCAGGGTAAAAATCACCCTTGCCCAGAGATCTTTCCATTTCAGAGCCCCTGTCTGGTTCACTACCAACTAACATTACCAGCACTCCCAAGATTGCCCCTTTCAAAGCGACTCTCTGCAACCAGTTCCTTGATATCCGCTCCTGCACCTACTACTAGCCTGCCCACAAAACACCCCTTAGGGCCCAAATCTTTGACAATGTCCAGTATGGACTGCCTCCACCTCATCTTCGGCTACTCAACCGCAGGCTCCTATACAAGATGAATAGACCTGTGTTGCATGCTCTGTCATGGTAAAAATAAGTCTTGTGACCTCTCAGTGTAAGAATGTGCATGTGCTTTTAATATCTGTATCTGACTATGTAAATAACTGTATATGATTGTGTATATATTATCTGTAACAAAGTCTGTATATGATACATGATGGGTAAACATCTGTAACCAACTGTTTCCACTGTCCATTGTAAATGTTTGTCATCCCTGTCCTCCCTGTGACAAGGTATCTTTGTAAATGAACCGCTGGCTCAAAGGTCGTAAAACTGATACTTTATAAATAAATAAATAAATAAAAGGTTTTTGTGGATCTATTGCATGAAGCCTAGCTGGGGTTACATAGGCACTGTACATGAAATTCAGCTGAACCTGTCTAAGCTTATTGTTGCTGTTGGAACACTGCAGAAAGTGTCTACAGGCCTGCTTCCAAAGTTGTGTACCACAAGGAACATTTAGATCCAGACTACAGGCATTCTGCACCTTACTCAAGGGACCAGTGTTCAAATCCTGGATGATCTGGTGGTACATAGTTAGAGGTTTTTGGTTAGGCTGAGGCCTATGCAGCCCCTCTTCAAATGGGGAGAGCGGGGCCCAACCACAAGAGGCATCCATAGATTCTCCTAATCTACTCTTAAGCTTGAGGTAAATGAAAAAAATCACCACAGGATAAGTTCCATTTAGTAAACAGGTATGAAAAACTTAAGATTGTTCCCCCTTCGTAAAGGTGCTGCACCGAGGATAGACCCCTACACGGCCAGTGCAAGAGCCTCTGCAACAATGCAACAGTACAAGTTTCCCTGAGCTTCACGGCAGAAACCATGTCTGTGAAAGGGGAGGGTGCAGGGGTGTATTTTATGTGCATATGGGGTTCCCACCACGCCTTCAAAGTGGCAGCTGAGAAGGGGTTGGACACCTCCATATAATTAGCTGGCCAAAGGGCTGCAGCCAGCAAACCTTCCCTCAGGGAGCCCGGTAATAATTCTTCTTCCATTGCTACCCAGCTAGGTACCACCCCCTCCCTCCCAACAAGTAGATGTCTGAGTGGAGCAGCTAGGTAATACAAATAAAAATTTGGGAGTCTCAGCTCACCTACTTTCTGGAGCAATTGTGAAATGGATCTACCTATTCTGGCAGACTTACCTCACCAAAGAAACCCGTGTAGGATTGCATTCATGCACTTAAAGTGAGATTTGGGCACCGATATAGGGAGTGATTGGTAGAGATACAAACATCTGGGCAAAACTGACATTTTCACTAGCCCCACCCTTCCAATTAAGACAAGGGGAGGCTCAGCCATCTATCACAGTCCTCTGCAACATTGTGAGTTAAGAGATTGAAGTCAAGGGCATATAAGGAACTGACCTTACCCAAAATCCAGATCCCTAGATATTTGATTTTAGAGATTGGCTGAAATCCGCCCAAATTAGCTATTAGACCAGGTCTCTCATGATTCCCTATTGGGAGGAACTCACTCTTTTTCCAATTTACCTTATGTTCCGACAGCCTCCCATACTCCCCCATCAGTTGGTGCAGCACTGGCAAGTCCCTAGAAGGCTGTTGTAGGTACGTGAGCAGGTCGTCGGCATACAGTGCTACTTTATGCTCAATGTTCCTCCTCCTCTGCCCTGTGATACCACTATGTGACCTGATCACTAAAGCTAAGGGCTCCAAGGAGAGGACATACATAGGGGAGAGGACAGCCCTGCCTTGTTCCTCACCCCAGATCAAAAGATGAAGTGAGCTGGCCATTCACCACAATCTGGGTCTTGGGGTGTGTATACAGAGTTTTAACCCAGGATTGAAAGGAGGGGCCTATGCCCACCTTCTTAAGCATTTAAAAGAGGGAACCCCCACTCCACACAGTCAAATGCCTTTTCCGCATCTATTGCCTTAATGGCTGCCCTGTGTTTTTGAGGATTTTTCCCCCAGTTGTGGATTACATTTAAAGTTCTGCAGATATTATTTTTGCCCTGTCACCCCTTAGCAAAACCTGCCTGGTCAAGATGGATAAGATCTGGGAGTGCATTATTTAGTCTGGAGGCTAGAGTCTTTGCCAAGATTTTATAATCTGCCATCAGTAAAGATATTGGCCTGTGTGACATACACCAGGTTGGGTCCTTGGGCTTAGGGAGCACAGTGATAAAAGCAGACTGTGTGGAGGGGGGCAGCTCCCCTGTTGCTAGGCTTTCTGCTATTATATCAAAGATGGGGTCAAGCAGAGTGTCATGGAAAATTTTGAAAAAATCTATAGGGAGCCCATCCAGACTGGGTGCCTTGCCACTCTTAAGTGATCTGATGGCCGTGCTTATCTTGCTTTTGATAATGGCGGAGTCAAGTATGTCACCTTTTTTCTCACTCAGGGTTTCAAGTGGGGCCTTAGCAAAGAAAAGATCTAGGTCCAGGGTGGAGGGGTCCACCTCAGAGGTGTAGAGGGCTTGTAAAAATCCCCAAAAGCTTCACCAGAATCTAAGGAGTGCTGGACTAACTGACCTGATGTATCATGAATCTGTCCAATTTGTTTCTCGCCCTCCCACTCCTGACTGGGCTAATAAAATGGCTCTTTCAACTTTTGCACTGCTCAGCGTGTTGAAGTGCCATTTTAGTTTCTAAATCACCCTATGAGACTGTGTGGGCTTGCTCTATGTGTGGAAAAGGCAATGGATTGCCCTCTAATGACAGTGTTTGAGGCTTCCCATCTAATGCGGTGAGAAGTGTCCCCCCTCCTATTAAAACGGAGGAATTCTCATGCTGCCTGACGTCGCAGCTAGGTACTTCTGATCTTTTGGAAACAATGGATCTACCCTCCAGTGCTGAACCACTGGGGGGAAGTCAGCTGGAAACATCTCCAGTGCCAGCGAGGCATGGTCTGATAGTAGGATCGGGGAGTAGCTGGCCATTTTAACCACAGGCAGGAGAGCGTGGCTGAGCAGTAGCCTGTCTAGTCTTGCATAGGACTGGTGGGCAATTGAGTAAAAGCTATAGTCTCTTTCAGTAGGGTTCAAATGTCTCCACATGTCCACCAGCCCAGATTCCATCTCCCAGCTCTTCCAGGGCATGGGCATTCCTGGATCTCGAGTGATCTAAGACCGTGTCCTGCACACAGTTATAGTCCTCCCTGAGAATCCAAGAGCCCAGCCATCTAGCCATCTCCAGAGCCAACTTTTGGAAGAAATCTGGATTCTCCATGTTGGGTACATATATCGACCCAAGCGACAGGGTTCCCACCCCCAACACCTCTGCCCTTACCAAGGCATACCTCCCAGCCAATTCCACCACATGATCCAATACCTTGACTTGTGTCCCCATAGGAAACCAAATGGTGACTCCCCTAGCCTTGGTCGAGAATGTGGAGGAGACCCAGGTCCCCCCCAAAGAAGAGCCTGTTTTAACAGCCCCCCCGACATGTGGGTCTCCTGTAGGAGTACCACCTGCCATTTTGACTTCTTAACCTCTGACTGAAATCTCTTCCTTTAATCACTGACTTTATGATATTTATATTCCAGGTTGCAACTCAGAATGGATTAGCCATGATCAGTTTGGGTAGTCAGGCACCACAGGCAGAGCATAGCAAGGTGGTACCTATGTAAACAGTTACCATCACCGATCTTCATACTTAGCAAATACTGCAACATTTCTCCACATAATAAATGAATACTTTTGTGCAACATCCAACTTTTTTCCTAAATCTTCCCACTCCCCACCCAAACAACTCCCCTGTTATATTCCAGAGCATCAGAGATCCTGTCAGCCAGCAGGTCAGCACAGCAAAAAGAGCACCTACTGCGTGGCGAGCTCCCCGGCCCCCTCTCCCATGCCTTCTGTAGACCACTTCCCTCCCCTCCCCCATAGTAAAGAAATATATAAACAACATCTACAGCCCCCCCACCCCAATTAACATACCAACCATAAACACTCCCCACTTTCCATTAACAGAACATCCAGATTGCCCTCCCCCATTTCCAGGCCACTGTGGGTCCTGAAAATATTCCCCTTCAAACTGTAAGTGAACATTAAAACAAGAATCATAAATACCAACACTCTATTTTTAAGGCAGTCTACAAACCCTTATCTGTGCTGAGGCCCCCATTGTAGTGAATGCAGATCTAGTGAAATGTCACATCCGCAATTGTACCACACAGACCTAAAGCAGTAACAGATCTAGGGTGTTCAAAGAACTGCATATCCACCAGACATTGCTGGTAAAATATACAAATCACACAAGGGGGAGTGAAAAATTGCCCACCAAGCACAATAAGTCCGGTTCTGTAAGTGCAAAACAAGTAAACCTAAGGAGTACCCCTCTGAAAACTTGACAAGTGTCATACAGAGGGACTGCCCTTGAGAAATTACTCCAACATAAACAAAATAATGTAAGGGCATAAGCCCCAGCATATGGATTGTTCCTCTCAGATGGAGCTAAAGACTGCCCTGGCATGCATCCCCTCTGTTACCTGATCCCCAGACCAGGTCAGGTGCTGGTGAGATTGCCCGGAATCCAGATGCATCCCTGAGCCAACATGCCAAATAAGTACAAAACAGGGTCCAGGTACAAACAGGTCCAAAGATGTCTAGCCCACGTATGCAGGAGGGAGAGGGATTACCCCTTGCTGGGACAAGCCCCATCAAAAGAGAAGGACCCCCCGCTGAGATGGGCAGACTCAAGTAGTGCAGGAATAGGTGGATAAGATGTACCCCCTGCACAGGTCTCTTGAGGCCTACATGAGGACTGGGGATCATGCAGTGGGGGTACAGGAGCTGGCCCCAATCCAGGATAGTGGCATTCACGGAGATAGCAAGGCCCTGCCTGGCCCCGACCCCACATTCAGGACATGGTGAAAGAGAAAAGAAATAAAAAATGACTCCAAAGTCAGGGTTCCAGGTGAGACGCCAGGTCCTTCAATGACAAGGGCCCCGGCTCCATACACAAGTCCGTAGTCCTTTGGGAAACAAGTTGAACACTCCAAATAAGTCCTGGGCTCTTCATAGGAGAGAAAACTAAGGCTGAAGGCCCACCATCCAAACCCGGCCTACTGCAGGATCAGCAGTCCCAGTATCAGAGAGATTCACAAGGGCTAGGGATAGCATTTCAAATGGAATAAATCCCCCTCCACAATCACAAGCAGCAACAGCAAGATTGTAATGTAAGAAAGGCCACTTAGCTTTCATCGACATCTCCCTCCTGTGATGGAGAGGTGCTCCTTGCTTCTTGGACTCCTCCTCAACCCACCTTGTGGCAGCTCTGAGAGGTGCTCCTTGCTTCTTGGACTCCTCCTCAGCCCACCTTGTGGCAGCTCTGGACAAAAAAAACAACTGTGGAGCAGTTCCAGGCCAGTCGATTCTGAGCTTTTCGGGGTACAGAAAGGCAAACGCCCACCCCATCTTGTAGAGCTTGGCCTTGATTTCATTGAATCACTGCCACTTGGCCTGAAGTTCTCTGCTAAAGTCTTGGAATATGAACACCTTTTGATTATATAGAGAGATAGGATCCCTGGCTTTAGCCCTTTTAAGTATGGACCCTTATCCCTGTATCTTAAATATTTGATTAAGCAATGTCGCAGCCTATCCCCTGTCTTGAGCGCAGGGCCCACACTATGTGCCCTTTCCACCTCACACTTCGCCAGTTCCCGAGGCAAGTCCAGATTTTCTACCAGCCACTTATGTAGGTTTTTCTCTGGATCCCTTTCCTCCACTCCCTCAGGCAACCCGATAATATGCAGATTAGAGTGCCGGGATCTGTTCTCTTGTTCATCGACCCTGTTACTCAATTTGTCCAGCATTTTCTGTAGGTTATTCCATCCATTCATAACCGCTGACAGGGAGTTTTCCAAGTTCCCCACTCTATGCTTCAGTTCAGAAATTTGCAAAGAGTGGGCAGCCGAGGTCTCGGAGAGGCCTGTTACAACGGTCTGTAAATGAGTAATCTGGGCAGTGATATTCGTGAAGCCTGCCTTCATCTCATGTTGGATCTGCACCAGGATGGCCGGCACAGTGGCCAAGGATTTCTCAAGCTCAGATAGACAGTGGGTTTCCATGTCAGTGTTTGCGGCCTTGGTTTGCGCCTCTTTCCTGCAGCGAGACTCTTTTGGAGGTTCTGCTGACCCAAAACTTAGCTACAGTTGCTTATTTTTTTGCTTATTCACTGTCATTTGCTCCTCAATACTGATCATTACTTCAACTCTTGTGGATGTTTGTGGGGTACCTCAGAAATACAATTTAAATGCGAGTGCCATGAGGAGCTAAACTATGCTGCTTCCGCCATGTTGCAGCATTGGCCACACCCCACTAAGAGGAACATCATAACCAACATTTATGTACACAATATGAGGTAAAAACTTGTAATAACACTTTAACTCCTTATTATACCTCCCACCAATACAAACATGTCACACTAGCTATAATAAAATAATTTTAAGGACCATTCTCCATTTACACACACATTCACTCTCACAATCACACTAGCCGCATCATTTGAAATGCAAACATTTTAAAGCTATCGTTAGATTTTCAGATACAAAATGGACAATCAGTCTTTTCATTATCCATTCAGTCTGTCATATGGTTACCATAAACCTGCTCCAGTGAACAGTCTTCCTGGCACAGTCTATGGGTTCCTTTCTGGGGGCTCAAGTGGAAGGTCCCCCACCAGGTGGGAAACAGAAGTCTGGATCTGACTAGGTGGTGATGTCTTCAAATGAGTCCTTGGCCAAAGTATAGTTCTTCATAAGATCCAAGTCCTGCACCAAGGCAAAGTTCTTAAACAATTTCAGTCCAGACCACAGAAAGTATTGCACATCGCCCCTGTCTTTTGGAATGGTTGTTGAGAAGGATGACCTCCATATCCAGAGCAATGCTTGAGTCTTTCCAGTTGTTCCTTAGACACCCATTTTCCTCTGATCTCCTCAATGGTACTGGGTGATAGCGCGCACTAACCCATGCATTGCAGGAGCACATTACAGGTAGCACGTAGGGGATTAGAGTGACAGGGGAATATCAGCGATGCTATACTATAGCTATCCCCTGTGGCTCACCAGGATGGATGAATTGTATGCAGTCACTGCCAGTTGGGTCTATGTGATAACAGCGAATGCCTAAAGGTGATCACTGTTATCGGACAGTCAGAGTGCCGAAAACCTTTTTGACACTCTGACAACCCTGGCGCACAGGACAACTGCACCAGGAGATTTTTTTACTGCTTTCTGTGGCAGCCCCCCCCCACACCCCTCTACTTAAGGATTCTCAGCTACAGAGGGGGCATGTTGGGGGGGTGAAATCAGTAAAAAAATAAAGAATCGTACTGGGTGCAATAAAATCGCACCTGCACCAAAACCCGAACCCAGTACCTTACCCATCGTAACCACTAGCCAACCCCCTATGCTATGATGGAGCTCAGACATCCACCACAGTACCAGCAGCTACAGCCCCTCTGCCCCCTTCCAGCCCCCCCTCGCTGTACTACGCCCCGCATACACATAATGACATCCTGTTGCCCAGTTCACCCACCCCTCATCTGGTCACCTCCCCTCCCATCGCCGTGAGGGATAGCACCAGGAAGGATTCTCTGCTATGTACAGCGCCCTTCTCCATGCGCTCACCTCATGGGTTACCCTGCCGGTTGGGTGCTCGGTAGAGCCGCTCCCATGGTGGAGTGACTAGTGCACCTGCCCCTGCAGTGTGTGGCTAGGGGAATTGTGGTTTGATTCCCTACTAGGGAATCTCTTATTTTTTATTTTTTTTCTTGCCCAAGTGTCCACACCCCCTCAGAGCTGATTATATTCGTTCTATGGGTGTGAGGGGTGCAAAGGGGTGAGGCCCCCCACAAAACAAAAGGACAGCTTTCTGTTGTTGCTGCAAGCGGTTTCCTTCTGCATGAAGGTTATATGCGTAGTATCGTCTGCGACATTATGACCCCATGCCCTTCTCAATTATACCCCATGTTTGCTTGGACACATAAGTATAGTCCATAGATGGCTACTCAATATGCATTTTCCTTCTGACTCATCTCTCTGCCTTGCTCTACTCAGGCAAATCCCTCACACTGGTCCAATGAGCCATACCTGGTTCTAGCCAGAATCCCTTTCGGTAGACAATATTTAAGGGGTCGCTCCTATTCAGACCATCCATCCTGGTACAGAGAGCCTTATCACGGATGGGCAAGCATGGGGTGTGGTCAGGTAAAGTGATCACATGGAGGTGATATGGCTTAGGAATTCCTCTGTAAACTTCGTAATCAGAAAATTGGAACCTCTTGCCAAGCCACTTTTCATCATCAAGGTCCTCATTATCCACTGGGATTTCTTCTATCTCTATGGACACACTTGAAATTTCTCAAGGTGGTCCACCCAGCATAATCACTGCTCTAGTCTTGTTAGATCTGAGGCCTCCAACTTTTCAGACCGGTCCAATGGGCTGCCGCCAGACAGAGGTCACAGAGGGAACCCCCTGGGCCCTGGGGGATCACTGTTAGGACTTCTCAGACTCCTGCCCCTCCCTCTGCCATAGGGATAGCTGGTAGATGGTGGTGAGGAGTGGGGCAGATGACTGTGCTCCTCACCACCCGTGGGCTTCACTTCTATAGCCACATTTTCCTCCTTTTCTGCCTCTGCCATGACATCTGGAGAAGGTTCTTTGGACCTTGGATCCTCCAGGACTGGATCCCGAAGATAGAGCCTCTCCATAACTACAGCCTGCACACTTTCCTGTGACCACACTGAAGGAGGCCCTTCTGAAATGCTGGGAGGATATCACCAATGACAAACTGATGGTGCATGGTCGAAAATTCCCCCGGGGCAGAGCTGGAGTGTATGGAACATACAGGCAGTCTCACTATGCCTTCCCCACTGTACCAACATCTGATACAATGTTCTTCAGCCTGTTCCTTTCCTCCTGCCTGCCACTGCCATGACAGGAGCAACATCGGTACCATGGCTAATGGTTCCTCTGGGGGGAAACTTCTTCCACTCTAAAACCCCTGCCTGCCATCCGATAATAATATTCCATCTGAACTCTCTTTGATCTCTCGTTTTGCCTTCTAAACAGTTCTCAGATCTTCCCTCCCAAGAAGTGCAATGAAAATTGTTCTTATTTCTTTCAAGCAGTTCTCCAGTTTGCCACCACCTTCTCTGCAATCCATGGCTGCAAGATGGCACCTGAACCACAGGTCTGTTTACCTCCTTACAGGTCACTAGCCAATCAGGAGGCTGGTAACTGTCTTGTGACCAGTAGGTCATATGCAGGCACCACACCAGGAGAGCTGAAGCCTACCTTTGGATTAGGCCTACCCCATGCCACCACTGCAATTTTGCAATGCACCACATGGCCCAGAAATGGCAAGAGGCCCACCAGCACCTCCGCTCCAGGAATTTTGGGCAGATTTCTCCCTCCAGCATGCAAGAAGATCCTGTACAAGCCCTATGTGAAGCTTCCCCTTCCCCAATCTACTAGGGGTCTGCTGTTCTGGGGGAAGGGGGCCTACAGCACAGAAATCTCATCAGACTTTCTCAAAAAAATTCATGGAATAAATGCAGGCTACCTTGGGATGTCTTCTCATCACCTGGACTCAAGGCTTCTCTGGAAAGAACTGGCACTTACACCCCAGGATTCACCAAAAAGAGGGATCCTCTACATATCTCAGCCTCTTGGACCCTCACTGACCCCGGAGATGTGAGGATGCAGGATACCAAAGGGACCTCTGCAAGCAAACTCATAGGGACTTTAAATTTAAGAATTATTATTTCATTAGATCCTTATTTACAAATAAAAACTGGGAATCCAAATTTCTTTCCCCAAACAGTCAATTTTATTCACCTGGGCTCCAAATGATCTCCGAGGCTCAAGGGTCCATTTGCTTAAAAATAAATCTCACAGCTCCATGGGTCTAAATATTTTACAAGATCCCGATTTTTTAAGAGAGACGTTATTGTCAAACCGGGTCTTAGGCGGAGAAAGATTTGTTACAGCTCAAGACACAATGACAGTTCTTTTATCCAGGACACAAAGACTCTTAGATAACCTGGAACATGAAGCTCTATAACCCCAAATCCCTCCGACACTGGTATGCACTTTCCTTAAAGCTTCACCTGATTCTCTTTAGGGCTTTTCACTTTTCACAACGAGAAACTCCCTCACTCTCTCTTTTGAGAAGAGAAAAGCTTCTCCATAACCCATTCCCTGGCTCTCTTTTCCCAGCCCAAGGGGCTCAGATTGTGCAGCCTGCTAATATCCCAGCTGCCACCTTACCTCACAAGCAATCTGCAGGCCTTGTCTTTGTCCTACCTTCACAGACTCACCTAGGCCCACTCCATTCTTTGCATCCTCTAGGTCTTCTGGCCACCCTTTCAAGGCCTCCCATGCTCAACCCACTGACTTGGGTAGTTCCACCAGCCACAAAAAAGAGTCTCCCTCACATACTCTCCCCTCCCCACCCAATGCTCGAGAAGAGCTAACCAGTACAGGGAGCCTAAAGGGCCTCCATGCCTTGGAGAACTGGCCCAGGCAAATTCATCCAGTGCCCCGGCGCGTTTCTCTCCAAACAGACCCCAAATCTGGTAAAGGCTCCCCCATCCCCTTCACTTATGCCTGGGCCACCTTGCCACTGGCAAAGGAGGAAACTGCTGCCACCAGTCCCCTTCCTCTGCAGAAGCACTGCCACTACTTCTGCAGCCCTGACAGCCCAGAGAACTAGACCACTGACCAGAGTCCCACAGCCATCCCCTGGGGTCTAACCTATTCTACCTGAGATTGCTCTCCACCCCAGCACCCCAGAGACCAGGGACCCAAAATGACTGCATCTGTGGCTACCTACCACCACCCTCGGAAACCCAGAACCCAGGAACCCAGCACTTCGCTGCTGAACTAGCCAACCTGCCTGATGGAAGAGAGGGAACCCACCCTTCACACTGCTCTGCTGCAGTGCCTGCCAGTCTCTTCTCTCTCTTCCCCAGAACTTCTCTCTGCTCCCTTTATATATACCCACTCCTCTGCTGCCCCAAGTAGCGGCCAGCAGGAATTACTTCCCCATGATCACTAAAAAGCTGAACTGTTCAGGGGAAAAAATGGAAGGGAGAGGGGTCCCTAAGGTGAACATAATCCCCTCTCAATTGAGAGGGGGCTTACTTTTATGTTCTACTATGGACCTCTGAGGTTTTGGGGGACATAAACTACATCATACAGTTCCAAAATGGTACCTATTACCTGACTGTAAAGCAGAAACACACACACGCTGAGGTTACCAAAAGACCTGTACAGATGGAAAAATAACAGAATTTCAACCAGTACTTAGACAGCTTCTATTGGGAAAAATTACCAACTGGTTCAGCATAGTTCTCTTTTAACAATTCCATAACCCTCTTGTACTGCACTACAGTATCATTAATGGGCATTATCCCAAGTACCTGGTGTGGGGCTAGAACCCATGACCTTCTGATCTTCCAGCCCCAATGGTGAGCACGCTACTTAACGAGCCCCTGACACTGATGTCAAATCCTTGTAATAGGCCAGAGCATTATCTGATTTATATCCCCTAAATCCTGCAAATTTGCAACCATCAGAAATTACTGCCAAAGCCCACCTGTTCTATGCTCTGTAACTAACTAGCAACTTGCAGGAAGCCCTGTCCCCTCCAGCACAGTGAACATTTCCCTTGATAAGGTGACTCACCTAGCAGTCCTCCACTAGAGTCCTCTTGCAAAGGGCCAAGAGCAAAGTACATCATGGGAGTCTGCTCAAGGAAGTCAGCCTAGGCAGGGAGTCAACAGCTTGACTTGCTGCTCAAATAAGTTGCAGCAAACCTGTATGCATTAAAGTTAAGTCTCTGCAGGAAGCCACAGTACTATTAGACCACTATGCTTGCAGCTAGATCCAATGTATGAATGTAACCTGTGTTTGTCTTTGGGGAGTATGACATGACTAGTGATGCTCACCACAGGAAGTAAGTCTGCACAGATTGTTTAGTTTGATATGAGGTTTTCTGCTTAGAGGCTATAATTGCTGACTACAGCAGCTCCATTATTAAGTAACTGTTAATCAGAGCAAATATGTTCCTAAATTCTTCACCTGGTTAAGCTCTTGATGTATGCTGAGCTCTTGGGCCTCCATATTCAAAGGGGATGCACAGTGCATCTCGACAGAAAATGGAGATGTGCCACGCATCCCACACACTACGCCACAGTGCGATATTCAATGGGCGGCACTGCACCACCCAAAGGAGAATGCAGCATGGCCCACAGCGACTGCATACAGAGCAAGAAGAGGGGGCATGTCCATGAATGAGCCGTGCATGACATAGTCAGTGGGCATGCACCTCACAAGGGCCTGAACTGTGCCATGTCCAGATAGGCCATGGAAAGCAGACCTAAATCCATCAGCCACCCACAGGCAGGCTGCAGAAGTGCAGCCCAGAGCACAGCAGCCTGCCAGCCCTAGTGAAAATGTGGATCCTGACACCAGCCCCCATCCCCGAGTACCATAATGGTAACAGTGCCCCACAAGTCCATAGTGTAGGGCCCCCCTCCCAGACCCCATCCTCCAATGACCATGCATCCCCTCCCAAACTCCAATCCTTGTCTGGTTTGGGATTCCCACCTGAAACCCAGTCCCTGTGCATAGAAGGATCCCCTCCTGAACCTGTAACCATAGTGCAGGGTCTTCACCCCTGAACCCCATCCCCAATGTCTGAACCATGACACATGCCCCCGAATATTTCCATAGTGTAGTGATCCCCCCACTCCATTATGACAGGACCCCCACCCCACACACCCCCCTCCTGGAACCAGTGACTGGATTTGCCCTCTACACACCACCATGGCTAGCTGCCGACTGCCCTGTCATTGGACCAGTACTGTACATAGGATGTTCCCACCTAATGGGCACGACCTATGTACAGTACTGGTCCATTGACAGTTCAGTTGGTGGCTAATCATGGTGGTGTGTGGAGGGCAGAGCAGGTCACTGGCTCCAGGATGGCTGTGGGGGTGTGGGGTGGGGTCCTGTCATGATGGGGTAGGGGTGTGGGGCCACTGGACTATCAGGGATATGGGGTTTATCAAGGCATTCTGTGTACAGTCGGGAATGGGGGTGGCACTTGCCTGCCAGGGTATTCGGTGTGTGGGATATGACCTTGTGGATTGGGACATGGGTGGGGGCTGCTACACTGTTGATGGGCGGGGGCATGGGGATGTTCACTATGTGCTATAGTGGGATCAGGGCTGAAAGGGGGATACACTTCACTGTTGGATTACCGAGGGTGGGACACAATACAATCCCGTGTATCAGGGCTGGCAGGTGGTTCCACGGGACCACCAGGGTGAACAGGGCATCCGTACAGCTCGTCCCATGATCAAGGCTGAGAACAACCATCCCAGTGCATTCCTCCAGGTGCAGCCATACTAATAAGCTCATAATGAGCATGCACGGTGCTCGTTTGTGCCATGCATGCCCAATGAGCTAATTAGCATTTACTGGCTGAATATCACACATGGGGTCATGGTGCATTCAAGTTTGCACCACACATTCCCTATGGCAGCATTCAGCACTGACCCTGGTTGCACTGTGCGGAACATGGCCTTTGACCACTCTGGGCTGTGCTTCCAGGGACAGATATACAGACAGTATGCGAGATCAGTTACAGTTTTGCATACTATTTGAATATAACCTCTGAGCTGGCCAGCTTTTCTAATCTGTGCTTTGCATCTTTGCACACATGCAACTGGCCAGCTCTGAATATGCCCCCCTAGATGTATGCAAGTACTCCCTATATGTATCACTGTAGCCTGGACAGGCAGCTTGCAAGGCATGTAATAGTTCCTATTGCAACCTAATACTAGACTGAAATTAAATCTATGCTGATGTTTTTATGCACCTGACTGGAACAACTAATGCTAAGTTGTATTCCAGTAAAGTACTTATGTTGTTAGTGTGTAAACTTTAGAAAAGGTGAATGTTGCCTGCCTGGTCAGTACAGTGTGATTGCTGAATTGCCTAATTGACTGCCTTACAAACTGTGGCCCCTGTGCACTAATGGGGTGGAAGGTATGTGCCAAAGGTGCATACCCCACCAGAGAAGCTCCATGGCCCCAGACAGATGCAGGGTGCATGGTATTCACTACCACATGCACCCATGGGGCTCCTCTCCCCGGCCCTGCCCCCAGTGCACAGGAGTGCGGGGGGGGGGACTGGTGCAGAGGGGCAGACCCAAGCAGGCATCCAATTGGATGCCCAACCTGGGTCCCATAGTGGATCCCGTGTGCCCATGGGGCAGATGCAATGCACAGGAGTGGAGCCGCATAAATGGATACAGAACTAAAATGTTCAGACATTCGCCCGATCTGCTGCCCCAGCCCTCCCCAGTGGCCTAGTGGGCTGGGGCTGCACGGAGGTCCCTTTTCTGGTGCTGCCATGAGCAGTGGGTTAAGATCATAGGGGCACATACTGGGTTATGGCAGGGTCCTGGCTGCCATAACCTGCACCCCCAGTGCCTGGCACTATGTGCTTTAGTGAATGGTATGTACTACTGGCATGCCCCGACCTCCCCTGGTATGTTGCTGACCACACAGCTGGGGGATCGGGCATGTACATGTCTTGCACACCCGTGTGGTGAAAGCAGCCAGGGGTCCACGGGAATCCCACTGCGTGGCATTCTGACTTAGGGTTGCCTGTGCACCTCAGATATGTGACACATAGTCAACCTTTTTTTATGTGCATAGGCTCCATTAATCTCTACAGAACAAATTAAGGGCGCCATTTACACTGCTTTTTTCTAGTTTATTGCTAGAGTAGTGGCTCTGACTGTACTGGTCTAGAGTACTATCAAGGTAGTTAAGTTGCTCCAACAACACTGCAAAAAGCATAGGCCCTGCTGTTAAGATTAGCACCAGTCCCTCTGGGTTCTACCTTTCAAAATCAAAAGCTAATCTGTTCCCCCCTCCAGGTGGGCCAAGTAACTACAATGGTTTTAAATGGTGTTGTAGCTGCTGTTATGTATATCTTGATTGTATTAGGCTCTGACCGAGTCCACCCCGATCCTGATAACGTGGAGGGCCAAAGGTTTGATCCTCAGCCTCCTCTTCAATCTCTGACTAATGAAATATATCAGTGAGATTCCATCCTGGTTATCCTTCTGGGGCTTTAAAAAGAGAGAACTTCTACTCAAACCACCCTGACTGCCTGTGGATGTGGTCTTGCATTCACTTTGTCAACTGTGTATGAAGTGTAAAAGCCTTCCGGGGATATATAGTATAGGGATAGGGTTGGGAAAAGAGGGTGGAAGCATAACAGAAGGGGGGAGGTAGGGTGTTGGGCAGACTAGATGGGCCATGGTGCCTTTTCCTGCTGTCACATTTCTGTGTATCTGTGCTTCTGTGTAACACCCCACTTAGTAACTCACATACCTGCTTTGGTCTGACTGTCTGGGCATTTGTCCCCCTCTCACCCCCAAATGAAAGAATATTGCTAAGCTTTGTACTGAACCAGAAACCCCTTAAGTATATCTTGTGTCTCAATTGTTAATGATTCCATGCATCAACATCAAAGTAGAGTATATCTGAAATATCTGTCTGAAAACAAATACTCTATAAAAAGTTTAACTGAAACAAAAGGGGGAAATTGCTACAAGTTGTGCACCTTCCTATGAAAAGGAGCTGGTAGCCCCATACTACTAAGGCCCAAACCCATTTACAAGGTCCTATCATTCATTCTATTTCTCCTGTCAGGGGATATTAAGCTAAACCCTAGACCTCTCACTGCAAATTATAGAGCTTGTTCCCCTACTGATATGTTTTGGGAGAAAACTTAGGGGCTAAAAATAGTACATGTGAATATCAACAGTCTTAGGCCTAAACTCCATGAATTGGAGGGGTGGGCTGACTTGTACACCCCTGATGTGACTGCTATATCGGAGACCTGTTTCAAGCCACCTGCGCTCCCCCATGCGGTGGACAGACCCGGAAAAAAAGGTGGAGGTGTTCTCATATATGTCAGGTCTGCACTACAGGCCTCTTTGGTTACCGGCCTGTGCTTGTTAACTCCAAATGTAAAGCCATACTAGTAAAGCTACTGTTAGGTGATATGAGAGCTCTCCACATGGGCTGCATTTATAACCCTACCATAGTTGCCTCAGTGGCAACTGATATCCATACTAACCCACTCGCTGATCTACCCATGGGGAATTAATGTTCCTTGGGTACTTTAATATTAACTGGATCCCTGAGTTTGGGGGTCATAAGGGCAACCTTAGTTGAAGCTATCACAGAGCCCACCCAACATGACCATAAAATGGGAAAACACGCTCTCCTTGACTGGGTTCTGGCTTCAAATCTGAATAGAATCAGAGCCACTGGGATCTTCATAGACTCCCTTAGTTACCATGCCCCAATTTTCTGTATTTGTTAAAATAACACTCCCAAACCCCTTCCTTGGGATTTTTTGGGCCCAGAACATCTCCAGATTTTCCACTGGCTCCTTTCTTTCCACAGTCTTTGAAGTGCATTTGTCCATCATCAAAGAATTCCCCAGTATAGATGATGCAATTTATTTTTTTATAAATAGATTCCTCTCCCTACCAATAAAAATGCCCCCTTAGACAGCTCATAGTCAAAGGGCAATACTCTAGATGGATGGATGAATGATGAGCTAAAGAAGTTCATGAAGCAGGGAGACAAGGCTTAGGGGCACTTTAAACCACTGGTCTCAAGACTATTTGTCAATGACACAGGGAACTGAGAAATACCTGTAAAAAAGACCTCAAAGCAGCACAGAAAAAATACCTCAGAACACTTCAAGATAAGTTCTGGGTGTAGATAAATACCCTCCTAAAGGGTGGATCTGCTTCTACTGGGAGAGGATATTGTGGCAGAAGGTTAGTGCTACTGCGACCCACTAGCCTCGGCAAATGCCTTTTTCACTGACCAAGACAGATTCAAGAACCAATCACCTGGATCCCTGCAGTTTTCCTTGGCCCTACCAGCCCCCATAAGCATAGTCCCAGAGTTCCATTTTAGGCTGGTAACTCACAAAGAAGTGCTCAAACTTCTAAAACAACTCAAAGTAGAAGACTCAGCTAGATATGATAACCTTGAACCAAAACTATTTAAGCTGGCAGTCCCTGTTATTTCATCACCACTTGTAATACTTTTTAATAGATCTATCACAGAAGGGAGATCCATTCAAAATGGAAGGTGGCCCTGGTGGTATCAGCACATAATGGTTGCCCCAAGGAACCTGCTGAAAAAATACCTACCTGTCTCTCTTCTGCTCACTGGCCAAAGTCCAGGAAAGATTAGTATACAAGCAGATTCAGGACTATGCTGAGCACCAGGGTCTACTTACTGACAAGCAACATGGGTTCAGAAAGAACCATGAGACAGACACAGCCTTGGCCAGACTGACTACAGATATATTAAGCACATGGATCGGGGCAGGTAACAGGTATGGTCTTTATGAACCTCACCAAAGTCTTTGACCTGGTCACTCATAGCCCTCTGCTGATTAAGCTGAAACAACTGGGCTTAGATGGCTTGTCCCATTGGTGGTTATCTGATTATGCAGTTAGTAAAATGAAAGGGAGTCTAACTGAGGCTGCATCCAGTTTTGGATGGTGTCCCACAAGAATCCATCCTTGGTCCCCTTCTCTTTCCCATCTTTGTTAAATACATGCCGAGAAACTGTGGAGTGGTAAACCTTTTGCTCTACACTGATGATGCTGTCCTTTATAGAAGTTTCAAAGACATAAGCAATATAAACTGTCAGCTCTCAAATGATTTCTGAGAGCTTGAAGCATGGTTCACAGTTAGCAAATTGGTCCTAAATACAAAAAAAAAACTAATGCTATCCTGTTTAACCCCAGGCATATGGGTTCAACCCATAAGCACTTCCTATCCATTAATATGCTGCTTGTGTCTTCTGTCGAGGTAGTGGAGTCTATTAAATACTTGGGGGTAATTCTGGACTGAGAATTGGTCCTTAAACCCTATGTATAACAGTTACTACAGGTACTGCTACCAAAAACTGGGCTCATCCACCACCTCAGTAAGTTCCTCACTAGAGAGGCTAGGCTAGCAATTGTAATTGTATGCTACTCCCTGTCTTGCTGTATGGTGCCCTGATTCTCAGAGCTGTTCAGATCTCTGAAATGCAAAAACTCAAAATGTTGTAGCAAAGAAGTGGTCACTTTGCAGCTGGGGTCCCACTCAAGGAGCATCATTGCAGTGTTATTAACTGGTTCACACTAGAAGGTAGGCTAGAAAAGCCCCTGTTCAGATTGGCATTTAAATTAATAAAAGGCACTACTCTTAAGGCTCAGAGAAGGACTCTCCACTCCTCAAACAGTACACTCACTCCTAGAAGTACCTAGAGTAAGGCATAATATGGGGCAAAGATCCTTTGCCATTACTGTCCTGTCTTTATAGAACAACCTCCTGCCCACTCTTCAAGACTGCTTCTCCCTTGGGGGCTTCAAAAATGGACTAAAGGCCTTGTTACTGGAGTGTAATCATTGTACCAGCCTTTTGCTGATCTGGTTCCTCTCCTTAAATGTGATCTACTTCGGCAAATGTCTGCACTTGTTTTACTACTGCTGTTCTTTGTACCTGGTCTGCTTAGTCAGCTGCTTGCATAATTTGTCAGACCATTGTTGTACTTATCTGATCACCGCTGAATGTATGTAACCTTGCTTTTGAGTCATGAATGTATGTAACCCATTGCAATTTCAATAATGTCTGAATGTATAAAGTCTGTTCTGATATGCCTCTATGTAATTAAACCTGGGTTGCCCCCAAAAAAGGGACACTGAGGCCCTGTCCACACTGCAGCCCAAAAACCCTTCTGTAACGTTACTGAGGGTATAAATCACATTGGTTACGCTGTGTGTTTACACTGGTAATGTTACAGCAGGCGTTTGCGTAACCATTGTAGAAACCTGCCAGGAGGTGGTTTCTACAATGGTTACAGAAATGGTTGCAAGGCTTTAACATTACCGCCTGCCATCTAAATGCAAGACCGTTTAGCCTCCAGTCATCCACTAGACCAGCAGGCAGTGCACCACAGAGGGGCACTTGGGAGATAGAAGAAGAAGGAAGCGCTGGGAAGTCAGAGAGACACGGGAGTAGAGTAACCAGTGCAGTGAGCTGGAAACGGTGCAGGACAGCGCCTGCACAATGTCCAAGGCATGGAGACCAGATCAGCTGGGTGCACACACCCGAGAGAGGTGCAGCCAGGAGGCACAGTGTGGCAATAGGGGGTGCTGCCTGAAGCTGCTGTCTAAGAACTGTGAGGGGGGGAAGAGCACTGGTGCCCAGGGCAAACAGTGGGCACAAGCCATAGGGAGTCTTCAGCAGATGCCAGCACTGTGTGCACAGGTGTGAAGGGGTCCCCAACAGCTGCCATAACACAAGACCAGCCCCAAGAGGACAGCAGTGCCAAAGCACACCACAACAGCACCACTACAGAGTGACCCCAACCCTCAAGCACCGCCTGTGACTGGTGGAGGGTAGAAAGGACAGTGCCAATCAGTGACCACAGCCACACGCCACGCTGCCGACCTGCAGGACCATGTCAGATTGTGGTGTCACTTCGTCGGATAAAGCCACAAAACTCCTGGTGGAGTTCTGGACACAGGAGAAGGTGCAGGCAGAGCTAGCCAGTGCAAGGCACAACACAAAGGTGTATCAGAAGGTATCGGAATATCTGTATGCGAATGGGGTGGAGCGGATGGCAAAGCAGTGCTGTGACAAGATAAAGCAACTAAAGGTGCAGTACCATAAAACCAGGGACAGCAACAGATGCTCGGGGGGTGCGCATGTGGTGTGTCCCTTCTATGACACATTGGATACCATGCTGGGAACACAGCCAACCACCGAACCAGCGTTCATCCTGGAGCGCTCACAGGTGGCCAGCCCTGAACTAGACACAGAGGATGATGGGGACACCACTGGGGGTGGGTGCCAGCACCTGGGATTGAAGATGACGGCGGTGTGCAGCGGGAGTGCCCCGACACAGGTAAGTGCATTGTGCAATGTGTATGCTGGGTTCTTGCATGCCGGTGGGGGCTGTATCCTGGGCATGCAGCACAAGGTGATAGGCATGGCATGGGTGGTGGCACAGGTTCACTCAAGTGAGTTTGCATGTGGCACCTGAGGTGTGCATAGGCACACAGGTGAGTGGGGGACATGGGCATGGGGCTGGGGTTGGCGGTGGGGGGTGGGGTACGCACCTGTGTGTAGTGGTGACAGATGTGTTCTGACATTCCAGGGCAAGACCACGGTGAGGGGACATCGGTGGACACTGACGCAGTGGAGGTCTTCCCAGTGTCCTTGGCCCTGCAGGACATGATGCCAGGAACCTCCAGTGATGGCTCCACTGTGGGAGGAGGCCACCATGCAAAGCGGCAGGGTGACCAGGCACCCCTGGTGGACCTCAGAAAGAGGAAGTTGAAGACAGCATGGATGGCAGATGTACTTGGGGCGGTGCTGGAACCTACACATAGAATGATGCAAGAGCACCACAGGGAGCTGATGGACATGAAGAAGAAGCGGGCATGGGAGGAGAGGGCATTGGAGGAGCTCCTACGGAGACAGGAGGCAGAGCAGACAGAGTGATTCTTCACACAGATGGTCCAGTTACTGGCCATGCAATGCCAGCAGCCACCACCTGCAGTCACACCGCAATGGCCGGGTGCCATCCCCATGGCACACACCACTGCAGTCCCATCCCCCTGTGCCCTGTTCCACTGTGGGTGTGCCACCATGCCAGTGGCCACTGAGTGCCACAGTGGCATGGCTAACCCTGCCATCACCCACCCGTCCACCACTGGCAGACAGACAGGCTGTGTGGCACAGGCAGTCTGCACTAGGATGCATCCCCCGGCTGTGCCAGCACCCCGCAGACATGACCTCCCACTACAGGGTGCAGTGCACATGGGTGGTGTCACTGACTCCACCACCCAGCCGCCCACGTCCAAGGCAACACCAGCTGGTGCCAGCATGGCACTGCTGTACCCCACAGATGTCACACCAGCCACTGCAGGCCTGCATACAGCACCCCAACCTCCCATGCATGGTGCCGCTACTTGGCACAGTACTACCCCCTTGGATCCCACAGCAGGCATGCCCAGCTTCACACAGGACCTGTACAGCAATGAGTTCCAGTGGACGACCCTGTGATAGTTCAAGTTTATTGCAGGAAAACTCCATTGAGCAAGCTCATTCACAAGGAGGTCCTGTGACATAAACACTTAAAGTACAAACACAGATAGGTAATAACAGTATATACATGAAATGCACATTACGTGATACAGGCTGGATATACATACAAGGGTACCACATAGGGTGACCGCAGGTGGTAAACATTGATATGAGACAGGGAAGCGACTTATAGGTTGCATACTGATAAATGAAACATGATGACTGGTGTGTGCAATACATATACAGTATTTTGGCAGCTAGAACAAACAACAGTCTACAACTGATATGGGGAGGAGGAGTGATTTGACAGAGTAGCAATGGAGCGTAAGCAAAGATAAAGCCAGAAGTAGAAGGGGAAGGGAAAGCAGTTAATATGACAAATCAATTATACCTTACCAGTGGATAAATATGGCACACATGGGGAAGGAAGACCCATGCAGGGATAACCATGCATGAAGGGATAACCCATGCAGCATGCAGGGCTTGGCTGACTGGTGTGTCCCGCCAGTTGCCACACGGGTCTCCTTTTTTGATTTCCCCCCCACTTTGGTGACGCTGCTGGGGTCCGCCCAGTGACAACAGTGCCTGGTTCATGTTGGCACAGAGGTATGTGCCAGCTGTGGCACTCAATTGAACAGTGCAATTCCTGGGTTGCATGCACTGTTGCATGACATCTCTGCAACATGCTGTGTCAGGGGTTCTGATGCAGTATGGCCACACGGGTGCCTGGGTTTGGGCACCACCTGTGCATGGTTTTGTTTTTCATTGTTTCAGGTGACCGTACTGTGACCCACACGTAGGTTCCTTTGTAAGGTTGGTGTATGGTGCCGCCAATATGGTGGCCCGTCATTGTGTATTGCATTGTTTGTTCACATGACAATGTCTATTTTCTTTGGGGATATGTGATGTTATGCAGCACTGCACATGGTCCACTGCATGGCCATGCTGCCACTGCACATTGTTTACTTGTGTTATTGCCACCAGAAGTCATGGCGGCAGTGGATTAAAGGCTGTCTTGTGTCACCATACCGTGTTGCTGGTTTGCTTGAGCGGTGTGCATGCATGCACACATTGCTTTCTGGGGCACAATGGGACTTCCAATTCTGTGGGTTGCTGGTGTGGGGGTCCTGGATGTGTGGCCTGGCTGCACAGTGTATGCTGGTGCACACAGCTTGCATCCGGTGGCAGCTGGCATTGGTTTGCCTTTTCCTGGTGGTGCATCACATGCCTGTCTGTGGGATGCAGCGGGGTCCCTGTACCCAGCATGTGTTGGTGTGTCACTGTATGCCTTCATGCCATTTGTGGGGCCTCCCCTCATTACAGTTCCACACCTTCACCTGCTGCCCACACTTGGTTCCCCACAGGTGCACATGGGCACACATCACTGTAGGATACTGAGGCATGTTGTGCCACACTTAGTGTGCCCTGTGTAGACTGGCAGCCGGGTGTCCATTCGGGTGGGTTTCTGTCTTCACAGCTGTCTCCCCCAGGTGCACCATGGGATGCACTCCACATTACAGGGGTTGGGTGCACACACTGCTCACATCTCAATGTGGACAGGCTGTGCCGGTTCAGGACCATTTTCACACCTGTTTCCTGGAAGTGTGGACACACTGTTACGTTTGCAGCCTGTAACAGTTTGGAACCATTTCGTCCCCGTTGGGTGCAGTGTGGATGGCGTCTGAGTCTCAGAGGGCCTACACAGTTAACAAAATTCAATCAATAAATCAATAAGTAAATAATCATATTACCTTCCCAAAAATAAGGTAACAAAATACCTTCAGAGTTCTGCTAAACACATGAATTTTTTCTAGTGATAGTGAAATATGTATACTAGTGTTCCACTTATTATGGCAACCTATCATTAATGCCAGTCAATGAAATTATGAAAGTATCCTTAAAGCCGTAATAATTTAAACTGTTTCAAAATTCATGAATCATTTACTCATTATGATAACACATGGCAGTCTATTTCCAGAGGTAAATGCTTTTTAAGCCATTTACACATTATGAAAATCTAAGACATGATATTACCAGGAAATAAGATTTAGTAGTTTGATCACGCTGCAGATCCTTGCATTCCTTAAATCTTTCCTACTTATGCATCTGACATCAATAGCTGTGCTAGTAGCATAATAAGATAATAACAGCTAATTAAAGGCATTCTTCACATTTATTTGTGCTGTTTAGCTAGACAACACTGATGAAATATTTTATTTCTTAACTTACAATGGAATCATTCAGAATCCTAAAGCAGATACAGAATATGCGCAGAAGGTATTAAGCACTACATGCTCAGTGGCATGTGTTGGTTCATCTTGGCTGCCAGCTCCTGTCATCATTATTTTTTTATCATCAGCTGTCTCATGATAGCAATGAAATATAAGCAAACATGATAGCAGTTTGCATTTTACTGATAAAGGATCCAACTGTATCCTTTTTCTTGAGCTGTAATGTCAAGTGGGTCACCCACTTACAGTACAGAGATAAGTATTTTCTTAAGACCACTGCTCTACATAGGACTTGGTTATATATGTAGCAGTTTGAGAATAGGTGACTTTGTAGCTAAATAGGGCCACTTTAAAGAGTTTTCAGAATCATACACTTGATACATAATGGACTTTGTGGGCCCGATTCTCAAAGCCCTTAAAATGATGCAAGGTGCCTGAGTCAAACATAAATGATGCAAGTGGCACCTTGTGTCAAAAATTGTGCCCTGTGCTCTTCTAAAAAGTAGCCTGTGGTAAATGCAGGCTGTCTGCAGCAAAGGGGGCTTGTGCCAGCCTCGCACCACAAAATGAACTGCGGCATGGTGCTAGGGGGCTTGTGGCAGATGCAAGCTGCCACGTTCCCTAAATCAGTATTATAAAAACTCCGCAGAGGACAACTGACTAAGTACCATTAGATTAGCCAGGGGCTGGTCTAAGTGTACTTAGCTGTCCTCTGGGGGTGTGCCCATGTGCTGCCATGGTCCCGATCCACCTGTAGTAAATGCCACCCCCACCACGATCCTCCTTTCTTTCATTTAACTATGTGCCTCGTGGTCTAGGGCACACCCCAGCCTAGATCCTCAATCACTATATAAAATGTAATAAATTGCCCTGGAACTCTAGGGCACCCCTCCCCAGCTTGGATCCCCGATCACCCTGTAAAAGCAAAAAATTGCCCTGGCAGTCTAGGGCACCCCCCCCCCAGCCCTGATCCCGATCACAGTGTAAAATGTAAGATATTGTTCTGGTAGTCTATAGCACCCTCCTCCCAGCCCTGGTCCCCAATCCTCAAGATAGATATGAAAAACCATTACCTGGCAGTCTATTGGTACCCCACCCCAGTTGACAGTGTCCTATCACTCCACTCTCCCCCATCCCCGAGCCGGTGACCAGCACAGCCCTCTGCACACCTCCATGGCTGGCAGCCAACTAAGCTATCAATGAGCAAGTACTGCATACAGTACCTTTTAAAGGATTCCAGTAATGGGGCCATTTTCAATACCCTTTGGAAGTGAGTGACAAAAAACTGGGGCAGCAAAAGCAAATGCCTAATCACCCAAAGTCCTGAATCTCATCCTCGATATCACTAGGAGCCATTCATTGACAGTGCAGAGAAGGCAACATGTAGCAGTAGTAAAATTTGTATTCATAAAATATGAACTGGGATAAAACTGTATTGAGTAGAAGACTCATTTTCAAAAAGGTTCCTTGGTTGCATGTTGCATATATCACACATTTACATCAGACAAAAATCCTAACATAACATATATCATCACTACAAAAATTTAAGACATAAATCATATCAATAATAATATTACACACATACATTTACAGGTAAAATGATACAATGCAAACACAGACTTTATTAACATACAAGTGGACAACTCCAGGTTACTCAAAAACTTTCCATTATCTTAAAGAAGGCTATATTTACTATCTTATCCAACATAACTTCTGTTTGCCAATTAAGCTAAGAAACCATTTCTTTACCAACCTTTAACTAGTAAGTATTTGAATCCCTCTCATTTCTATAGGGAGAGTATTCCACAATATGTGGCCCCTATTAAATAGTGAAGCTCTCCCGATCCCAAGATTACACCTGGGACATTAAATTTGTAAGCCTGGGAAGATCTCAAGCCCATGCTCTGATCCCTGGTTTTGAATTCATCCAGCAGGTAACTAGAATATTTCTGCCTCCTAATTTTTATCATAATGACTGCCAAATGCCAGTTCCTTCTAGCTTCTAAATCCCACCAGTTCAAAGCCCTAAACAACTCACAATGATGGGTTCTTCTGTGGGCATCAAGGATGAAGTGGGCAGTCTGTTGTACTTGACATCCAGTCTTGCCAGCTCCATCCCCGAGGCTTATTGCAAGGCAGCTGGTTGTCCAGTAATGCTCAGGAAGGCCTCTTTGAGAGGTGACAGCTCTTGTAAAAATCTCTCCTCCGACAAGGGTGTTGGTGCTGGGTTAGGATTAGTAGAGGCCGTAGCTTGTACCTTTGTATATTATATATATATATAAACATATATTAAATCACCATAATCAAAAACAGGCAGGATCATGACTTCCACTGTCCTACGTTGGACATTAATAGTTGTATAATGTTTCAGTCTATACAACATGCCCAGTTTTCTGCTTAAATTGGTTACCAATTTATCCAAATGAATATCACACCATAACCTGTAATCCAAATGGGAGTCACGTGATGCGCCTGAGAGGGTGAGACACGTCTACCTCTGCTCCGCTCCTCGGCTCTGCTTTAACAGTTTTATTTTACCCTTATACCATTGAAAATCTTTTGTTTCAAGTACTTCTGCCACTCTAATAACATACCTCATCGGTCTTTGGCTCCAGTTCATCTTCCTGGAAGCTCACCACCATGGACGCTGAGATGCAGCCTGTGGGCCCTTTGCACCACCCCACCACCCATGCTGAAGAAATCTAAAGTGGCTAAAAAAACAAAGGTACAAGCTACGGCCTCTACTAATCCTAACCCAGCACCAACACCCTTGTCGGATGAGAGATTTTTACAAGAGCTCTCACCTCTCAAAGAGGCCTTCCTGAGCATTACTGGACAACCTGCTGCCTTGCAACAATAATCCGAGGCCCTTTCTCATCAGGTGGGTGAAACGGAGGCCAGGATCAGTTCCCTTGAGGACTGGTGTGCTTACCAGGTGAAGGATTCAGCGTCCCTCGGAAGAAAATTAACAAAATTAGAAGAGAAGATTGAGGACTTGGAGGGACATAGCTGGCACAATAATCTATTGATTATTGGCTTACTGGAGGGTTCAGAGGGACAGAACTCTGTGGTACTCATCCAGAAATTCTGCAAGAAGGTGGCCAGTCTCTCTCTGAATGGCGCAACCTATATAATCGAACAGGCCCATAGAGCTTTGAGACTGACCCCTCCACCAAACTCTCCACCTCATCCCTTAATTTTCAAGTTTCTGAACTTCTTGGATAAGGTCCATGTTTTGGCAAAATTGAGAGATGCAAAGGAGTTACTTTGGGTGGGCAACAAGCTATGTATAACTCAGGACCTGCCTCACTCCATTCACCTCAAACGGGCAGAATACAGCACTTACATTTCTAAACTGATTGCTGCGGGGATTCATTTTAAGATGTTCTGCCCAGCCAGATTGCAAGTGACTTTCAAAGGCTCATTGAAAACCTTCGAATCAGTGGCCCAGGCCATACAGGAACTGTCTAATTTGTTCCCTGACCTGTTTCAGGCTCCCAAGTGAAGGGCATAAGGGCTAATTAGAGGGCTTTGACCTTCTGTCCAGTTTTACAGAGAGTTTAATTTTGCTGTTGTGTGAAAAGATGTTTGGTGTACCACCATGGGGACTGCTAGCTCCATTGAATAATGGGTCTGCAATACCACTGGGGACTTAGTGATATAAAGGAAACTGTGGATTAACAGACCCTGTCATCTCAGAAGCTCCAGGGAACTTTTTCACTGAGGGTTGTTGATTACATTCCTAGCCAGCCCTACATCTCCATTTAAGGGCCTTAATGTCTGCACTATAATGTTTATACATCTGACTGTTCCATTTGGTTGCTACCTGGTGACCAGAAGGACAATTCCAAGTTCATGTGGGTCCAGGTACAGACTCTTGTAAGGATACGCCCATCTTGGCTGGCTCATTATCTGGACGCTTTCTGGGATCAGGTAGGTCCTTGGCTTTGTCCATTAGTGGGGCGGGTCTGATTCATGATGGGGCCTGTAGTGGGGCTCCCCTCCTCCTTACCCTTTTAATTGAAACTCGGGGCACCCCCCTTTATCAGATCCTGAGGGTTGTCTGCTCTACACCAGGTACCCCCACTGCAGGCTTTTCCAATATTGGCTTCTTAGTCGACCTGCAGGTACTCTAGGGCCTGGAATAAGAAGGCAGCTTCCTTGCCTATTAGTAAACTCCAGTGGTTGGTCGGGGGATGGCATGCTGGGCCTTTCATGGAAGGGCTTCCATTACGTCAACCCTACAAATAAGGTGTTGGGGAGGGTGGATGGCCTTTTTGGACCCCTGCCCGTCACCTGCTTAATGCCCTCACCTATCTTATACCATCCCAAGTTCTGGACACAGATTAGGGGGCATTATGCCTGCAAAGGCACACGTGTCTGGGCCGCCATTTATGCGGCAGCCCCAATTCTATACACAGGCCTACATCGCAGTGGGGGGCATTGGTGTCCTTCCTCCCCAGCAGCCAATATGTTCCAACTTTTACTGCTACACTAACTTTTAGGCATTTCCACACAGGCTTCTCTACCTGGGGGTCTGGCCCTTTTTGGGTCCCGATGAAGGGAAGGGCCTAAGCTCTGTCTGACAGTTCACCCCAGCGATGCTGGGATATGAGCCGTAGACCCTGTCCCCACTGCATCTCCTGAAATTGTGAAGAGGATGGGCCAGAGGGGTGAATCGCTTGCAAAGAATGTCCTCCTCTCCCTTCCGGCTCACAACATGATGTTCCTTTATTTGATGTGTCAACTTGGTGTCAGGGGCCTCACCTTGTGGGCTGACTTTGTATATAAATATGTTCTCTGTTTTGAAAAATATTGTTGGGGTTCATATTGGGGTTATGTGTTACCTGTTATATATGCTGCTGTTAATTAGGGTTTTACATGACTGTGTTAATTAATCCTAGTAAGTTGAGCAGGGAACAGGGGTTGGGGGCCTGTGCTAGGTGGGTTATTTCATCATCAGCCTAGATTTGTTGGAGAAACAGTCACTAGGACCAGGGTTAGTAAATATTATGATATGGGGTGCTGTTTTTTTCTTTTGATTTTTGAAGGGGGGGAGGGAGCGGGGTTTTACATATTGCCAATTACATTCTATGGACCTTACTCTGTCCGGTTCAGCCATTTCGAGCTGGCTACTGTGAACCTTGTGAAACTTCAAAGTGGCAGACTGGAGGGTTGGGGGAGGGAGGTTATGATTGCTTCCAATGGTTTATGGATTGCTTCCAATTCTGGGGAATTAGGAAGGTGGTGGTGGGTGGAAGGGACCTGAGGGGGGATTACTGGGTTGGGTAGATATCAGAGCACAATACAAAAATGAGGTTGGGCAGATGGGAGTTCAAGTGTTCTATAAGGTCAAGTCCAGATATGGGTACCACAAATAAATTTATCTCCTGGAATATTAAGAGAGCAAAAGATAAATGCAAGAAATATATGATCTTGCACCACCTCAAAAAATACCAACCCAATGTAGTCTTTCTTCAAGAAATCCATCTAAAGTGGGAAGATATTTAATACTTCCAGAGGGAAGAGGAAGGACAAGTTTTTGGGGTGGGTGTTAGCAATAAAAATGGTGGTGTTGGGATCTTGATATGTTGGGGAGTTCCCGTTCACCTGATTAAGGAATGTGAAAATCTAGAGGGATGCCTTATCTTGACTCATGGTCTTCTAGGTCTCACAAAGCTCCTCTTGTGGGTGGTATATGGCCCTAACTCCAACTCTCCCACCTTCTTCTCCCTTCTTTTGTCACAATTATTACCCTTCTCTCACCTTCCAATTATTCTTGGGGGAGACTAGAATTTACTTATCCACCCAGACCTTGGCAGGTCAGGTTTTCATCACTAGGGGCTCTCGCCAGCCCAAAGAGGGCTGTGAGATCACATGGACTAGCTTGGAATGGGTAATCCATGGTACATCTTACATCCAGATAATAGACAAGTTACCTTCTTCTCAGCCCCCCATAAATCACACTCCCATATTGATTATTTCTTGACTAATCTCTCTGGTCTGTCAGGTCTTATTGCTTGTTATATTCTACCCACAGTGCTTTCCGACCACGCACCGGTCTACATGGAACACACTTTAAAGGGGTTAGAAGATCAGGACAGGGCATGGCATTTTAATTCCACACTCCTGAGAGATACTCACTTTGTTACTGCCCTCACTGATTTAATTCAGACATTCTTTAGGGAAAACAAGGGGTCTGTGCAATGCTTGAATATGATCTGGGGTGCCTCGAAATGAGCTACGCGAGGTGAGTGTGTCCGGCTCGCCTCTAAAGCCAATGAGCAATAGGCAGAAAAAGCACTCTCTCTTTTGATCCAGATCTGAAACTTAGAACACCTTTCTTCTGCATCAGACCAGGACAAATGGAACCAGCTGCACTCCTTCAGATCCCAATATTTTGGGCTATTGGCTGAGCTGGCCAATTTGCCCTCCAAAGGGTTACATTTTGCTACTTAGAATCAGGGTAGAAGTCAGAATGACTCCTGGCTCTTAGACTTAAACAATTGGAAGCCCTGCAATTGATCCATAGTCTCCAACCAACCCCAGGAGGGGTAATCCTCATACGCCCCCGTGATATAGCTGAGGCCTTTCAACATTTTTATAAAACATTCTACAACCCGGAGGTGGGGCATACTCATGATATAGAACTGATAGAATCCTATTTGGTTTGGTTCTACTTCCATTATCTCTGAGGCACACCAAGAAATCTTACAAGCTCATATCTCCCTAACAGTCCAACGGGTAATAGAACAACTACCAAAGGAGAAAGCCCCCGGTTCGGATAGGTTCAATAACTCTTTCTGTGATACCTTTATAGATTTTCTGGCTCCATTTCTAACTAGGCTATTCAACTATCTCCACTCCTCTGGTTTGGAGGATTGCTTGTTTACTCAAGTCTGTATCACTGTTATTCTAAAACCTGGTAAATCTGTCCTCCTCCCTGGAAGTTATCTCCCTCCTGAATTCAGATCTGAAAATCCTGGCCAAGATATTGGCAAGCCGCCTTCTCCAGACCTGGCAGGGCCTTATTAGCTAGACCCAGGTTGGGTCTGTGGCTGAGCAGTTGTCTTCAGACCATCTGCTCAAGGTTCTACACCTCATCTCGGTGGCAGGGGAGAGTAGGACCCCTGTGGTATTGGTCTCCCTAGATGTGAAAAAGGCCTTTGACTATGTCTCCTGGTCTTTCTTGTTTGCCACACTCCAGAGATTTGGTTTTCCCACCCCTTTTTGTGATTGGCACAAAGTTCTGTATCACTGCCCCTCAGCCAGGATTTGATGCAACGGCATATTTTCATCTTCTTTCCCTCTGCTGCACAGGACCAGACAAGGCTGCCCTCTTTCCCCATTCCTGTTAAAGCTCTATCTGGAACCCCCTCATTCAATCCCTCCAAAATCACCCAGGAATCCAGGGAATCCAGGTAGGGAGTAAAGGGTACAGATTGTCTGCTTATGCAGATGACTTACTGTTACACTTGGAGAATCCCCAGACCTTGGAGACAATCAAAAGATTTTCCCGGCAAGCTGGTTATAAGCTAAATCTTGACAAATTAATGTATGTGTACCACAACAGTGGATAGATGACCTAGGTCTTTCCTGGGAATCCAAGGTCTTCTCCTATTTGGTGATTAAAATCTCCAGATCTCTCTCCGCATTAGTAAAACTTAATCTCTCTCCTATCTGTCAAGATATTCAGATGGATCTTCAGAGATGGAGATCTCTACTGCTCTTCTTGTAGAGGTGGGTGAATGTGATAAAAATGAATATTTTACCCAGGATACTTTATCCAATGAGCATGGTGAGCCCTTATCTCCCAAAAAGCTAGTTTTCCTGCCTTCAAAGAGTCCTTTCTGATTTTCTCTGGAATGGCAAAGCTGCATGTCGAGCCTCTACCAAGCTTACCTTTCAAAAAGAGCTTGGGGGTTTGTGAGTGTTTAACCTTTTCCTCTACTGGTTCCAGAAACTGGTTCTCATGAATGAAATTTTCAGTACTTTTTACTTGCCTATTTGTACACATTAATAAAAGGGACTGTCACTATAGACATTTTGTCCTTTTTTCTCTGTGCTGATCTCTTTTGGGAATGGTTTGTTCCTTATACATGTTTTTACTACCTGCTAAAAGCTTCTGAGGTAATAAGTGCACATCCCTGAGCTTTTGAGCTTTTATTTGAGCCCCCTTCCTGCTTTGTTGGCAGAGCTATGTCTTGTTTTCTAGATCTACTCCCACCTTGTTTTTGATCTCTATAAAGATCTTGCCCAGCCCCTTCTCAGCAACACTCATTTCTGAATAGTGAACCATCCTATTCCCTTTGGCTTTTGCCTGCCTCTCCATGAGGTATCGCTATCCTCTCTGATCATGGATGGAAGGCTCAATCCTCAATCCTCAATCCAATGATGTAGTCCAGAGAACATTTAGCATTGCCTCATACCACCCTTTTAAGCATTTTCATGTGAACAGTGCAATTTCCTCGTTTTTGGGTCCTCTGCCATGGCGTGTCACTGCTAACCCCTTAATGCAATCACTCATTGATACCGCCATCATGTCTCACCCCGTTTCTAAATTCTACAATCTTCTTTAAAGCCACTATCCAAACAGCTCCCAAGGAATTTGTTTCTATTGGCAGCATGAATTAGGCCTTGAACTGGGGGAGAAAGAATGGTGGCAAATTTGATAGTGTTTATATAAATACATCAAGCAGGACCACCTTCACTTTCTTCAGTTCTGCATACTGCATAATCTCTGCTTCTCCCTGTCTAGACTATTTAGGATGGGTAGATCCATTTTCACAGCCTGCATTAGATGCGGCAACTCAGAAGGGACGTTAAAGCACATCCTCTGGGACTGTGCAATTGTGACTCCTTTCTGGCTCACAATCCAAGATGCCCTAGATCCGTTTCTGGGTTTGCATTCCTACTTCACGCCACAGATTTGTCTATTGGGTTACTTCCCCAAGGATATGCTAGACTGCCGTAAGGCTTTCATGTCTGTGATCTTGATGGTGGCCAAACTAATCATTGTCACACACTGGTTGGACCAGATCAGGCCTTCTCTTAGGGAATGGCACTCAGAGGTGCTCCAAGTTCTCAAAATGGAGAAACATATTGCCTACCAGCAGAATTGCCTGGATGGGTCCTTAAGTAAGTGGTGCCCACTTCTTGCCCTCCTACCTCTGATGCATAATCCATAAACTATCCAGAATGCTCCCGTGGGGTGGTGGTTACCATCCACATATCTTTGAAAGGGGAAAGGATTATTACCTTGGCTCCCATCTGCCTGGTACTCTCATGGTCTTTCTTAAATATTTCTTACTGGTCAATTTTCCAGCTTTTTTACAACTCCATAGGTGCTCTGACGGGTGGGAAGGGGGAGGTTTGGGTGGGTTGGGGGGTGTTTGGCGGAAGGGGGGTTGGGTTGGGGATGGGGGTGTAGGTTGTAGGTATTTTGTATCCATATAGGTCTTACTATTGTCAGTTGCTGTTTAGGTACAGTTCAGGCCCTTTTGGCCTGCCAATACGGTTCTTTATGTAGTGCTAAGGCTTTTTGTTACTGTTCTATATATGGTGGAAACTGTTGGTTGAATACTTGTATTCATGTTGTTAAATGCTTAATAAAGTATACTAAATTGCTAAAAAAAAAAAAACTGTAATCCAGCCAGACAACCCGGCCCAGATTTTCAAACTGTGCCAAGCTGTGGCACTAGACTGAGCGCAGCGCAACTTGGCTGTGCAGGGGCCGTTGACTGGGTGATATTCAATGGAGCTTTGCCATGGCACAGCATTGTTGAATATCACACCTTGGCCACCTGCAGTGTGCATGGCGCAGTGGCACTGCACCAGCACAAGTGGCCAGAGTGGAGCAGGGGGATGCACTAGCGCAAGTTCCATTGTGCTTTGTGCAGCAACCACAATATTCAAAAGTGCACATGCAAATGGAGCCATAATGTATGCAGGGTACAAATGGGGCCATTTGCATGTCATTATGGCCCAATTTGCATGCCGGTGCACCGATCCCCAGTGACTTGCACCTGGCACCCTGCCAGGCAGCAGCCATCGGGGACCAACGCTCCCTGCACAGCGTGGCAATGTGCCCCATAGCCTGATCATGGGCTTCAGTAACTATAAATCGCGTCCAATATCTCTGGTGGTCCAGTGGACTGCTGTCAGCCCGATCGCAGGCATTTGTAAACTAAATAATTTCCTATATTCCTAGTGGTCCAGTGGACCACTGTCAGCCCGATCGTGCGCATTTGTAAAATAAAATAATTTCCTATATCCCTGGTGGTCCAGTGGACCACTGTCAGCCTGATTGCGGGCTTAAGTATAAAGTAATTAATTTCCTGTATCCCTGGTGGTCCAATGGACTGCTCGCAGCCTGATCACGGGCATTTGTATTAAAAACAAATGACATCGAATATCCCTGGTGGTCCAGCGGTACCCCCCCCCACCACCCACTGGGCCGCCTCCCGCTCCCCCTCCCGGTCAGCGGTGGATGGCAGCACTAAACCAGCCTGCTGCCCTGGCGCCCGCCAACTGACACCGTGGGTAGGGCTGTATGCCAATTGCTCCACAGCATGAGCCAATGGGTGTGCAGCCTGTGCTACAATCCAGATATGTGAACGGACCGCTGCACATCTGGAATGTGTCAGTGCAGTATGGAAGCTGCACCCATTGGCTGCGCTGCGGATCAATGGGACAACCCCACCTACGGTGTCAGTCGGCGAAAGTGGCAGGGCGGCAGGATGTAGTGCTGCTGCCCACCACTGACCAGGGAAAGCGGGTGGTGGGGCTCAGTGGTGGGTGTGGAGGGGTACTACTGGACCACTAGGGATATTGAATGTCATTTGTTTTAATACAAATGCCTGTGATCAGGCTTATGAAGCGTCCACTGGACCACTCAGGGATATAGGAATTTATTTTATTTATACTTAAGCCTCGCGATCGGGCTGACAGCAGTCCACTGGACCACCAGGGATTTTGGAGGATCACTTTTCTATGTATGCCCGCGATCGGGCATGGGGGGGCGCTGCCAGGTGCAGCTGGAGCTCGGGTGGCCACCCACAGGTGGCAGCTGCCATGTTGCGCCTTGCAATACGGCAGCTCATCTGTGGGCGGCCGGCTGTTGTTTCTTTTTTTTTGGCACACCTGTGTGCGGGACAAGTAAGGGTTGAGCAAGCATGGACTCGGTACATCTCAGGCTGAATATCGGGATGTACAGAGTATGCATGGGCACACACCCCCACCTACCATACATTACTGATGCACTCCGGTGCATCGGGATTTGTGCCAGACACAATCCCCATTTGAATATCGTGTGAGGCGCATCAGTGGGTTGCGCATGGCGCAACACTGTTGCGCCATGTGCAACCCTTTTGAATATCTGGGCCTCAGTATTCATATTGTACAACTTGCTGTATATACTCCCCACATAAGGTTTTTATTTCTGGTAGCTGATTTATCTTAGTACTACTCTGGAAGAGCACTACTTGATTTTTTTTTTGCAGTTAATGTTAATTAATGTGATTCAAAAAATATTTGCAACTGAGAAAAAGCTGTTTGTAATTTAGTAGAAATATTTTCCAGAGTAGTACCGTCAACATAAATCAGGGTGTCATCCACATAAATATGGTACCTTATTTCTGGATCCTCAAAATGGATGCCGTTCACAGAGATGTTATATAGGAGATGCCCAAAACTGAGCCCTGTGGCACCACTGAAGTAATTAATGAGGTAGATGATTTATAGGTGTCCAATTCTACCAGCTGGCTCTGTCCCACTAAATATGAGTTAAACCATCTCTGTTCCAGACCCCGTACCCCTAAGTTCCATGAGGAGTAAGGGGAAATTAACTTTGAAGGTTATAAGTCACCTCACCAGATGCTAGTGCAGTTTATACAACACTCTAGTGCAGAGCTGTGTGGAAGTTACAAAATCCGCTTTCATGGAACATTTGCAAAATTTTGTAAATTTCATTAAATTTTCTGAACTTCTGTCTTTGGCAAAATCAGAATCTTCTGAACGTGTTTGGTGATTTTTCACCCATTCCACAAAATATTCTGGCTGAATTGTGGAATAATACACATGAACTGCAGAATGACAGTTCTGAGGAATTCCATTCCACAGTTTAATACAGTAATCCACAATACATGCAATTATTCTGCAGTTTAGTGATAAGTTCTGGTGAATTTCATTCTGCAGTTTAATACATTAATCCACAATTCATGCATTCATTCTGCAGTTTAGTGACTCACTGAACTGTGGAATGAATGTATGAATTGAGGATTAATGAATTACATTGCGGAAAGAAATTCCATAGAACTGATTGCTGACTGTGATCAGTTTTGTATAATTTCTTTCCGCAGTTTAATACATTAATTTGCAATTCATACATTCAATCAACCATTCTAACATACTAACATACTAGATGCCAGCAGAGTAGGCCTATTGGTCTATCAAGCCTGCTCGTGCTTCAGCACCCTGATTGGGTACCGTATCCCTTCTATCTGTCTCCTTCCACTGTTACTCCATCCCCCAGTCCTGCCCCCCCCAGGCAAACAAGTCTCTGCTTCACCCCTTGCCTATACCTGTCCCACTCTCTCTCTCTTGAATCCCTCCAGTGTAGCTGCCTGTACCAGCTTCCCGGGCAGTGCATTCCACAGTTCCACCACTCTCTTGGTGAAGTACCTCCTCCTCCTTTCCTCCCTAATCCTACCACCTTCAATCTTCCAACTGTGTCTTCTGTTGATTCCACTCTCTTTCAGTCGAAAGATCCTATCTCAGTTTATCTTATTTACTCCCCTGAGGTACTTGAAGACCTCAATCATGTCCCCCTGGTTCCTCCGCCCTCCAGTGAGAACAGGTTGAGCTCCCCCTAGTCATTCCTCAAATGTCATATCCCCAGGCCCCAGATCATTCTAGTTGCTCTTTTCTGAACCCTCTCCAGGATTAGGTGTTCCTCCCTAGGTGCGGCCTCTAGAACTGCACACAGTACTCAAGAAGCTAAATCAGAATTTCCAGGAAAGTTGCCAAACTGCATTCTGAAATTTCACAATAGTGAAATTCTGACTTTTGCTAAAATTCTGATGGTGGAAGTTAAATTTTTCATAGCCCTACTGGAGTCACATGACTGGACCTGGACCAACCAGTCAGTAACCAGATTGCCATGTTCTGCACTAATTGTAAACAATTGAGCAAATTTCCATTTATCCTGACATATACAGCATTGCAGTAATCATGCCTGGACATCACAAAGGCACGTACTAGTTTTTTCAGGTCCTCAGTAGGAATCAAGGCTTTACTACAGCTAATGTTCCTGTTCCTATTAACATTTCAGAAAAGCTGAGCCATTTGATTCCAGCCAACAACAATCTCCCATGTCAGAGAATTTGCCTTCTTGTGGGTGTTTGCCTGTGAAATCCTTCAAAGGGAGTATGCAGAGACAACTTTTTGTCCAGAGCCTTAGACTTCCTTCAACAGTGCTCCAGCCTCCAGCCCCTGGCCTTCAGCCATCTCATAAGAGCCCCATGATACCATCTGAAGCCTCATCAGAAGTAGAGATGGGTGAAGTGGCCCCAATTCGCTCCACGAAGTGATTTGCAGAGTGAAGGTGAATTTGTGGAGTGCTCCGCAACGCGAAGTGGAGTACCTCACGTTATAATGGGTAATGCGAAGTCCATTGAAAACAGTGACTTTGCGTTACTCTGCCTTCCCAAACCACTACTCCACCAATTCTTAAGGTGAAGTACATTGAAAACAATGTACTTTGTCTCACTTCACCTTGTTTTTAAGCTCCAAAGGTGAATTTTGCAGTGATTCATGGGATTTCAGGTCACATGGGCTCTAGATTGTTCTTCACAGCCTCAGTTTGTGGTAGTGTGTGTAGGAAGCTGTAGGAGACAATCTGCTCTGAGAGCTCTCTGTGATTCAAACCTTCTAAAAGCTGTTAAAAAAGCCTTTTTGAGTCTTTTTTGTTGCTGAAACTTTAGTTCATTGATTATAGGAAACCCTCCTGTGCTCATATCATCAAGCGTTTATTGTTTGTGTATGGATTTCGAATATTAATGTACAACATTCAGTCTGTGTACTGAGAGACAGTGGAAGTGTGCTTTGGGGGAGGGGCGTATCTGTGTTGTAGGTAGATTAACTTGGAGAAAAAGACAGTGCTTTCTGTTTTGGTGATATTTTTCTTGTATAGCGGTGTTAATGTACACACAGTAGTATTTTCAATAATTCTTGCCATTACTTTGCTGATTGTTGTGGTGCAGCAATGCATAATTTTAGTTTGTTTAAAATATGTGGTTATATTACTGAAGTTTTAAATTTGCTACGCATTACTAAGAGTGTGTGTGTGAGTATGTATGTGACGGGTTTCTTCAAATCAGACATCTTTTTTTTACTTCTATTTTTCTCCCACTGCCCCACAGATCCTCATCCATCAGTAATCGCCCATTAAGTCTGCCCCTGCCAGCACCTACCTGCAACCTCCGGCCCCCCCATCTAGCCACAGAAACCCCTTGGATGGGGTCGGGGTTAGGCAACCCCCAAATCTTGAAGTCTCATCAGGGTTCTGGGTCACAGACAGGTGCTGGCACATCGGAACCCAGCTCATCGTTCCATCATCCTGGCTCTGAGAGTTTTTTTCCCATGTTCCTCATGGGACGCTACATGCCATGCATCAAGGCATCTGTCAGTATCTGCAACATTCCCCCCTCCTTCTGTGAAGGAGCAGCCCCTGAGGCTGATTGACTGCCAACCTATGCCCACAACCAATCATGCCCCTCGGACTCCAGCTTGCCGTTGCTTGCCCCAGCCTCTGCCAGGGGTCGCCGCGTGCCAGGTTGGAAGACCCCCTCCCCCCGGAGAAGGTGAGCTGTTCCCAGATGCTCTAGCCTGTCTCCCCCCAGCCAACCCCCAATGACTTGAGCTCGCTCCTGAACCCGGGTCGCCGGCATGGTGCAAGGTGTGGTATCCAGCGCCTCAACCCTCAGCACTACCGGGTCAGCTCAGAAACCTTTTATTGTGCCACATAATAATGTCAGCAATGTGAACCTGCTTTCCACTGCAGCTATGTGATTTTTGTACTTCTTTGTGGTATCTTTACTGGTGCTAGTGACTGCTACTCCAGCAGTGCAGTACACTGCCCCCCCCGGGACTCTCCCCCTAACTGGCAAAGGTATTCTTTTCCAGATTTGAATTTCTGAAGGTGAGCACTAGTTAGGTGTTGTGCCTTTGCATCTGCATCTCTTCAGTGTGCAGTACAATCTTAACCTGCCCGTGCATTTGTAGCTCTTTAGGGCTCAATCTCCATCTGTAACTTAAGTCACAGTTGTTTATTTGGCTTCCCTTCAGAGTACTGGACTGGTGTGGTGCATTATTCTGCATGAACATTGTACTCATTAATATGCGTTTTTAAGTCAGGGCCATCGTCACGAGTCACTCGTGATACAAGTCATGTTCTTTATCATCATGGTCACAAATGCAGTCACAAATCACTATTCACGATCACGTTGCAAATCACAAAATTAATTTTTTTTCTAGTTACTTGGATGTATTGTAAGCCTGTTTTGTAGTATTTCTCCAGGCTTCACCACCCCACCATTGTACTCATTAATGAGCGTTTTTAAGTCGGGGAGTTTGTGCTACAGCTCATCGGCGAAGTACAGCCATAGGCATTCGCGTTCCCCTCCCAATACAGTTCCATATTGTTTATCGCACACCGTCGTCACTGAATCACCTTCTTCCTCATCATGGTCACAAATGCAGTCACAAATCACATTTCACGATCACGTCAAGAATCACAACACTAATTTTTTTCTAGTTACTTGGATGTATTGTAAGCATGTTTTGTAGTATCTCTCCAGGCTTCACCACCCCGCCATTGTACTCATTAATAAGCGTTTTTAAGTCTGGCAGTTTGTGCTACAGCTCATCAGGGAAGTACAGCCATAGGCATTTGCATTCCCAATGCAGTTTTCATATTGGTTATCTCACACAGTTGACACCGAATCACATTCTTCATCATCCGGTCACAAATGCAGTCACAAATCATGATTCACGATCATGTCACGAATCACAACATTAATTTTTTTTAGTAGTTACTTGGATGTATTGTAAGCATGTTTTGTAGTATCTCTCTAGGCTTCACCACTCTGCTATTGTACTCATTAATAAGCATTTTTAAGTCTGGGAGTTTTGTGCTACAGCCCATTGGGGAAGTACAGCCATAGGCATTTGTGTTCCTTCCCGTACAGCATGTGAGTTACAGTACTGTAAGTAGTGGTGAACGAAGTGGCCCCAATTTGCTCCATGACGTGATTCACTGTGTAATGTGGAATTCACTGAGAACTCCACAATGTGTAGTGGAGTACTTCGCTTCATAATGAGGAATGCAAAGTCCATTGAAACCAATGACTTTGCGTTATTCCACCTTCCCCCAAACCACTTCTCTACCAGTTTTAAGGTGAAGTACATTAAAATCAATGTAATTCACCTCACTTCACCCTGTAATTGAGCTCCAAATGAAATTCTGCAGTTATTCATGGGATTACAGGTCACATGGGCTGTATATTGTTTGGCAGAGCCTCAATTCTGGCCTGGGTAGTGTGTGTGCAGTGGTAGCTGGAGACAGTTTGCTCTCAGAGCTCTGCAATTTAAAACCTCTAAAAGCTGTTTAAAATGCCTTTTTGAATAATATTGTTTGCCCAAATTTAGTACATTGATTGTAGGAAACCCTTCTGTGCTCATATCATTGAGTGTTTATAGCTGTGTGTGGATTTTGAATGTTAATTTAGAACAGTCAGTGTGTGTACTGTGAAGTGTGCTTTGGGGGAGGGGCATATTTGTGGTGTAGGTAGATCAACTGGGAGAAAAATGCAGTCTTTCTGTTTTGGTTATATTTTTCTTGTATAACTGTGTTAATGTACACACAGTAATATTTTCAGTAATTCTTGACATTTTTTGTGATTGTTGTGGTGCAGCACTGTACAATTTGTCTGTTTAAAACATTTGGTTATATTACTAAAGGTTTTCAATTTGCTACGCATTACTTGAGTGCATGTGTGAGTGTGTGTACGGTGCGTGCCATTAAATCAGACACCTTTTATTGTGTTACAGAGTAATTGCAGCAGTGTGAACCTGTTATCCACCTCACCTGCATTAATTTTTTATACTGCTGTGTGGTATCTTTACTGGTAGTGGGTTGTTACTGCTGTGCACTAATCCCCCAACTGGCAAAATGTATTCCTTTCCAGATTTGGATTTGTGACTTGAGAGCACTAGTTAGGTGTTGTTGTGCCTTTTCACATGTGTCCCTTGAGTGTGCAGCGCAATCTTTATCTGTGTTTGCATGGCACCATTAATTCTGGGAGATTGCATTTCTTGTTACTCTCTCATTTCGCTTTGTCAGCACTAGGGAATTTTCTGGACACAAGACAGTAGCATTTTGGGGATGCACATTAATTATGGTGACTGTGTGTGACCTGACCACTGCATGCATGGCTGAGTGTGTCATTAATTCTGGGAGACTTTGCATTTCTTGTTACACTCTCATTTCACTTCATCAGCACTGTGGAGTTTTCTGGACACAAGACAGTAGCACTTTGGGGATGCATATTCATTTTGGTGACTGTGTGGGTGGGATGCTGCCAGTATTGTTGTCACTCCGCCTTACTTCGCGTTTAAGGCGGAATGACAATGCAAAGTAATAATAACAAGGTGAAGTGAGCCTTTCCTATGGGGCACTCCGCATAGCAAAGTGCCAACGTGAAGTGGCCACTTTGCATTCACTTTGCTGGCAGATTTTAAGTTTACTGCATCTCTAATCAGAAGACCAGAAGCTGTACATTCCATAGTGCTACTGTGTCAAAGGAGGCACTGAGGGATTTATTATAGGCCTCCAGGGCCTCCTCTGTCCCCACAGCATATGTGGTCCTCAAGCCTGAGAAATCCAGCACCACCAGGAGTCTGTTCTGCTCCAGCCCTCTTAAAGGGTGATACTGTACTATCTTTAAAGGGGGGGGGGGCAAAGGTGAACTTCACCAGATACTGAACCAAATAAAAGACTGTATATCAATCTCTAGATCACTGATCTCAAGGCCATGGAAAAGACTATGTCCTATGCATGATCTGTGAGTCTCAGTGGTAACCTGCGTGAGGCACAGTGAAGGAAATTCTGATCAAATTGTGAGAATATTTCATTGACCCAGGCACTGAGGACACACAGAATTAACCATCTGGATGACTCCAACACCCTTACAATAATAAAGACTTCCACTGTCTATAGGAAATCCCTCTTATGCTCCTGTGGCCAGTACACCAGAAGGATCCTGCACCCCCTGGCTAGGCCACAACACTCTGCCAGACATTCAGATGACAGCTCTGTCTCACAAGATGCACAGTCAGTGGTGGATCTAGGAGGTGGCAAAGTGAGTGGTTGCACCCTCCATTATAATTTACATGCTTGTTGTTACATTTCACTTTGATTGCAAGAAAATATACATTCAAAACTATAGATACATTTGTATTTTCTGTCAAAAATGTAATGAAATAGGTAATAGCAGACAGTGTAGAGTTTAAAAAAACTTAAAAACTGCATATCAAGCATGCATGCCGCCCCAGCACCTCCACTGTAAAATCCTGAATCTGACACTGTGCACAGTGCAGCTCATCCAGGAACTAATGCAGATTGTCACCCCTCCATGATCCCTCAGCTAGAGTACCATGGAGTAATCAGGATAGTCACCTCCAGCAGAGGACCACAGTCATCTTCCAAAAAGTATCCATGTTACACACAAGATCAACTGAGGAACCAGAAATAAATGTTACTGTTATGGTGCTCTTGTTCCTCATCAACCTGGTAATGTATAGAATTCAGAAAATTAGAAATCACCAGTCACTTCTGAAGAGATTCACACTACTCACATCTACAATATTTTAATTAAGTTCATATTCTAATCCTCTTGTTACCCAACGTTACACCAAAAGGCTTCATCAGGAAAGAGGATCTATCTATGTGACTTTGTAAAACAGGTTGCAAGCAGTTCCCTGTGTTTCGCTATCGATGAGTTATTGTCTTTAGTGAAGATAGTGTATCTTAACTCATTAGGCGTTATTACACAAGGCACTTATTCTGTGAGGGTGCCTTGTTCCACTTGGTCTGTTGTGAAGTGAACTGCCTTTACACACAGTGATCTGTGTCACAATGAGCAGTACAGATCAACTGTAACGTTATCCATTTTGTGCCATGTACAGGCGATCCATTCTAAAACAACCGAAAAAGCACATGATTTCTTATTGTCCTGGCACCCTACTGGCACCAACATGAGCGTCAGGGCACTATTACATGGCCAAGTGGAAAGGAAGAAAACTCGATGAACCCAGGAAAGCAGGGAACACAGAACTGGCAAATGCTTGGCTCTTTTGCAGAACCAATCTCCTGTACATGGCAGAAAGGTAACTTTACAGCTGATCTGTATCGCACATTGTGAAAGAGATCTCTGTGAGTAAAGACTTCTATTGACTCCTGTAGAATCTCTGTGAGGGTCTAAATTCCACTCCTAAGCATTCTATGGTGTTTTCCTGCAGCACACCACTGAAAATTCCATCAAAAGCACTATATTGCAAACAAAGCTGAATATCTCCCAAACCATAAGTCCTACACACAAAGAGAGATGTGGCAAATTTGTTCAGTGGAAAAAGGAATTTACAGTGATGCTGTTGCTGAATTTATAGCTCTTGCAAATTCTAAAATATTTTAAATGTAATGCATTTTTTGTAACTTTTTTACATAAAGGGCTCAATTTTCAAACAGGGATGCAGGGCTTGTGAGCAAGCCTTGCGTCCTTGCAAAGTATGCCGCACCTGCATCCAAGGGTGTGAAGCAACTTGCACCCTATTTTAGAACTCAGTATACAGGTTGCAACGGTGCCCTCAGTTTACAACAGCTTGCACCAAAGCTGTGGAGCAAGCCCCGTAAACCGGCTCATCCACAGACACAAAGTTAGACTGGGGGAGCTGGTGCAACAGTGCTGTATTGCCACAAGGGACTTGCAGCAGAGGGGTTGTTGCAGGATTCTTCCAAAAATAACACTGCAATAACACATTACTTGCATCAAACTTCCTGCCACAAGTCCATTCTGGCGACTGCAGTCCCTTTGAAAATCGGGCCCAAAATGTTATTTCTGACAATTGTAAAATCACTTAAAAACAATGGGCCCTATGCACGAATGTGCGGCGTGACATCCGTGGCAGATAGCCACTCTGCACCAATTTCACCCTACATGTGGATGCTCGAGTCAGGGTGTGCAGTCCCTACATGCCGGATACTCTGGCTGTGTAGACAGCAATGTACTAGGGTTGAGCGGGGGTGTGCCGGTACTACACGGCATGCAATATGGTATGTAGTGCCATGCAACAGGGGTGTAGGAGGGTGCCGAGTGTGCCAGAGGAGACCCTGCCATAAGCACCATACACACCCAGCCCCACACACAGCAGTTACCTGCATATGCCCCGGCAGGGGTAGGACTCCCCTGACATGACTGGCCATTTGCTCAGGCCACATGCCAGCCCCCCATGGCAGCTGGCACACCCCACCCCACCACAATGCGGCCTGACCACTATGCACTGGCCAAAACCCCCCACACCCTCACATGTTGCTGTCAGGTGCCCCGTAGGCTAGATACATACCTTGATGGCTGCAGGACCGGTCCCCAGTGCTAGCACCACTCATACCCCCCCCACGCACACAGGTGCCCCATCTGTGCCAGTCTACAACCCACCCCTGGTGCCCACACATTGGTGGTCTGTGGTCCCCCCACCCCTACAGCACTGAGAAACCTCCTGCCACTCCCAAACCTTCCTGTCAGTGTCATGGCAGGGAATGGCCAGTGGCACAAGCCGTCTTACACCTTCTCAGCTACTGGCCATCAGATTTCTGCTGGAAGTATGCTGCCTGTTTATAGGGGTGCTATCCTGGCATCATGTGGATGGCCAGTGGCTGAGGAGGTGTGTGCAGGCAGTGCCACTGTCTCTTCCTAGCCACTTCACTGATAGAGAGGTATAGGAATGGGTTGTCGTCAATGCCACAGGGGGGTGCTGTAATGTGTGGGTCAGGGAGGCAGGTCTAGGTATCTGGGGACAGCCATGCCCAGGTGAATGGGCCAGAACCATCACGTTGGGGCTGTGGGTGTGTGTGTGTGTGTATGGGGTGGGTGCTTTACCTACTGAGCCAGTGCACAGACAGGTCTGGTGTGCCATTCACCACATAGGATGGGACCTGGCTGTGTGTGTCGGGGGGGGCCATATGGCTGCCACCTGTGGCAGGGCTTGGATGTGTGTGGGTGGAAGGTACCATGCAAATGGGTACAGGGTTCTGTGGGCGGGGGGGCCATTGTGTGACTGGATGTAGCATGGGGATGGGTATTGGGCAAGGAGGGGTTCCTGGCAAATGGGGCCATAGCATGCAGGGCTGGGTGCTTGTGGCAATTCAGACACCTGGCCACACGCATGCCTGCATGTGGGATTCACTCTGGGACCCAGGTTGAGCATCTGATTGGATGCCCGCCTGGGTGTGCAGCTCTGTCTCTTGCTGCCCTGCTGAGTCCTGCACACCAGAGGGGGCAGTGCCATGGACAGGTGGCTGCCATTTGTGAATGCTAGCCAGGGCACACCTGTCTGTGGGTGCAGAGCTACGTGGGTGGGATATGCACCTCTAGCACGTAGTTCCCACCTGGTCATGGATAGCAGTCATTATTTGTATCACATAATGAGATATCCATAAAGCATAATCTGTTTTCTTTTTGCACAGTTTGAAGCATGTAGCTCTTTGTTAGAATGCATTTTATTTATATTTTATATTTTAAACTCTCTGTTTTTTTTTCCACTGAACATTGCCAAAACCAAAAGTTAACATCCAAAGCGCTACAACACAAACAAAGCTGAATATCTCCAAAACCATAAGTCCTACACACAAAGTATGCCTGGAAAATATATTCAGTAGAAAACACACTTTAAAATGATGATATTGCTGAATTTGTAGCTCTTATATTTTTTGAAATATTTTGAACTTAATGCATTTTTACATTGTTTACATAAAATGTCATTCTTGACAATTATAAAATCAATTTAAAACAATAGTTGAACAACATAATTATAGATACCCATAAAGTACAAACTGTTTTAAAACATTTTGCCCAGTTTGAAGCATGTATTATAGCTCTTTGTTAAAATGAATTCTTTTTACATTTTCAGCTGTCCCTTTCTTTTTCCGCTGAACATTGCACAAGCCAACAAAGTAGAGCCCAAAGCATCACACCACAAACAAAGCTGAATATTTATAAAACAGTAACTCCTGCTCACAAGCTTTGAGTGGCAAAGTTGATGGGGTGTAATAGACATTGAAGAGTACAGTCAACCTGTACCACAGCAATTTTTTTCAATATTGTGCAGTAATGCATTCATGTTAACTTTTATTTTTTTCAGAACATGGCACTTGAAGCAAATACAAATGTGATCCACAGCATTATGCATTCATATAACTCCATACAGAGACAGAAACAATAACAAGATTAAGTCACCTTCCTTGACTTCTTGTTGTCCATTGATGGAATCCTAAATAAAATAAACATACATGAGAATAAATTATTTATGAATGTGCATATGAAATGTTCTTTCTGATGTTAATAAATACATTTCACAATTATAGTTTTAAAGGAGTACTACTGGGGGACCTAAATATAGAGTCAGAATACAGTTTGGGGCTCCAATACCCGAATTGCCCCTGCAGTGATATTGTACATTTAACAGTTTAAGTATCTTTTCTTTTGTGAATTCCTATAACTCGATCACCTGGCATACACATAGTACTTAGGCTCATTTTTTAAAAATAGCACTGGGCATGGTAGATACAGAGATTATTCAATCTCTGTACATATCGGCACACTACAGGAAAGGGCAAAGCCACATCAGCATATTGTGGTATTTGTAGCGTGATCTCCCATTGTCCAGTTCCCCCTTACAAATGCTGGCTGCACCGACTGAGTTACAGAAATTTATGAAAGAAAGGGTAGTTAAACTGTTAAATGTATCATTTCACTGCAGGAGTGATCAGGGTACTGGAGCCCCAAACTGTATTCTGACTATATTTAGAGCTCTCAGTAGTACTCCTTTAAGTGTGTCTGTATTTACTGGGCCCTATGCCCTATCGGGTGGGAATTACACATCGGAGGCATGTATCTCACCTGTGGAGCCCCGCACCTGCAGGCAGGTGCACACCTGGTGACACTGACAAACTGCCAGCCACCTGTCTGTGGCCCCACCCCCACCCTGACACCCAGGTTTGCACAGGATGGACGGGTCAGAGCTGTGGACCTGGGCGGGCATCCACTTGGATGCTCGTCCTGGGTCCCACAGTGGATTCCTTACATGGCAGGGTGCTCAACTGCTGTTCAATCCTGCAGATGTTGGATGGCCAGCAGCTATGGAGGCGTGTTGAGGACAGCGCCACTGTCCATCCCGAGCTGTGGCACCGACCGGCTGGTAAAGGGACAGGGGGGCGCCATCGGTGCTGTGGGGCTGTGGGGGGAGGGTTCATGCATACAGGGCAGGGCTATGATGGGGGTCATTGCACAGATGGGACCATGATGCCAGTGTATGGCACGGGGGGTTGCCACTGCGGTATGGATGGGGAATGGGCACCACTGTGGGTGTGTGGGGGGGCATGTGAGATGTTGATGCTGGGACATAGGGCTGCCACTGCCATCCTGGAGTGGGCAGGGTCTTGAGGATGCACTGGTGCATATGGGAGCTATGGTAGGGTTCCCTCTGCCATAACATGCACCCTCTCCACAAGCCCATGGGCAGCACTATGCACGTTAGTGCATGGCGCATAGTGCTGGCATGCCCCTTGCCCACCCCTGGCACATTGCATGTTGCAGTCCACATGGCCAGAGGATCAGCTGTGTAGGAGCTGAATGCCCTAATAAGTGAATCCCACACAGGGGGTGCAATGGGTGCAGAGTGGCTATGCAATGCAGATACATGGCACGTAGCCACTCTGCCCATTAGTGAACAGGGCCCATTGTGTGTGAGTGTGTATAACTGTGTGCTTCCCCCCCCTTACCTCGCACTACGCTGGTGACCCATGTTTGGGAACAAGCATGGGCCACCAGGGGTTGGTTGGGATGGAGATGGATCGAGCATCTGATGGACTGCTCTCCATCTCCAGGGAAGGGGGGGGCGCTTGGCAGCCAGTGCATGCCTGACCCCTGGCGGTGACTGGGGCTCAGTGCCATGGAGCTGCTACAGCATGGGTGTGGTGCACGGCAGATACTTGATGGGGATGTGCGCAGGAGCATGTGCAGCCCCCTCGCAGGTGTCATTGCATGCCACATGACTGTGGGGGCACAAGAAAACCAGGAAATAGCTATCAGTGGATGATGGGGGAGCTTGCAGGCCCCACACCTGGCCAGCCACAGTGCAAGCACTAATCCGGTCTTGGTAGGGAAGGGCTCCCTCTGCCAACTCGCCATGTGGGGTAAGCCCTGGGAGCAAGCTCCAGATAGTGGATGCCAGGGTGATGGAGCTGGGGCTCCCCCAGAATGAGAGGGCCAGTGGAGCAGAGGGGGAAAAAAACACAACAAGTATAATTCTATAAACTCTATAAAGGCTAGCAAATTGTAAAACAGTAAAAGGGTATAAATGACACTGATAACTATTACTATTACCAAAAATGAGGACAGAGCTAGCACTATGGGACTGGGAAAAGGAGTTCAAAAATCAGACCCTTCATGAGATGTGGGATAACCTGGAGCAAAAAATAAACTATTTAATCACAACATATGTACCAACAAAATCAAAATATAATAGTTCAGGGAAAATCCCACCATGGCTTATAAGAAAAGTAAAAAAAGGCATTAAAAGCAAAAGGAAAGCCTATGCTAGAGCTAGGAATAGTGGCAATCAGGCCTGCTGGGATCATTATAAGGAAACCATTAAAAATCCAAAATCAATGGGCCCTATACACAAAAGTGTGGGAAATACACCAAAAACCGGCATAGGCAAGATGAGCACATATGTGGTGCAGAGCGGGCAAGAGGTATGTAGAATGCACTAAGACCTATAAGCACCAGGGGTGTGGTGGCAGGGACCACGCAGTACAATGCACAGACATGGAGGGTGAGGGAGACATATGCAGGAATGCCCCTTGACTCTGCCATATAAGGCAATGCACCACCCATGCACAAGTGGAAGGCTGAGAATGCCATGCAAAGGAAATGTGCAGAACACAATGTCGGATCAGGAGAGGGACGCAGAGCAAGAGGCACAGCAAGAATCAGAGACTGAGGGGTGTGCATGCCTAGGTGGACAGGGGTGAGGACAGCTCTGTGGGAGGGATGTGTGGCGGTCCAGGGCAAGCAACTTTGCCAGTTGGCAGGTTGCCGTAATGGTGGCCGACATACTGCTAAACTATAACTGCCTGTACTGTGTGGAGGTCCCAACCACACTGGCCAAGGTAAAGTCCAGGCTGTGGCTGGACATTCAGGCCACTGTCAATGCCCCTGGAACAGAGGCACAGACCATAGTGGCCATAAAACAGAAATGGTGGGACCTCAGGGCCACCATCAAGTGCAAACTTGCCACCAGCAGATGGGTACACAGTGGAACAGGGGGTGGGTCACCCAGCACCGGCAACCAGCTGACACCACTGGAGTGACTGGTGGAGGAGATGCTCACGAACGTCGCCGTCCATGGGGAGGTGGAAAGGGAAGATGCCATGGCAGGAGGGTATGGCACACAGTTATCTGGCAGTGACACCACAGGCCAACACAAGCCACTAACAGCAATGCCATGTATCAACAGGTGGCACACAGTCAAGCAGGAGTGGATCAGTGGCCACCATGCCCCTGCTGGTCATCACCAACAGAGGGTGACAACAGAGGGAGGTGCGCTCAGGTAGGTATGCACACTACAGGGGTGGTGCTGTGGGGGTCACCATCCAGCACCAGCCTAACACGTAACATGTCCACCTACAGGTACAGCAGCAGTGATGGAGACCCCGATGGAGATGCCCACCAAGGAGGGCAGCACTATCATCCCCCATAAAGAGGACACTGGGACAGGCAGCAACACAGCAACAGGGATGGACATGCAGCCACCCATTGGGGGCGCAACTGGCACAGGGTGCCATATCAGAGCTGGTGCTGGAATCCCTGCAAAGCACAGGTGTGTGCCCCCACAGGCCAACACAGCGGCACCACACTGTGGCACAACACACTGACAGCAGCAATGAGGGCCCCTCATATCACACCTGGACATACACCAGGGCTGGTAGGACACAGACATACATGGAGGGGCAGTATCACCAGTTGCAGCAGCTGGAGTGTGACAGGCTGGATACACAGCGGCATCACACTGCGGTGGTGGAGGAGCAGACTGAGGTACAACAGGCGACACACACAGCCATCCTGCGGTGCATGTTGGGGTTGGAGGGCATCTAGGGGCAGGTATGGCACACCCCCATCGGGGGGCACGATGCACCACAAGCATGGCCATTGGCAACCAATATGAGCATGCAGTACATGCCATCATCGGCCCACACACTGCAGACAGGGGAGGGGAATGGGTAGACACAGCCACACTGTGATGATGCACAGTGCACAATGGACACACTGCCAATGGAGTCACGTGCGATACAGGAGTACTCTGCTGCCACAGAACCAGCTGCCCATGATGTGCCCTTGGCTACAGCAGATGGCACCAACAGTGAGAGCAGTGGCAGGGACATTGCTGCAGCAGAACACAGGGGCAGGGGTGCACCCCGTGGAAGGCAATCAGCCTGCGGACTCGGCAGCCGGGTATCTGCAAGACTACAGGCATGCCCAGAGGCAGAGGGCACAGGGTAGTACAGGGGCACAGTGCTGCAGGCCATGACACTCGTGATGTGGATACACTCAGCTGTGCACATCACACACACCACATCATGCAGCACGGCGGTGCCCATACTCACACAATATACCGGTGCACTACCATTCACCACCCACCACACGCACAGGCATACATGCCCCCCCACCCTCCACATGCAGTACACTCAGGCTGCACACATCATCATCATGCTCTACCAGGCCCCCTCCCAGCATGTGACACCACCGACATGCGGGATGTGGGCGACAGTGCAGGGCACACCGCAAATGGTGCTAGGGTGGTGTTGCAGTCCATGGCACAACACACCGGCTGTGCACTCCTCCCCCCCGGGGGGCCATAGTGTCAGTGCCTGAACATGCCCATCATGAGTGCCTGATGGGTCATATGACCACCGGCTGTCCCAGACATGTGGACTGGTGCCAAGACATCATTCCCATAGTCCGCAGGTGGGTCGGGAGCAATATCAGACCGCAGTACATTCTCCCTCTTCATGATGTTGTGCAGCATGGCACACACTATGAACACTTTGCATGCCTTGGAGGAACACAGCATGAACCTGCTGCCAGTGTGGTCCAGGCAATGGAACTGCATCTTCATCTGTCCAATGGTCTGCTTGACGATGGCCCTGGTCCACTTGTGTTCTGTGTTGTAACGATCTCCTCTGGCATGGTTGGGGCATGAAAGGATGTCATGAGGTTGGTCCACAGTTGATCGCTACTGTCACCTGCAAATGGAGAGGACATATGTCAGTGCATGTCAGTCTGTCCATGGCAGGTGTTCCATAGCATGCATACAATACAGTACTTACCAAGCAGCCACCCATCCAGCCATCCAGCCCACAGAAGTGTACCCATACCTGAGTCATACAGGATATAGGAGTCATGTGTTGAGCCATGGTACTTGGCACACACATCCATAATCATGCCTCCTGCATTGCAAACAACCTGGCAATTAATGCTGTGATAGCCCTTGCGGTTCATGTATGCCTCCTTGTGGCTCTGTGGCAAGAGTATGACAATGTGCGTGCAGTCTATGGTGCCACACACATTGGGCATACCGTGCATACTGCAGAACACCTCCTTCATTGCCCGTATGTCAACAGGAGTCAATGGGAATATGATGTGCTCCCCAAGGTGCTTGAGGAATGCATCGGTCACCTGTGTCACAGCCCGGGACACAGATGACTGGTCCACACCAACAGCGTCACCAGTCACATGCTGGAATGAGCCAGTGACGTAGTACCATAGGGCACATAGCATCTTTGTCTCCACTGACATCTCGTGGGACTGCCATGTGCATGGTTTGACATCCCATGGATGCTATCACACAGTTTTTGAGACAGTATAATAGTATACTTATTTTATTGTGGGAGTGCAGGGTCCGAATCCTGCCATATATGCGTATATTTATGTGCGTGTGGAACCCATATTTTTTCTCAAAATCTTCAAAAGGCACATCGGAAACCCCGGCCACACGTTCCCTGTAGTTTTAAGACCGGTCGCACAAACTGTGCGACCTTTAGGGGAGAGCAAAGTAATCGCAAAAAAGTGTAATTGTGCAATAGGTTGTCCCTTAATAACTCCGCAGCCGTATATCTGACCAGTTCGAAACTTGGCTGATCCCAAGATCTACTATGCCCAATCGCATGAGTAAATTTGAGAAACATCTGTTGAACGGTGGCAAAGTTATTAAGGTGCAAATGTGACCCTTTAACCTTAAAAGTGATTTCAACCCTAATCTGGTAGCACTACCGTGCTGCCATAATATCTATATATATACATATATATATATATATATATAAAATAGATAAACCACTCTAAGGCATGTGGTCATGCTCTGATATACACATGCCTTGGTGTGAGTTGTACGCATGCGGCCACAGGCCGAGTGCTTCAACCACCCAAGGCATGCATATATCAGAGCATGAACGCACACCTCAGAGTGGTTTATCTGTCTTATAAAATGTCAAAATTGTTTTGGAGTTGGGTAAGTGCAGGTGTGCAGTCGCACTCTGATATACACATGGTCATGTGATGATCAATATCCAATCATTTCCAAGCAATTTCCCTACCCATTTTCTAAATGTAAATGTATACTATAGGGGCACGGTTGCACCCCTATAGTTAGGACTGAGTAGGCAATTTAATGTTAAATCTCAAATTTTGTGCATTAATAACTTTGCAACTGTTCAATGCATTTGCACACAATTAGGAACTCCTAGTCTGATATAGAAGATGTCTTGATTTACCAAGTTGCATTTTCATTGGACATACGGTTTTTGTGCAGCAAAGCACCAAAAAAGACACTTTTCACCACTTTTGATGTGTTTTTTTCCTGTGGCGCTGCACAGACACCGTGTGGTCTATTGGTCTGAAACATGGAACATAGAAAGAGGTTGGGTCAAAGAACAATCCAGCATTAGTTTGGTGAAAAAAATATTAATTAGATCTAAAGTATTTAATTTTGAATGTTTGGGTTCTGAGCATGCTCAGTTCACAAAAACATGTGTATGTATATTTGTGAAAGAAGAATGGCCTCAGGGCTATCTGATCATCACCTAATGGCAAAGATTTTGCACGCCACAGAGGAAAATCTTCTGCTGCGAAATATTTCAGCCATGTGAGCCGCCATCTTGTTTTCAGTTTCCTGACTTAACAAATGTTGTAGTTTTCTCCGTGGGTAACATCTGGGTTGAATGAGACATGTTTTCTTCTCAGGGAACCCCTGCATCGAGCCATACCTTTGGCTTGCTTTGGTTTTGTCAAAAATAGAGATTTTAAATTTTAAATTCTTCGTTCATGACTCACTAATGTTTTCCTCCACGAGCCCACAAAATCTTTGGCCATGAGATGATTTTTAGCTGTGAGCTTCCTCCATGTCGAGGCGACTAGATAGCCAGATTTTCATGACCAGATGTCCATGAGGAAGACCAGATGACCCTATGGACAACCAGATGGCCCAAATTGGGACAACCAGATGTCCACTTGCTGCAGAAGAATTTCTGGCCAAAAAAATGTGCTATCTCACGGCTTAAAAATTGTTAAAGGTGTAAAAACATCAACACTGCATATCTCAATAATGGTTTGGTCTTTTTACTTGAAATTTGCAGGGTGTTGAGGGGATGTTCTAGAGATGTAAATTATTCTATTTAGGAGTTTGGGAATTAATTGGCTGCAGAGATATTCAATGACATATTTGACCTTTTTCCCTTAGGATTACATTGTGGTCTGTGTCATGACTTTCAGAGTTGCTATCTCGAAAATGAAGTGAGATACAGACTTTTCTATACTGTTGTCTTAGGACACCTTTAGGTGACCTATCCCACTGAAACAAGATTTTAAACTGTACAGTAAGCCTGCAGTGAAATTTTCTTTGTAGGTTGCACAGTTCATGAGATACTGTTACATTTATGTACCAAGGACTCCTTGCTGTATAGGGATGCTGTATAGCTATGCCAGATGTATATTGTTATGCAGTAATGGGCAATGTGGTAGGAGCACTTGGCAACCTGGTACCAACACATGATTTTTTACTACTTACATTACATTTTTCCAAAAAGTAAGAACATTTATGGCAAAACACTTTGTTTAATGCATCAGTCAGGGTTAAAGTGACAAAAATCAGGAAATTAGATGTTAGGGTTGTGTACCTAAACCCCCAGACCCCTCCTCCACAGACAGACAGATGCCAGGATGTGCCAAAGGGTTGTGCAGCCTCTCATCCCATTCTCCTGTACTGTAGCATGTCAACCTGCTTACACGTGGAATGGGGTGAGAGTTGGGTCACATGACCCCATGGCACACCTCGGCATCTGTCAGTCTGCAGAGGAGGGGTGTGGGGGGTTAGATGCTCAACCCTAACTTCTCATTTCCTGAATTTTGCAGCTGTAATCCTAACTGATGCATTAAACAAAGTTTTTTTGCCATAAATATATATATGTATTTTATGCCATGGGGGTGAGAGCTTTCTCAGTAGGATATCCTGTGTTATTTCCACTGCAGTGAGAATAAATCCTGAAGATGACATTTATCCATATGCTGCTGATGTCACCAGAGTGGAATAACTGCACTGCAGCTTGCACTCTAAAGGAAACTGCTTCAGAAAACAGTTTATCTTTTACCAGGAGAGAGACACACTAAGCTGAACGTTTGTTTACATGTGCAACCCAGGGCACTTGAAACTGAAGTGACTTACTCAGAATCACACAGTATGCAAAGGAGGGCTGTAGAATTCAAACCCAGGTCTCTAGGTTTGTAGCTCAGAGCCAAACCACTGCACTATCCTGCCTCTTAATTTTTTCTTATCTCTTTCCAACTAAAGCTTGAACTTACTCAATTAGCTTTGCAAATGAATATCACCTGTGTCCCATTGTGTTTCTAACCTTCCTAGCCCATTACTGTTCTAATCTCAGCTTCAAAACAACCTGAATTTTAAATGAAACTCTTTTCAAAGCACTTTCTCTTCTCAGTGCTACCAGCAACAATTTGTCTTTATCTATGTGAGCCTCTGACTCACTCAATTAGCACTGCAAAACACTGTCAGCTGTGTTTCTCACTCCCAGTCCATTCAGAACACACACACACACACTGACAGCACACACAGAATGAGCAGGAACACACAGAATCAGAAAAATGTTTCTATAGCTCTCACCCCTGTGGTATAAACACACACATGGGCAGATCACGGGATATGGAAAATATTCTCACTCTGCCTTGTGAGCTGTGTATTTTCACTCATGCCTTTGGCACTCATGAGAATACACAGCTCACTCTGCAAGATTGAGAATATTTTCCATATCCCACTCCAGCCCATCATACTACATAAACTGCACTAGCTGCCGATTCGGCAGCGGATCACCTTTAAAGTTGGCTTGCTGACTTTCAAAGCCCTACACGATTTTGGCCAGGTATATCTGAAAGAACTCCTGGTTCCTTACTGCCCCGATCATCAATCCGCTTGGCCGATGAGGGGTTGCTAGAGGTTTCAAGTTTGAATTTAAAATCATCTGGTGATAGATATTTTTCTTATGCTGCCCCCACCCTTTGGAACTCCTACCCCGTCGGTTACGGGAGTGTACTTCTGTGGAGGGATTTAAGAGGGGTTTGAAAACCTTTCTTTGGGAAAAAGCATTTTTGGAATACTGATTGGCATAATATCTTGGTCTTGTTGAATATTTTTAATGAAGTTTTAAATTGTTTTAACTGTTATTTATGTAAGGCACCTTGATAATTGAAAAGCGCCATATAAATAAAATTATTATTATATTATATATATATGTAACTATATATATATAATATATATAAATAAAAACTATATATACATATGTATCCAGTATATATATACATACATATATATATATACACACACACACATATATATATATAATATATATATATATATATATATATACACACACAGTACAAGTTGCATTAAACTATTTCACCAATGAGTTGGTTTAGCATTGTTTTTTACATTTGGCAATTCATATTGCATTGTTTTTCAATGCTTAACCAGCTCAATAGCAATTTTTGTAAAATGTTTTTGTAGCTCATTTGGAATACATCTGCAGTCCAGTCACAATGCAATGCAAAACTGAGTTTTTACTCTTAAAAAACAGTTTGTGAAGGGCAACACTTGTGCAACTCAGTCAGAAACACTAGAACAACTCATTGGAGAAACAGTTTAATGTGACTTGTACTGTAGGTGGGTTCATGACCCCATAGTTAGGGCTGAGTAGGCACTTCAATGTTAAACTCAAAAGTTTGCAGTTTAAAAACATTGCAACTGTTCAATGGATGTGCACAAACTTTGGTATGTGCCTTCCTGTGGGGTAGATCTCTTGATGTAGCAAATTACTTTCCGGTCAGATGTGCATGCCGGAGTTATAGAAAGGTAAAAAAAAAACATGTTTTTGCTGATTGACTTTGCTGGGATTTTTCTTTGAACTTGCCTATAGCCCAGACAGTTTGGTGTTTTGGTCTGCAATTTTCAGAGCAGAACGGGATGCCCCACAGATGTGCCTTTTGCTAGTCTGGTGAAAAAATAATAAGCAGTTTTAAGTTATTGCATTTTAAAAATTTGAAATAATTTCTGAGCATGCTCAGTGAGCATTAAAATATAGTGGTATGAAATGAAGTAGGACTCCTGCTTTGTATGGGAAAATTCCTACTTCGTATGGCGCCGTCTTGTCAGTTTTGTCTGAAAAATCTGAATTTGGAAATCTCCCAAAATGATACTCTGGGGAGGAATCAACACATTTTGCTTGCTTATTGGGACCCCCCTTGTGCATTCTGCACTTTACTGCTTGAAAAACATTGTTAAAATTTGTTTTATTTATCATTTAAATTTTTTGTTCATATGGTCACCATATGAAGTAGGATCCTAGTTTGTACGATGAGATACAAACTAGGATCCTACTTCGTGAGCCAAAAATCCCCAAATACTTATTTTAATACAAAAAATATTGCTGCCAGCATTGGGGTGCCCAATCCTCTTGTTGGCACTAGATGCCAGTGTCCCCAATGGTCTCCCACATTGTCGACATTGGAGTGCCCAATCCCCGTGTTGGCAGTAGCCCCCCCAAGGTTGGACACAGGGGAGCCCACTCTCACTATCCCCAGTTATGTTTTATGATCCCCAACACCACCAGTACTGTGGACACTAGGGAACCCACCCCAGTATCCTTAATGTTCCTTTCCATATACCTGAAACAAGAAAACAGTCCTCCAAAATCTTTTTGTTTATAATCCTATATAGAAAGAAAATGGTCCTCATCATCTCCCCATCCCTCCCCATCCCGACCCTCCCATTGAACAATCCACTACCCCATATCCCATTGCCTATACTTACCAACAGAGGTCTTCTTCTGTCATCTTCTGTGGACCAGGACACGTCTGCATTCTTCAAAGCTGAACCACAAACTGAAGAATCAAGGTAAGCACCGTATAATGGCTGTCAATGGTGTTTTGAACTTATGTTGATATCTCAGCTATTTTTCATTGTTTTCTTACCAAATTTTCAACTTGCCTTTTTTGGACCCCACCTTATCAACACTGTCACTGTGTTTCATTAGTCAAACCTGTAAGATGATTTTGCAGTCGCTGTGTGAAATTACCTTTCAGGACCCATCAACAAAATGACAGTGCCAGTGTGCATGAGAAGGGGTCCCGAAAAGCCCATGTTGAAAATTTGGTGAAAACAATTCTCAAAAATGGCCGCATTATGAGTCTGTGTGTTGTGCAGTTTCTATGCAGACACATAACTTTGGTAATTTATAATATTTTGACACCAAATATTTTTAACATTGCCATTTTTCACACCACCTCATAAGCAGTACAGCTATCATTTTCCACATCCTGCCCGAAACATGTTTTCACTACTGTGGCACAGAATGGCTCATACGTTGTATGAAATCAACTTTTGTGGCCAACCAATGAAATGACAGTGCCATTGTTCATAAGGTGAGGTCCCCAAAAGGCCATGTTGACAACTTGGTGCAAACATTCCTCAAAATGCCCGAGTAACATGCATCCATTGATCTAATTCTATGCATGCATAACTTTGGTACTTTTCCATATTTTGTGGGCAAATTTTAACATAGACATTTTTACACCACCTTTTGAATGGTACAGCTGTCATTCCTACATCCTGCCTGAAATGTGTTTCCACACCTGTAGTGTGGAATGGCATGCAGTTCCACATAATTAGTTTTGCCTTGTATTTCGCAGAATTGCTCTGTACCAGGGTACATGAGGTGGGGTAATAAGATGGCTATGCTGACACTTTGGTCACTGTTGTTCAACACATGGAAGTGCAGGGCCTGTATAGGATTTATTTTATCAATACTTTAGCCCTCGATTCGGCTTGATAGCGTCCACTGGACCACCAGGATATTGACATGAGTTATAGTTACTGAAGCCCATGCTGTGGGACACATTGCTGTGCTGTTCAGGGTGTTGGTCCCCAATGGCTGCTGCCTAGCAGGGCGCTAGGTGCAAGTCACCAGGGATCGGAGCACCTGCATGCAAATGGGGCCATAATGACGTGCAAATGGCACCATTTGTGCCTTGCATACATTATGGACCCATTTGCATGTGAACTTTTGAATATCATGGTTGCTGCTCATAGTGCAATGGAATGTGCGCTAGCGCATCCCCCTACTCCACTCTGGCCACTTGCGCTGGTGCAGTGCCACGCGCCATGCACACTGCAGGTGGTCAGGGTGTGATATTCAACAATGCTGTGCCATGGCGCAGCTCCGTTGAATATCACCCAGTCAATGCCCCTGTGCAGCCAAGTTGCACTGTGCCCAGGCTTGTGCCACAGCCTTGCGCAGTTTGACTATCTGGGCCACTGTGTTTCTGTATGCACCTGTTTGGCAAAAACAGGATCGCGCTTCTATTACTGTTACAGTTACTGTTTCCACTTGCGTTTAAGTCCCCATTTTGCATTACCCACACGTTCCCATATATGCATACACGTCATTACCCTTTGCATTGTCATTTTGCATATGTTTATTACTGTTACCATTTGCATTTCCACTAATGTTTTTGTTTGCGTTTTGTTTGTGTCCCGTCGCATTGCCGTTTGTGTTTCCAGCAGCCCTTTCATTTGTGTTTGTGTTTCTCTTTCGTTTTGTGTCTTCCTTGCTGTTACTGTTACCATTTGCGTTTGCAATTGCATTACTGTGCCCATGCACATTACGGTTAGCATTTCCATATGAGCTTGCATTTCCCTTTGCACTTCTGTTTCCTTTGCTGTTATTATAGTATATGGTTAGGGCTTTATCTAGATGGAAAACAGTGGCTTCCCAAATGTTGCTGTAGGACAGTTCAAAGGTCAAAAAAGTTGTTGTACTATCGTTCTGATGTCAGATAGATAGTACAACAACTTTTCAGCCTACATGATTGGCTGAAAACTGAGCTGATCAAAAAATGCACTCTAAAATGGAGGAGGTGTCTAACGATCAGTCGGTTGTGCCATTCAGTCAGACAGTTGAGATACGGACTGCCGTACTCGGCTCGGTGTTCCCAAACTATCAGTTTGCCAATGTTTGTTTTTTTATTTCTTTTGCCGAGAGCAGGACCACAGGAAGCAGTGAAGCACCGATATCTTCAGTGTTGGAACTGGATGGCGACTGCAGCATGGACTGGGAGGGAGCAACCGAGCAAGCTAGTGGGACAATATTCACAAGGTATGAACCTTGTCAAAAGTCAAACCTCCTACAGTTTGAGGAACCATATGCCATATAAAATAGTATACTGTATGGTTGCTTAAACACAACAAGGCATTGTTGCCATCTTGGGGAAATGATTCTGTCACATGGACCTCTCGAGCTTCGCTCTTGAGGTCTGTGTGAAATCATCACATCCCCTCAATGGCAACATAGTCTTGTTGTGTATGAGCAACCATACCCTATTCTATTAGTTGCTGTTACCATTACCATTTGTGTTTACAATTGCAGTACTGTGCCTGTGCATGTTTCAGTTTGTGTTTCCATATGCACTTCTGTTCCCATTTCTGTTTCTCTTTCCTTTGGTGTTATTCTTCATGTTAACTTTACCATTTGCATTTACAATTGAGGTACCGTGCCTGTGCACATTATGGTTTGCGTTGATGTGTGCGCTTGCATTTGCGGTTCTGTTCCCTTTCACATTCTTTTTTCTGTGACACTAAACATTTCCATTTGAATAACCACTGACATCACTGTTCATGTTACCAGTTGCGCTTTCGTACGTGCTTCAATGTCCGTTTGCGTCACTGTTCACTTCGGCGTCACTTTGCACTTGTGCTTCTATTAACATTTCCTTTACCATTTACATTTGTGTTACCATGTGCACCACTGTTCACGCTTCTGTTCACATTGCTGTTCCTATCACTATGTCGCATGATATCATGTGGTGGGAGGTGGGGCCCAAGGGCCCACGCTCCGCTCCGCGATACATTCACTATTTCGCGTCATATTCTCAAAGAAGGATATTAGGGGCAAAAACCTGTTTAATGCATTAGTTAGGGTTGTTCACAACAACAAAAGTGAGAATTTCATTGTGGGTTGAAAGCTCCCTTGGCCAGCTCACCCCACCTGAGAGCCTGGCTACGCATTGGTTCATCAAGTCCCAACTCTCACACCATTCTCCTATACCTCTGCTTCTTTACACATGTGATGGGGTGAGAGTTAGCTGATGACCCCAATGCCACCCCGATGCTGGTTGGGGGTGGCTGGGGATTCAAGGGGGCTTTCAACCCTAACACTGAATTTCTTCACTTTTGTTGCTGTTGAACAACCCTAACTAATGCATTAAATGGATTTTTTGTGCCTCTAATATATATTATAGTAGCACAGTAGTGCTACTATAGTTAGAGTTGAGTACCCCATTTAAGGTTAAAGTGTGAAATTTTGCATCTTAATAACATTGCCATTGTATGATGGATTTGCCTGTAATTTGGCAGGCATGGAGCAATGCCATAGATCTCTGGATCTTCCAAGTTTTGTGACTGTCAGATATATGGTTGTGGAGTTATAAAGTGACATTCCATAGCATATTTATGCTTTATTGTGCATTCTTTGCTCACATCTACAGGTCGCATGGTTTGCATGACTGGTCCAAAAACTTCAGGAAACATGTAGCAAGGCTCCCTGATTGTGCCTTTTGAAGTTTCATGAAAAAATATTAAACATTTCAAAAGTTATTCAAAAAAACAAGTTTTCCATTATGGGTAAGGGGAAAAGTTAACAAAAAGTTCAACAGTGTTGCAAATGCAGTTTTTAGTGTCACAAATGACCCCTGTAGTGTCATGAGTCAGCCATTTTTTTTTCAGTTAGTGGTCACAGAAATGCTTGGCATTAAAATTTGGGACCTTCTAGGGACTCAATTCTTTTTGTGTTCACCTAGTCGGACCCTGAGGATGCTAGCCATGTCTTTTTTGGGGGTGTTAAACACCCCAGAAATATGTTTCTGAAATTTTTGTAAAAAGTAGTGTCACAAAGTAGTGTTGCACTTATGACACTTTCATGATTTTATTTGTGAAAGTGTCGTGATTTGCGACACTATTTTGCCACACTATGCCCAAAATAACAGGAATTCTTTGCCACCCTGTTGCAAAACAACGGTTCAGACTTTTGGGCTGAAGTTTGGAGGAAAAGCCAACACCTCACAGCTGTGCCTTTTGGTGCTTTGGTGACAAAATATTGCATGGATGGAGAGTTACATTGCTCGAAGTTGATGCTTTTCCCACAGACTAACATTGCGGCATCCGCCACACCTTCGAGCCCGTGATCTCAGAAACACTTCAAGATACAGACTTTCATCAGAAAAATGCTTAGCCCCCCACTACGAGGCTAAGTACAAAACTAGCCAGGAAAGTCATAATTTATAAAAATAAAAAATTTTCTACGTCGTATGGTTCCTGAGTTATAAGCAATTTAGTGTTCCAAGTGATCATTTTGCTCCGAGGCCCATTATTATGCATACATTCTTTGTATTCACTGTGTTTCTCTGTGCAGCTGTTGGTGAAAAAAAATGGTATGTGCTTTCGTTATTGTCACAGTTAGCATTCCCACTTGCATTTCTGTAACCATTTGTATTAGCGTTCCCATCTACGCCACCATGTACATTACCCTTTGCTTTTTTGTTTGAGCTTGCATTTGTGTTACTGTTATCATTTGCCTTTCCATTACTGTTTCTATTTGCGTTTCATTTTGCATCACCATGTCATTACCATTTGTGTTTGCGTACACGCTTCTATTTGTGTTTGCATTTCCTTTAGCGTCATCGCTGCTGTTACCATTAGCATTTGCATTTCCTTTTGTGGTACCATGACCATGCGCATTACCATTTGCATTTCTGTATGCACTTGCATTTGCGTTCCATTTGTGTTACTATTCCGTGTCGCCACCATGTGATTTACCCATTGCGTTTCATTTGTTCTTGCATTTACGTTACTGTTAACATTTGCATTCCCATTACTGTTTTTGTTTACGTTATGTTTTGCATCACCACGTTCATTACTATTTGCGTTTGTGTACACGCTTCCGTTTGCATTTCCTTTGGCATCATCGTTGCTGTTACTGTTAGCATTTGCATTTCCTATTGCGGTACCATGACTGTGAGTGTTACCAGTTGCATTTCCATACATGCTTGTGTTTCTGTTTCCATTTGCATTACTGTTCCCATCTACACCATTGTGTGCGTTACCCTTTGCATTTTTGTTTGTGCTTACATTTATGTAACTGTTAACATTTGTGTTTCCATTACTGGTTTTGTTTGCATTTCATTTTTGCATCACCATGTGCATTACCATTTGTGTTTGTGTACGTGCTTCCATTTGCATTTCCTTTGGCGTCATTGTTGCTGTCACTGTTAGCATTTGTGTTTTCTATTGTGATACTGTGACTGTGCACATTTTCATTTGCATTTCCATATGTACTTGCATTTGTGTTTCTATTTGTGTTACCGTTCCCATCTATGCCACCGTGTGCATTACCCTTTGCATTTTTGTTTGCATTTGCGTAACTGTTAACATTTGTGTTTCCATTACTGATTTTTATTGTGATTCCTTTTGCATCACCATGTGCATTTCCATTTGCATTTGTGTTTCTGTTTATGTTTCCTTTGGTGTCATCATTGCTGTTACCGTAACTGTCTGCATTTCCAATTACTTTATAGTGCCCATTTGCATTATGGTTTGCTTTTTCATACGTGCTTGCATTTGCATTTCTGTTTTCATTAACATTTGCACTTGTATTTGTATTACCATTTGTGTTATCATTTACATTTGCGTCACCATGTGCATTAGTGTTTGCCCTTGCATTTGCGTTGCCGTTACTTCACTATTTATAGTGCACATTCTCAAAAAGAAGGGAAATTCATGGCAAAAAAACTCAGTTTAATGCATTAGTTAGGGTTGTTCCACAGTGACAAAAGTAAGGAAATTCAATGTTAGGTTTTCACCCTCCTTGCACCTCACCCCACCCTGCCCCCACCAACAGGCACCTTGGTGTGCATTGGGGTCATCGGTCCAAACTCTCACCCCTTCCCATGTGTAAACAAGCTGAGGTGATGCAGTATAGGAGAATGGGGTGAAAGTTAGGACTGGTGACCCTAACGCACACCCGGATGCCTGTTGGTGGGGGGGTGCAAGGGGGTGGGAACCCTAACACTGAATTTCTCACTTTTGTTGATGTGGAACAACCTTAACTGATGCTTTCATGAATATATATATATATATATATATATATATATATATATATATATATATATATATATTATATATATACATACATAACTTCATTGCAAAAGCTCCATTAATGCATCAGTTGGGGTTTCTATTACAGCAACAAATGTCTGGAAATTCAGTGTTTGGGTTACCAACACTACCATCCCACCCCTGCTCCTCCACCCTTCACACACCAACAGGCATCAAGGTGTGCCTTGGGGTCATTGGGCCTAACTCTCACCCCATTCCATGTATAAACAAGCTGAGATGGTACAGTATAGGAGAATGGGGTGAGAGTTAGGCCTGATGACACCAAGGCACACCCTGGTGCCTGTTGGTGTGTGGAGGGTGGGGTGATAGAGTTGGTAACCCTAACACTGAATTTCCAGACTTTTTTTGCTCTACCAGAAACCCTAACTGATACATTAATGGAGTTTTTTCAATGAATTTCACTTATTTTTGAGATAGTATAATAGTATCCTTATTTTACTGTGGGAGCACAGATTTCTTTGGACACTCCATTACCATAGCCCTACAAAACTTCCTGTCAGTAAACTGCATCTGTGATTAATACCGTCCCTTTCCCTGTCCTTCCCACCTATGCTCTCCTCCTAACTGACTCATTCCAGTCTCAATGTTCATTCCTGTCTGCACTTGTTGGGGTCCTTGGATTGGAATTCAAGTCATTTTAGATCTGCACTTATAATGTTCAATACCTTCTTAATTGTATATGCCATTGACACATGTATTCCTTCAGTTTTTATACTACTAATTGGTCATTTTGTATGTATGTATGTATGTTAAGAGCTCCTTTGTTGCCCTCTCCCAGGGACGCTGCATGAGACGTGCAACTTGTTGTTCAATGCCCTTCCTGATGAAATATTTCAATAAATAAACAAATAAATAAATAAATCCTTCGTAGATGTGCATATGTAGTAGATGTGGAAGCACAAGGTCCTCTGGGCCCTGTGCTTCCATGTGTCAAAAAACAGTGACCAAATTGTCAGCATAGCCATCTTATTACCCTACCTCATGTACCCTGGTACACAGTAATTATGAAATGCAAGGTAAAGTGTAGTTATGCACAACTACAACACCATTCTGCACCACAGGTGTGAAAACACATTTCAGGCAGGATGTGAAAAATGACAGCTGTTCATGAGGTGGTGTGAAAAAATGGCTATGTAGAAAATTTGGCATCAAAAGATTTAAAAGTAACAAAGTTATGCGAGTGCATAGAAAAAATTAAATGGACGCACATAACTCAGGCATTTTAAGGAATTTTTTCCTAAATTTTCAACATAGCCTTTTGGGAAGCTCATCTCATGAACACTGGCACTGTCATTTCATTAATCATTCCCAAAAGATTATTTCACACAGCGACCATGTCATTGTGCACCACAGTAGTGAAAACACATTTCAGACTGGATGTGAAAAAAATGACAGCCATACTGTTCATGAGGTGGTGTGGAAAAATGGTAATGTTGAAAATTTGTAGTAAAAATATTAAAAATTGGGGATGTTACGAGCGTGCATATAAACTCTTCAATGACCGTACATAACTCAGGAGTTTTTGGTATTTTTGCACCAGATTTTCAACATGGGTCTTCTGGGACCTGACTGCATGAATACTGGCACTGTTATTTCATTAATCAGTCCCCAAAGGTGATTCACTTTGTAGTTCAGCTTTGAACAGTGCAGATGTGTCCTAATCAACAGAAAGATGGCAGCCAATGGTCTCTGGTGGTAAATATAGGGTAAGGGGGGTGTGGGGATCTGGGTTGTTCATTGGGAGGGTAAGAATGCAGGAGGTGGATGGGTGAGATGTGAGGGACCATTTTCTTCTTTTCTGGATCTTTAAAAAAGACATTGGGAGACTGTTTCTTTTTATACAGGAACAAATAAACAATATTTGGGACACTGGTACAGGCTCCCCAGTGTCCCACAGTACTGGGAGTGAAATGCACAACTGGTGACACTGAGGTGGGCTACCCAGTGTCCCATACTATTGAATACCAGATGGGTTGTAATGCCGACACTGGATTGGGCACCTGATGTTGGCAGCAAAACAGTAAATGCTAAACCAATATTTTGGTATGCTGAAAGTGGGTTTCCCAGTATATCACACTGGCGGGGGTGGTGGGGGAGGATTTCTACTGCTGACACAAGGATTGGGTACCATGATGTTGGTAGAAACATTTTTTAATAAATAAACATTTTGGGACACTGGCAGTGGACTGCCTAGTGTCCCACAGTGGAAAGCGTGTGTGTATGTGTGTGCGTGTGTGTGGCGGGGGAATTTCTACTACCAACATGGGTATTGGGCATCCTGATATTGGCAGAAAAATTTTTCTTAAATAAAACATGCCTCAGCCCCCATAGAGGCAGTAAAATGAGAAAAACTCATTTTATTAGGAACACACCAACATGTGTTTACGTAAAAGGGGGCCAAGGAACACAATCTTAACATTGTTTGACACAAAAAGTGGTCAGGAAAGTTTTTTTTTTACTGTGCTTAATGTTTTTTTCTCACTGAAATTGTGCTGCAGATTGCAGTCATTTTCATGAAACATTGTGTTAGTTGCCCAAAAATTGTCACAATTTGTAGCAGTTTCACAAAAGAAGTGCCAGAAATTGTGGCACTAGCAATGACCAAAACATAAAAAACTTTGTGGCCACTATTTTGAAAAAATAATGCCAGGATCGTGTTCCTCAGGCCCCAATTAGGTAAACACAAATGTTGGTGTTTGCTAAGGGGCAGTTGTTTTTTTTAATTACATTGTTTTTTAGCTGTTACTAACTGAAAACAAGAAGGTGACTTTTCAAAACTGCAAAACTCAATTGCAGCAGTCAAAAGTGCTTTCACAAAAGCAAAAAGTGTTTTCATGGTGGACATATATACTTTTCCCATAGGCTATAATGAAAACTTTAAACATTAGTAACTTTTGCATGGATTCATATTTTTTCAACAAACCTTCAAAAGGCATATCAGTGACCCAGACCTCATATACCTGGACAATTTCAGACCAGAACTCAAACCATTTGGGCCGTAGCCGAGAAAAGAAATTGACAAAAGTGGTATTTTCACATTGTTGGCACTCTGCAGTTCCACAACTGCACATCCAACCAGGATGAAACTTGCAAGATCCAGATATCTATTGTACCAGATGGTGCATGCAAACATTCAGGTAAATCAGACCAACAGTTGTAAAGTTATTTAAGTGTATTAAAGTGCAAACATGTGGGTTTAATATATATATATATATATATATATATATATATATATTAGAGCAAAAACTCCATTTAATGCATTAGTTAGAGGTTGTTTCATAGTGACAAAAGTGAGGAAATTCAGTTAGGACTGACAACTCAATGTGCACCCTGATGCTGGTTGGGGTGTCAGAAGTCAAGAGGGCTCTCAGCTAACACTGAATTTTCTCGCTTTTGCCACTGGGAATGACTCTAACTAATGCATTAAATGGAGTTTTTTGGCTCTAATTTCCTCTTTGAGAAGGATACTGAGAAATAGTGAATGTAATGCGGTGGCTGCAGGGCCCCAAGCGCCCCGCCACGTGGAGGTCTTGGTCACATATAACACGGTGCCCGTAAACACAAATGGTAATGTGCATGGTGACACAAAGCAAAACAGAAAGATAAACAGTACTGTAGACACAAATGGTTAAATAAGGCAAACACAAGCACAAATGGAAACACAAAGGGTAACACACATGGTGCGTGAGACAGGAACAGTAAGTGAAATGGTTACGGAACCGCAAGCAGAAGTGGTAAGGGTAACAGTAATGTAAGCGCACAGGCTAGTTTTCCCCAAAAGCTACATAGAGAAAGACAGTGAGTACAAAGAATGTATGCATAATGGGTCTCAGAGCAGAAAATGAGGAGTTGGAATACTAAATTGCTTATATCTCAGGAACCGTACGACGTAGAAAAAAATTAAAAGTCATATGATTTATGACTTTCCTGGCTAATTTGTACTTAAGCATTTTCCAACAAAGTCTGTATCTCACACCATTTCCGAGATATGGGCCCTGAAAGGCGCGGCGAATGACATAATGTTATCCTATGGGAAAAAAAGAGAAGTTTGGAGTGCCATAACTTTGGCTCCCTGTAATATGTTTTCACCAAACTGCTAAAAGGTTCATCTGTAGGATGTTGGCTTTCTTCTCTCCACATTTCAGCCCAAAAGACCAAACTGTTATTTTGCAGCAGGGTTGCAAAAGATTCCTGTAATGCGGTGGATGCCGTAATGTTATACTATGGGAAAAAGCGTCAACTTTGGAGTGCCATAACTTTGCTGTCCTGTAATATTTTTTCACCATTTTCAAGATACAGGCCCTGAAAGGCACAGCGAATGCCATAATGTTATCCTATGGGAAAAAAATAGAAGTTTGGAGTACCATAACTTTGGCTCCCTGTAATATGTTTTCACCAAACCACTAAAAGGCACATCTGTTGGATGTTGGCTGCGTTCCTTCCAAATTTCAGCCCAAAAGACCAAACTGTTCTTTTGCAGCAGGGTGGCAAAGAATTGTTATTATTTTCACACAGCCTGGAAAAGTACAGTCGAAATTGGGAAAGCTTTCACAAATTCATTTGACAGTGTCGCAAGTGTGAAAGTACTTTGCGAAAGTACTTTTTCCAGAAATTTGAAAAACATATTTCTGGGGTGTTTCTCCCCAAAATAAAGACATGGCTAGCATCCTCAGGTCCGACTAGGTGAATACAAAAATAATTAGGTTGCTAGAGGGCCCCAAATTTAAATGCCAAGAATTTTTCTGATGACCAACTGAAAACAAAATGGCAGATTTGTGACAGTAAAAGGCCATTGAAAGTAAAAACTGCATTGCAACTCTGTCGAACTTCTTGTTAACTTTTCCCATTGACCAGTAATGGGAACTTGTTTTTGAATAACTTTGAACCGCTTAATATTTTTCATGAAATCTTCAAAGACACATCGGGGACCATGGCCACATGTTCCCTAAAGATTTTGGACCGTCAGACAAACCGTGAGATCTCTAGAGACAACAAAAGAATTCCAAAAAGCATAAAACACATGCAGATCATGCTTAATAACTCTGCAGCTGTATATCTGAACAGTACAAAGTTGGCAGATCCCAAGATCTATGGTTCTTGAGCATGTATTCCAAATTTCAGGTAAATCCATTGAACGGTTGCAAAGTTATTAAGGTGCAAAATTTTAGGTTTAACATGTAAATGGCTCCTCAACCATAATATATATATGTATATAAATATATATATATATATATATATATATATATATATATTGTATGTATGTATAGGCAAGAACCTCTGTGTGCAAGCACTGAGGCAATGGTTACCCCAAAGGGCATTTGGCTGCTGGGAAGCCAAGTTTCAAAGAAATACAAAATCACACATGCCCCCACAATGCAAAGCATCATGGGCTGCATATGCACATCACCACAGAATATTATGCTGGTTCAACTTTAAGCAGAAATGCATGGTGCCGAAAGGCCTCTCACACAGTTTGCAAAGGGTGCCAACAGAAGACATAGACACGTGTTTCATCCTACCAGGACACCTCAGTATGCCTCATCTGTTTGACACCCCAGTGGAATGAACCAGCTACTCTAAGATGGTCAATCAGAGTTATGTTGTGGTGAACCCAATTAAAACAAAAACAGTTTAAAAGACAAAGAACCTCTGTGTGCAAGCACTGAGGCAATGGTTACCCCAAAGGGCATTTGGCTGGGAAGCCAAGTTTCAAAGAAATACAAAATCACACATGCCCCCACAATGCAAAACATCATGGGCTGCATATGCAAATCACCACAGAATATTATGCTGCTTCAACTTTAAGCAGAAATGCAAAAAACTTTGTTAATGCATCAGTTAGGGTTACAACGACAAAAGTATGGAAATGAGGCATTAGGGTTGACAACCTAACAGCCCCCACACCCAACTACCCCACCCCACCTCACCCACCACAGACCAACAGGTGATGGGGTGTGCCTTGGGGTCATTGGCCCTATCTCTGGCAATTTTGAAAATCTGGAGTGAAGATATGAAACATTGCCGAACTTATGAGCTTGCAAATAAACTGCGCAACACATGCCCATAATGTGGTCATTTTTTTGGAATTTTTTAACCAAATTTTCAACATCGGGTTTTTGGGACTTCCCCTCATGAACAGTGTCACTGTGATTTTGTTAATCCATCCCAAAAATTGATTTCTCACACAGGCCACACCATTCTGCACCATAGGTGTGAAAACACATTTTGGGCAGGATGTAAAGAATGACAGCTGTACTGTTCATAAGTAGGTATGGAAAAATGGCAATGTTAAAAATCTGGAGTGAAAATATAAAATAATTTGTGAAGCTAGGAACGTGCATAGAAACTGTGCAATGCATGCTCATAATGCAGTTATTTTTTGGATTTGATTACCACATTTTCAACATGGGCTTTTGGGAACCCCACCTCATGAACACTGGCACTGTCATTTTGTTAATTGGTCCTGAAAAGTGATTCCATGCAGTGACCACAAAATCACCATTCTGGTCTGATTAATGAGATGACAGTGACAGTGCTCATGAGTTGTGTTCTCAAGAACCCCATGTTGAAAATTTGGTAAACAAATTCCTAAAAATGGCTGAGATATCAACCTAAGTTGAAACTCCCCTTGATTGCCATTATACAGTGCTTATCTTGTTTCCTCAGTTTGGAATTCAGCTTTGATGAGTGCAGATGTGTCCCAGTCAAGAG